>CM034532.1:44545505-44568005 GCA_020002185.1 Paraescarpia echinospica | reverse complement strand
GCTTGGTGTGTTTACAACTCGCAAAAAATAGTGACTAGACTAGACAGGGTCATCGCCATGTGACTGAGAATTACATATACAATCACTACATGCGACATTGCTCCAGTTTACTCAGCTGTATGAAGTGTACCGCATATTAATTTCAGTGTGGCTGAATGCTTCCCGCTTAAGTCAAGATGGTGTTTTCGATTTAACAGGTCTGCCAAGGAGTAAAGTGTAAAGCACTTTGAGCAATCCTGAGAACTGGATACTACACCATATCAGAACAAATCTTACTCAAGTGTTGTTTAGTTATCATGAGAAATGAAAATGTAATGTAAATTATTTGTGAAAATATAAAAGAGTGATACAAAAGAATAGTTTAGAAAAATGATACGTGGCATGAAAAATATATAACAGTCCTCGTGATACATTGGTAATTTAAACAAGTAAAATGCTGCTGTCAGTGTATGAACAGATTGTTTTTGAAAAATGTGAAAAGGCTTTCAATACAATTACTTCATCACAATCTTGTGTTGTACATAACAAGTGCCTGGTGTATGTTACAAGAACTCAGCTGGCTGCCACTATGACTATCAGCAACACAAAGACAATGAAACCCTACTACTGTAACAATACTGGATAATTAATGTAGTTGTCATGGACACTGCTAAAAGTTATAGCTGAATTGAATACAAATACCTTGTATTATTGACTTTTGATAAATGTGTCGTCACGTATACAAATATTATACATGTCAGAGCCATGCTAATTGTCACTTTTTATCCGGTATAGGTAGATGCAGATGTACAGCAAAAAGTCAGGAAGCTGTTATGCAGACATTAGTGGAATATGCTATTTTTCAAAATGGTGAAAATGTTAAACTATTTTCTTTACTAGGCATTACAGTGACGCTTGATCTTAGTCAATATTATAGACTGATTTGAATTCTGCTAATCAATAAAGTATCAGTAAAGTGCATTTATATTTTTGTTTTGTTTTCACTATACAAATTCATGTAAGCGTCAGCCATATGTAACTACTACACATATTCATGTTTGACATTTCAAGGACAAGGTTTAATGGTCAAGATGAATATTAGAAATGACAAAATGATGTGTTATTGTGATGCTAATAGTGTATTTTCCTCGTCTGGTATTCAAAGGTTCATAATATGTATGTCTACCTTCTTCAAGAATGAATAATTTATTTTCCAAATTTATTTCAGAGTCATCGCCGTATGTTAAATACTGTTTAAAGGTGTATTAATATGTCTTTGTTGATACACTTGGTATAATATACAAGTGCAGAAGTCAACCTAGTTTTCCATTTCCAAGATGTTATTATTAAAATGTGTATTCAAAAAATTGATATTTAAACAACAATTGTTTCCTAGCAGTATTTCCGCATTAACTTATCTGACGTTCTACGTTTCAGCTTTTCAAGATATAATTGTCGCTCCTTTTCGAAGTCCATCTTCGTGATGTCGACTTCTTTAAGCTTCTCCAGCTCTACTTCCGTCTTCACTCGGACGAACCAGCGAACAAATTGCTCACCGAGGGCTTCCACCATGACGCGGTCGTCCTGTAAGTCTTGCAAGGCTTGCGACAGGTTGTCCGGCAAACGCTTTCCGCTGCCATCTTTCCGATCGGAACATTTCAGTTTTATTTTGAAGCAATCCATGCCAGTTGCAACGGTCGCAGCCACTACAAGATACGGATTAGCGCTCCCACCCGGAATACGGCTTTCGATGTATGTTCGCTTCTCGGTTTTAGCCTGCCTAATTAATGAACAATGTGATCATCTCGTTGACGAAGTCAAACACGCCGGCAGTTGGGTGATTTTCTCATCCGTCATCACAGCTCCATGGAAACTGGCATCGAGAGAGTGTAGAATCTGTCACATTCTATTCCTTTCCAGAAGTCCCGTAATGTACCGCATATTAACCGGGAATACACACGCACACACACTCAGCAGTATGAGTGAGTACCTGGCTATAGACAGTGGTGGATATTTATGTACGAGTAGTCTTCGCGCATTAATTGCAGCGTGGCTGGATGCTTCCCAGAGAAGTCGAGATGGTTCGATTGAACAGGTCTACCAAGGAGTAAAGTGTAAAGCGCATTCAGTAGTCCTGGGGACTGGATACTGCGCTATATAAGAATTTACCTTACCTTACACATATACAATTATGTACGCTAGCTCAAATATAGCTAGATGCATGCACTCAAAAATACTATAAAATATAACAAAGCGCATTTTGAAAAAAAACGATACCACTATGTACCAGCCGCCTAATGTGTCACTCGAGTGACTTTGAAAAGATACCTACTTGCACCAGTCTACTAATATGTCATACTGACCTTTAGTGAATGTACGCAGCTATTTTACTATGAATTACTGTCTTTCATACTGTCAAGAACCGCCAGGTGAAACGGCCTTGCCAATAAATATCCGGGTTCTGAGATATATCAGAAGGGAAGTAGTTATACACAATTAAAGAATTTTCCAAATTTATTGACCCATCTTTCAACCAGCAAAATACAGCGATTCTTCAAGGAAGACTCGTCAGCCTCCCTAACCTCTTATCATACAAAGTCTTACGTACACACATCTCTATCATAACATTTCATAGGTACCCAAGGATTGACCAGTTCTTCAATCCAATACTATTTCACCAACAGATTCTATAACATAATCGCCATATAAACTCAAAAGTTCAACACCCTACGGCTGTCTGCGTGGCCCTCGCAATGTAGAGATGCGAGAATATAATGTTTATAATGAACGATACCACATTTCGTCAACACCGTCAACTTGAGGATAATTTGTCCCTCAGTAGTTATCGCTCGGTTCGTCGGGAATTCCCTCTTCGGGTGTGAATTCTCCATTGTCGCGTAAGCCGTCTACTCTCGCACTGTTGTTACACGAGGTGTTACTCAGCGTCTACCGCCCTCGAGTGCACTTTGTCAGACTTCACCCCGCCCCGACACTACAACAAATTATAGATATAATAATAAAATATTCTTATTCTTTGTGTGGAACCTACACCCTTCATATCATATGTTTTTCCACCGACACTACGTACAATCATAGTACCTACACACAAACATATGAAGGTAATGTTTGCCATAGATATATACATATCCGGATCCAATATCCAATCAGTAATAAACAACCCCACCACCTTACGTATTCTAATTCCCAACAAACTATACACCAATAATCATTATATGTGACACCGTAATACAACCTATGTTCGCTTCTTGTTACTATCTAACATTCACATAACAGAGCGATGATTCGCCACCCCGCATAAATCTCGAGATACCAGTACCATCGCGTTGACCATATTAATTTATTATTGACCACACTCTTTGACACAATTATAACAATGTAAAAAACATGTTTAAACCAATACCTCTAATCTAACATTCAGTCACAATATATATATATACCACATACCTCCGGTATTTCTTCTACTCTATATATGCAAGGAGAAATTCAACGTCAAAGCCACCACTGGGTAAAGACCTAGTACCTCCACCCTATACCTAACACCAGTCATGTGATCCCTGCTGATGCTGACGCAATTGTTGCAATTTCAACAGCATCCAATAGGTGATATTCTAAATCAACAAGTATAACATCTTCAGTATAACTACATCCCTATTCGCCGTAATATTATCCCATTCAAAGTTACGTCCATATCATCATATCTATTCATAAGGAACGGCCAATCATGTTATAAATATTACACGTTGTGTTCGACAATCCTACCTGCCTACATTCTATAATGATATTTGTCCGGTTCTTTAAAATCTGACCTTAGGCCACCATTTCTGTTCCTTCACAGTATTGCATATCCATTAGATAGCCATCAATGGCCTACTACGACGTTACCAACCTATGTTAAGTGGGAAGCATTCAGCCACGCTACAATTAATGCACGAAGTCTATTCATACACAAATATCCACTACTGTCTATAGATAGGTACTCATTTGTACAACTGGGTGAACTGGAGCAATCTAGAGTAAACGAACTTGCACAAGGTTCGACACCGCCGCACAGGATTCGAAACCGCGTTCTCTCTGTGGAGAGTACCGGAGCTCTTATCGCTGCGCTACTGCGCTCCCACACACACTGACACACACTGACACACACTGGCCACACTGACACACACACACACACACACACACACACACACACACACACACACACACACACACACACACACACACACACACACACACACACACACACACACACACACACACACACACACACACACACACACACACACACACACACACACACACTCTCTCTCCCCCTCCCCCCACACTCACACACACACACACACACACACACACACACACACACACACACACACACACACACACACACACACACACACACACACACACACACACACACATACAGGCGCGCGCACACACGCACGCACACACGCATACACGCGCACACGCGCACACGCGCACACACGCACACACACGCACACACACACACCCGCGCGCGCCTGGTCGTTCGCGTACACGCACAAACATATTACACGAACACAGGTGCACCAATAATTGACCTGCATAATATGCGCCTGCCCGTTAACCTACCTGCGTACAACTCAACGCCCTCTTCCATAAACCTGCTCACGTGTCTTCTGGGAATCGATTTCCCCGAGATATTTCGTGTATATCTGCGAAGGTAAATCGAATGAAATCGAAGTCTTCGATCTGACATGGTGGCTCGTTTAATAGTGTTTCGTTGGAAACTTTTACACTCATTTTTAGACTCCTACGTCTGCCTTGCAAGATACGCTGACAACTGTCGGTGTTGCATTCGTCCTATAGTGTTAGGTGACAACTGCGCATATGCAATGCACTAGTAAGTCGTGCGTGTCATTCTGCATTTAACATGCAATGGCTGTAGACCGTTCGTGCCCTGGGAACAAGTAGGCGACAGGAGAGGCAGCAGCAACAACAGCAGCAGAGGCAGTCATAATTAGACGGTATCACGAAATTAAGAGAGCACTGAAATACCAACGGAAACATGACGAGTTTTCTGAAGATAATAAATATAATAAATTTAAATGCAAACTACGACAAGAGTCCTCGTGTGCTTTGTTTGGTTGGTATTGTTATGCAGACCATGATATGGGAGTGATCTAAACTGCTGTCATATGTAACCAACAAAATTCCACACTGGACGTTGGAATGAAGATGTACAATACACAATAGGGGCACCGTTATAAATACTATCAGGGGCGTACCCAGGATTGACATGTTGGGAGATTTTATCTTTTGAAAAATTTTCGCCGCTGTAACTTCAATTTCTCCGCTGTCTCGGCTGTGAACTCATGACATCCGCACACGGCGGGGGGACAATTCTGTTAAAAACCAAGTTATAACCCTAACCCTGTTCCAGCGCCAATGGGTATTACCGTCATCCTTCCATGTACTCACGTACATTGCTATAATTTTTCTCATACAACAGTGCAGCAATTTGGAGGGGTTCCCGGCCAACCAAAACCACCCCGTGTATGCCCCTGCTGTACGTTACCGTATGGATCATACAACAGTGAGGAGGTTTTGGGGGTCTCCGGGCAACAAAAAAAACCTGGGTATGCCTCTGACTATAAATCCATGTATATGAAAGTGAATTGGTAGTTTAAATTGTGTGTATTTTTTATTTATAAGTTGTTTGATGGCATCTAACGTTTTCTTAGTATTTGATTTCAATTGGTCAAACAGGTTCCCGTAGTAGATCTTTTTGGTATTTCTGATGGTTTTATTTAGAATATTTTTATATACATGAAGATTGACCGACATGGCACTGTAAGAAGTGTCATTTTGTGGAGTCAGTTTTAGTTTTCGATACAGTTTATCATTATATTTTATGGACTTAATAATTCAGCTGTTATCCCGCTGGATTTTGTATGTTTATACTTGTTGTAGCGGACAATTTTAATTGAAACATGAGTTTCGTATAGCTGAGTAAGTACGCTTTCAAGTATTTCATAAATAACGTTTGGGTCTGCAGAAAGATATTGATTTAGTTTCTCCATAATGCATAATTGACTTACAGATTCACAGCAATTTTAAATCGATTGTTCAATGTTTGTCTTAATTTTCACATATTTCGGGGTACTTTGTTTAGTTTGTAATTTGTTAAAGCTTATGAAATATGGTAGATGATCTGATGTATTACTCATTATTATACCTGCTGTACAAATTCTAGTGGCATTTGAAATCTTACAATATATCTGATCGATGAGTGTACAGTTATTAAGAGAAAAACGGGTCAGTAGAATGATCTTAGGATAAAAGCCATTGATACAAATAAATCAAAATAATCCCCAATTTGTTGTCTATCGTTCACTTTTAGTAAAACAAGTTTGAAATATCCTACAATTATTGTTTCTGAGCTTTCCGTTCCTAATTTGGACAGAATTGGTGCCAACTCACCAATAAAAGTGGATATTACTATGTCTGTGTTATTTAATTTCGGTGGTCTGTAAATATTACCTACTGTGATGGTTGTTTTTAGATTTGCTCCATAAATATCACTAAACAGCCCCTCGCAAACATCGGATGACTCGTATAGATTCCTTATGTTATATTGGTAACGTTCATGTATATATATATATATATATATTTAGGCCCCCATGATATGTACATTGTTTGCCTTGCACCACCACCTCGGGGATGTCATTTAGCAAGAAGTGTAGCATGGAGGCCTTGTTCGTTTTGGCGAAGAATCCGTCGGGGTGCCGAGGCTGGGAGGAACAGGGGTGATGGAGTACCTCATTAGTTCACCAAGGTCGAGAGGCTCATCCCGGAGATGCGACTTGATAAGAAGCATAAAGGCCAGGTTGCTCTGCTCACGATACTGGATGAGCTTTCCCTGTGTGCAGGTGAGCTTGAATGTCTTGTTTGAGGCCTCCATCGTCTTCAGCTTCTGCTACTTGATGGGTTCAAAGAAGGTCTCCTCAGATGATCCATTCTGGAAACGATCTCTGATGAAGGCCTTCTTGGCTTCCTTACCAACTATGTCAGTTCGAACGACATTGATCTCGACCTCCGGGGAAACAGGAACACCGGATGCAACGTTGTAGAGCCGGTCTTTGTCAGGGATGGCGAAGGGGTCGATGAAGTTCTGGGCGGATGCTCAAGTGGCCCGCCCATCTGAGGATGCTCGAGATGTGTGGACTCATGAATGACCCCGAGTGTCCAAAGGGAGGGAAGCATCGCGAGCGCGAGGCTGCTGAGATCAAGAAGAGCGAGGAAGCTGTGCAGCAAACACTCACTGCTACCCAGAACTTCATCGACTCTATCAAGGCACAGGAGAGATTGCGCCGTGGCTTCTTACAGAAGTACATCATCGATGGCGTGGCCACCAGGAAGCCCGCCGTCAAGCTGTTCCTGGCTAATGAAGAAAACAAGCGACAGCTCTGTCACCTGCTGCTCCGGGTCTGGTTGTATCAACAAGTCTTTGAGCAGCTGATTTGTCTCCGAAAATACATTTGACAATAGGATTGCCTTTTTTGTTTGATCGTCCGTTATTCCATTAGCAAGGAAAGTTCAACTGTTCTGTGTACACTTCCCAGTAGGTACCATGGGTATACTTCATCACCTTGCCGAAACTGAATGGCGTTCTGCCCTCTTCGCCCATTTTCGATTTATCTGTCGAAGAAGAGAAACTAGCCGCTTCAAAGCCACCTTGTTTTCAACAATTCACCCCCCAGACACACTCACAGTAGTCTTGTAGGATTCATAGTTAGTCATGACCCAATCCTCGTCGCTAATTTGTTACGTCTCGTAACAAAACTAGTAATAAACTGACTAAATTTAATGAAAGAACCAACAGTTTAATCACCTGACAACAGACAGACGCTGACCAAAACGGCCGCAGTGATTGGTCACACAGGCCCAAGTCCCAAACTATTTCCGATTGGTGTTGGATAAAACCGCACAGTACCTAACAGAAACACTTCGAGTTCACCGGTGTGCATGAAAATATGATACATGTATCAGTAGTCAGCGCAGATTGTTTCTTGCAGATTTGCACTTCAGTTCTGTAGGCGTGGCAACCAAGACCAATGATCACATTACCATTTTCTGTACTTTACACACAACCACAGTATGCTGACAACCAAAATTTCATGGAATGATAACATAGAAGCTGTTCTTTAAAAAGATGAATACATCATTTGTTTTTATAAATGGTATAATAGTTATACATAGTGCAACATTCTAACTGTTGAAATACACACCTGAATTTCACATAATGATGGACATTCTTCCGGAAGCGAACATTCAGTACAATTTCCACCAAGGCTTTGTGTGCTGGCGAGCCTTCCTCCAGCCAGGCTTTGTTATGGTCTTCCTCCAGTGGAACATGAAGACACTGGCATGGAGACACTCCACCACCAATTTGCCACTCGTGTTTGTTGCCTGTATGGTGGATGATCCCTCGCCATTCCGCCTACAACATAGCATTGTCACTACATAGAAAGACAAACGTTCGTGTTAAATTACGTACATGTCAATACACTAAATCAAATAAATACAATAATCAACTTGTCCATTAATACAAAAATCTACCAACTGGTGCGTTACTGAATTTTGTTAGCCGCCAAGTTAATTGTTATGGCGCCAGAACAGATAATCATATTTCATGCAGTTTTGGGCGTTTACCTCCTCGTAACATAATATGTAGACGATTGCGTTCACAATACACATGTACATGTTTAGCTTTCTCTATAGAAATCCTGAAATATTAGTACTCTTTAAATTTACTTAATACAAGATTATTAAATTTATATTTTGTCACAGTTGTAAAACGGCACTTATCTCCGTCAGTTATGCAAATAGAAATATTGTGTGATGATCTTGGGAGGTCACATTCATATGACTACCTTTCCCCCGGAATAACTAATAAGTATGATTATTGAATTAAACTGGAGTCCTATTTATGTGTGCGCAAAGATTAAAAAATGCGTTTTTATAGCATTCCACACTATAGCTGTGGCGTGAACAAATGCGTTGTCGCCTGCTTTTGTTCGAGACCACTCGACCACCAAACTACTCTCAGCCGAACGAAGACGCCTCGTAAGTTTATAAATGGACACAAGCGAGAGGCCAGCATTCAACGCATCTTACGTAAGCTCAGCTACCGCAGTTTCGTTGGCAGGAACTTCCGGTGGTGAATTGTTTCGAATTTGCTGTAGCAAATTTGCGAGAATATAAGGATATTTGATCAAAATAAGTAATATTATTGAGTGTATATCATACATAACGTAGTTGTAAAGCAATATTTTATTGTTAAAAGTTAGCTAGAGGGAGTAATCTAGGGTAGTTTAAAAGTAGGCGATTTGCGAGCGATAACTGAGGACATTAATGTAATCGGACTGTTTACAAATAGGTCAATGGCGAAGTTAACGTAACGTGAACGACAATGGAATAGGGTTAGTTGAGATAGTCGATGTAGTTAGATGAGTGATTAAAAGCTGAAATAACAAACTTATAAAGTGTATATTAGTACACAGGAAACAGTCTTTATAAAGACAACCTTGAATCTAAGCTTACCTTGAATACATCGTAAGACATGGTATGTCAGTGTGTGTTAACACATATAACTAACTATAACCTAAACAATCTGGCGTAAATTGTACTCAGAAAAGTCTTTTTAAAGACTATATAAAAATTATTTTGAATGTAAATAAATTCTGATATGGCACCTTGCAAGTTGCAACTCGGGAAAAACAATACTTAATTTGCAACCACTGCCAGAACTTGGTGGATTTTGTGTTGTCTGGCTGTACAAAATCATGGGCAGAGACAAAAGAAGACGGATTCACTTTTCATTATATGGGGTGTTTGAGGGTGAAATGTCTGATGAAGGAGGTATGTAAGTTGACGGATATAGTGAAGGAGATGAAGGTGAGACTCAACATGGAAATAAATGGAACAGAGAGGACTGACGCGGAGAGAGTTGAGAATACTACGACACAGAAGGCGCAGAGTTGTGACACGGAGACTGAAGAAAGGAGACTGAGAGGAGGGAAGGTGACAGGTGTGAAGGAAAAAGGAAATGAGAAGAAGACAGAGGGACGGTGGAAAAGTGTTCGGCAGAGGAAAAGAAAACGGGTCAGTGGTGATAGATCGACAGAAGGACAGACTGTAGAGAACGAGGATAGACGCGACAGCGGTACAGGTGGTGAAGAGGTAGATACCACAGAGGCAGTTGGTAAGACTGTGAAACAGAAGACTGAGAAGAAGACAGCAAAAGACAGAAAGCGTGATAGGCGTTAAGGTGACAGGGGAGAAAGTGACCGTAGAAAAAGAGGTAGGACGGGAAAAGGGACGGGATAGGAGAGAAGAAAATGTAAATGTGCTAGAAAAGAAGATGACAGGAGGAAAGGGAACAAGAGAAAAAAGTTACAAGAAAGAATTGAACGGAAGAGAATGTGACAGGAGAAAAGACGGCAGGGGAAGAGACAACAACCAGACATATGCAAACCGGAGAAGGAGCTACTCTGAGGCAGTGACTAAGGGGGCAATTAGAAAAGAGGTTCATGGACGACTCTATTCTGAGAAAGACAGATAAGACACTAAGCGAGGGGGCGTCGGTGTTTGTCTACCGGGGGGCTAGGATAGAGCATGTGATTGAAAGGGTAGAGAAGACATTGGGGCATGGCAAGGGAGTGTCTGTACTAGTACACGTAGGGCTAGATAATGCAGACAGGGAGGGAACAACTGGGATAGCACTGAAGTAAAGACAGATAGTGAGGAAGCTAAAGAAGACAAGAGTTAAAAAGATTATTCTCTCAGGAATTTTGCCAGTAATGGGAGGAAGGGGGGCAACATACAGAAACTGCAAGAGGATGGCGATCAACGCACTAGTTGAGCAGATGTGTGAAGAAGAAGGGGTGGGATTCACATATTTATGGGGGTACTTCGTTGGGAGGGAAGATATATACATAGAGATGGCCTACATCTAAGTGGAAAGGGGCAGCTGTATTCTCAGAGAACCTGCTGCGATCGGTTGACAGTTGGACACGTTGCATCTATTTAAACTAGATTCGCAGGGGGACTCGCAGAGAAGCCTGAAACTGGAGGCAGAGATAAAGAAAACACAAATAAATCAGCAAAGAACAGTCTGGAAAACTCTTCTGAAGCTGGATATAAATGTGTTTGTATAAATGCAAGGAGTATAATAAACAAACGAAATGAACAAAACATTATGGTAGAAGATATTGACCCTCACATAATAGGTATAACCGAATCCTGGACCACCACCGATATATCAGATGCCGAATTGGGACTGACAAGATATGTAATATTTAGGAAAGATAGAATAGGAAGAAGGGGAGGTGGGGTTATTTTATATATTAAATAATCTAGCTTATGAAATAAAATTAGAAAGAGAAGCAGATTGCGAAGAAGCTGTTTGATGTAACGGTTAGTTTATCGAAGTCCAAACACAAGCATAGAAGATAATGAAAAAGTACAAAACGTTATAAGGGAAATTTGGGATTGTGTTATTAAGACTTTAATCATGGGCATATACATTGGAAATCTCTACAGAGTTTGGGTAGTGAGGACCATAAGTTTTTAGTTTTAGTGCAAGATAATTTCCTTTCTCAACATGTGATAGAACTAACCAGAGGTGAGAATGTTTTAGACACAGTTTTGTTCTCACAGAATGAATTAGTTGACAATGTCAAGATATGTGAGCCACTGGGGAGTACTGATACAACCAGATACATTTATCCATGAAATCAGAAAGGAATAGTAAAAAGCAGTACAGGAGGAAAATATAAGGACATGAGGAAATATTTAGCAAAGATAGACTTGACTAACACACTGGAAAATAAGACATCAACAGAATGCTGGAATATCTTAAAGAGTGAAATTGAGTGCATCGTCGATAAATTTGTTCCCTTGAAAAAAGAAGGGAAACGGTCCTAAAAGAAACACTTATCGAAATAAGCCATTAAAAATAAGTACAAACAAAAGATGCGGAAGTCATATAGACGTACTGGAAACGATTAAAACTACAACATTTATAAAGAAACACTAAACCAAGCTACAGCTGAAATTATAAATTCAAAGAGAGGCTATGAAAAAAAATTACCTTGTTATATATAACAACAAGAATTTGTATGCGTATGTTCAAAGCAAACGGAAAGTTCAAGATAAGGTCGGTCCTCTAGAAGATAGTGCTGGAAATATAATATCAGAGGGATTCTTAATGGCAGAAGACCTGAATGAGTATTTTAGTTCGGTGTTTACCAGAGAAGATATTAGTTCACTGCCAGTACCAGAGACTTAGTTCAAGGGGGCAGAATCATATTATTTAGGACAGCTACTTGTAACCCCGGAAATGGTAGCTAAGAAAACAAGGTTTACGAAGGATAATAAATCACCTGGAATGGTTGGGATTCCGCCCAAACTATTATTAGAATTGTAGAACAAATTAGCATACCGCTTGCAACAGTTTTCAATTTGTCATTGGAAGAGGGAGTGGTTCCTTTAGAATGGAAAAAAGCAAACATTATACCGTTATTCAAAAAATGAAAGTCACAGACGCGTGGGAGAAGAGGAATATGCATTACATAGGTGCAGGTGGAAGAACCCTGCTGAAGAGTCGTGGGGTCATTGGTGAAGATGAAGATTATACTAGGCCCACCAAGCCATAATTAAACCGTGTCTACCTCATGAACATGTTGCATCAGTTCCAACAGAAACCATGTGAGTCAATTGACAATTTCAACGTTCGTGTAAACGAAAAAGTTACGGAAATGAAACTGGAAGAACTGGAGAAGAACCAGATTATTGAGCTAATAAAACTGGCGCAACTTGAAAATAACTGTCGGGTGACAGAGATGAAAAAGAAGGCCATAAGAGATGGTTTATCACTAAAGCAGTGTATGGACACTGCCAGAGCTACTGAAAGAATGTATATACAATTTCGAGATTTGGAGTTGAGCAGATCAGCATCAGTGAGTGCAGTGAATGATCTACGTCGATCACGTCACCCTGACAGGCTATCACACAGCCATGATAGATCCAAGAGTAGACATGGGAGTAAGAAATCGGATTCAAAGAAAACATGTTTTCACTGTGGAGGTGACTACCCACACCAAGGCGATTGTCCGGCTAAAGACAAGAAGTGTAGAAGTGTGGTAGATTTGGACACCGATCGCTCAGAAGAAGAGACGCATTCCGTTCCATCTCCGAGATCAAGTTGACCGAGAGATTGAGAGACTGAATAGTCAACTCATCATTAACGCGATTCAGAGCTACCAGAACGAAGGAAAGAAGAGTATTCTCCGAGAAGAGCTCGAGAATGAAACAGCAAGAGACGTGGAACTTCAGCTCATTGAGGAATGCATTGTTTCAGGAAGGTGGCACGAATTAGATGCCAAATATGCTGCGTACATGAGTGTCAAAGACGATTTGTCAATGCTGTATGGATTATTTCTCAGAAAGGATCGTTCTCCAAAAATTCCTACAGAACCGTGCTATAAACATAGTCCATGCCAGACACCAAGGCATCGTAAAAACGAAAGCCCTATTTCGATAGACCGTGGTTGTGATCTGTACATGAACTCTTAATTATATGTATAGGACTTAATTATATGTATAGGACTTGTTCAAATAGTAGTTTGTTGACCAAACAATTGGTAATTCTCATTATGAGCTAAAGCCTGAAGACGTTGCTCACAATGCACTTATTACGATTGTCACATCAGAGACGTTTGTTGTGGACAGTGCATTGCATAGTTTAGTTGTCACTGTAGTGTAAGCAGTTGTTTTTAAGCGGTTTAATTCTATTGTAAAGAGAGGAGAGATGTAATGTTGTTAGCTAGAAATATAGGTCTACTCCCGGTAGTACAACATTATTGATGACGTAGGGAGTTTGTGGGCTTACGCTTCGAGCGGGTTTATGCTTGGCTAAGTGTGAAGTTGTATGAGTTTTAGAAATAAAGAGCTGTTTTGTATTAACTGGTGACTTTGAAAACATTAGAGACGGGACTGTCTGTGTGAAAATATTTCAACAAGATGACTCAGATTATTAAATAATATGCTACCTGACTAAAGATATACCAATTATGATATAAGACAGTGTAATACGTACCCCTATAAATAACCTGGACGAACATATATCGTAACTCTTTAATACCATGGAGGTTATACAACTGGGAATAAACACTAAATGGCAAAAAAGAAGATTGTACTACTAATGTATGACGTTTCATTTTATTTGTATTACTTTACCAGCTGCACAATGTGAACCCAATTCGGCTGAGTTGCTAATAAAACATGTCTTATTTTTATTTAGTTTCCTATAAAAACAAGCATTATAAACCTGTGCAAAACTGGTTACTAGATGCTCTGGTGTGTTCGCTGGACATCAAATTTATTCGACCGACAGTTCAAAACAATTTCACTGTTTTCTCACCCTTTAGTTTTATCCGATGAAATCGAACGCTATTCACCTTTGATTAACGATTGATGTATCCAACCGCATTGCAACTTGACAGCATTGCGATTTAAATTTGATACATACGCGAAAATAACACACAAGTTCTCTGTGTTGACCGCTTGAAGCACGCGCTCTCTGCCATTAATACATGCTTTTAATTGATTCGTCATAGTCTGCTGTCTTACGGGGTTGAATATTCATTTCTGGAAGAAATCACACAATTTGACACAGCTGACCTTTGATAGGTACTAATCAAATCCTGATATAGGGCACATATTTTGTGATTCGTTTACACCCCCTAATTAGCATGAATCCACAGTGGCCGCTGCCATATATAGGCTAACACCAGATATGGTCATATATCAGCTAATAATAATCCGATTACTATGTATTTGATAAGCATTATTATAGTTTTCAGCGTTCGAAATAGCACTTGTCCGTTTGTCAGGAACAAGTGATTTTTGGCCCGGACAAGTAAAATGACTCTACATGGTTATCCGGTGGACAAGTGAAAATATACAACATTGCAACATTTTTATTTGAGGAAATTCAAACGTAAATGAAGTTCGCTAGCAATCGAGCGCGTTGCAATTTTGTTGAGGTGTCGGCGTCTTGTCGTTTCGCCGCCAGTGTGTTGTACGTCAGTGTTCGACCGAGTTTAGTGCATGCGTTAACAGGGTCATCCGCTGAGCGCACCGACCTAGCTCTGTCATACGCGTAGGACAAATTCCGCATCAGCCATCGTTGATCGAGGCTGTATTTCACACAATCGTAAATCGTTCAGTTTGGCCGACGTACAACATGCTTCCGCGCACGGATCATATTTGATGAACTTTGGAAATAGTAGACTTTGTATCGCTACCTGTTATTTGAATAAGTATATACAAAGTTTTACCCATTATTACGCCTAACCCACGCGGACTCGGCAGTCTTCCAAGTCCCAAGACCAAGTCATCGAACGTTAGCCGATCCAGATCGGTGGAAAATTGTTAAACTTGTAACTGGCTCTACGGTAAATCTATAGTGCTGGTTAATCAACGGAATATTAATGACATTTCATAAGTTTTGTTTTATCTATGTTATGTAACATTTATATTAACCACAAATTGCGAGTTTTTGAAACCGAATTATGCAAGACGCGCGGCCGGGGACGGTGCGCCAACTGCCGTTGACATGTCGGCTTCCGCCAACTACGGCGGTCTGCCCGCGGCAGCAACGTTACGACGTAACTAAATCTATAAATTATATTCCGCCTGGTAAATGTAATTCGGGCACCGTTAAAACTGTTTTATCATCATTGAAATGGTAATATAACATTTGGGAAAATTATGCGTTTGTTTGCTAATGATCAATTGAATATTATCTTCGTTTGTAAAATGCAGAACTATGTTAATGTTGAAGTTCATAGAGGTTGAAAAAATATTCTCATATTAGGTCTATATAGTTTATTATGATTTTTTGACAACATCTCCTGACTTTGCATTAGTCGTGTTCCTGGTTGACTGGCGTCTTCAATGACAAACTGATGCGACAATTTTACAGCAGTGTTATCATCATCATCATCATCGTCGTCGTTTAGAGGCGGTGTTTCCAGACTCTGCTGGGTTCGCCTTTCTTCCATTTGCCCTCTTCCACTTGACACGATCCCGTGCATCCGGATGGTCGATACCCATCAGATTCAAGTCTGCAGACACGGAGTTCTGCCAGGTCTTCCTTGGTCTGCAGACGGGAGCTGTCCCCTCCACCACTAACTTTGTACAGCCCTTCACCCAGTCCTCATCGTCCTTTCGCTCTACATGCCCGTACCACCTCAGCCTACTTCTTCTGATCACATCCCCAATCGCCTCCACTCCTACTCTTCTTCTAAGCTCTGCACTGGGCTGTCTGTCGCTGAGTGATGTGCCACACATTCATCTCACCATCCTCATCTAAACCCTTTCCATCCTCGTGTCATGATCGGTCCTCATAGCCTACGTCTCACACCCAAGCAACAGGCAACTTCTGACACAAGCTGTGTTCACCTGGCCCTTCATCTTCGGGGGGGGGGGCGCTTTGAAAGTCAGGAAGGGTGTTAACTCCCTGAACTTCTGCCAGGCACACCTCACTCTCGCTGTTACCGCTGCATCCACCCCACCCTTCGCACTTAGCATGTCGCCCAGGTAGCAGAAGTTGTCTACTCTGTCGTATGTCTCTCCATCCACCTCTAAGCCTCGCTTCTGCAGGTGGTACCTCTCCCCGACACCTCTTGCACACAAACGTTGCGCTCACTGCCTGCAGGCTACCCTTCACACCACTGCATCTCCTGTGGACCCACTTCGTACACGATGTACACTGAAGCGAGTTTGTGGCTACACCCTTGCTACAGACTCCACATAGCCATGCACCAGACTCTGACATTACTCCTCAGTCACATATGCTGACCATCACCTTCGACTTCCCGGTGTTCACATTCAGTCCATTGGCCACCAATCTCGTGCGCCACTCCACCAGCTTCCTTCTTAGTTCTTCCCTGGTCGTTGCCATAAGGACGAGATCATCAGCATACAGCAGCTCCCAGGGCAGTCCTCCTCTCGCCTCCTTCGTCACCACGTCCAGCACAATGGCAAACAGCAGTGGGCTTAATACTGAGCCCTGGTGCATCCCCACCTTCACCTCAAAGCTGCTGCTATCTCCATGCCCTGTCCCCACCACGGTGCTCACCTCACTGTACAACGTCATCACTGCCTTCACCAGCCACTCATCACCTTCCTTGGTACCCTGTCAAACGCCTTTGGTCGACAAAGGCTAGGTAGATCTTCTTCTTCTTGGCCAGGTGTTTCTCCTGCATTTGTCGCACGATGAAGATGGCATCTGTAAATAAAGCCAAACAGCATCTCGTTGATCTGCACCTGCTCTGTCATTCTCACTTCTAGCACCCTCTCCATGACGTTCATGGCCTGCTCCAGGAGCTTGATGGCCCTGAAAGAATCACACTCTAGGGGATCGCCCTTCCCTTTGAATAGAGGGACTAGGATGCTGTTTATCCAGTCGGCGGGAATGCAGCCCTCTGCCACGATGTTGTTGCACAGGTTAGTCATCCATTCCACACCCTTGTCGCCTGCTGCCTTCATCATTTCCGAAACAACACCAGATGGACCCGCTGCCTTCCCCGTCTCAGTGTGCTTCAACGCCTTTGATATTTCCTCCACCACGTCACACTCCACCTCGCCATTCCAGTCATTCTCGACATACATCAGCTTCTCCATGTACTTTTTCCACAACTCCTTCATTCCTTTACTATATGTCACGATGTTTCCGAGCTCATCCTTCACACAGCTTGTGCCGGTGACGTCCCGCCTTTCTTTCACCATATGTTTCGCGATCCTGAAGAATTGCCGTTTTCCCTCCTCGCTTTCCAGTTCCTCCGCAAACTCCTGCCTTTTGGCATCTTGTGCCAGCCACACCGATCTCCGAGCCGCGCGTTTCACGTCGAGGTACGCCAATCTGTCCTCTTCCGCTTTCGTCCTTTTCCACCTTCTGAAGCAGCTCCTCTTCTCATCGGCCATCTTTTTCACCTCGTCATTCCACCACCACGTCTCCCTGTGCCTAGGCGTACCTTTTGTCCACCCGCAGATCTCCTCTGTGGCCTTGAGTCATATCTTCTTCATCGTTTTCCATCTCCCATTCACGCCCTTCATTTCAGCTGCTTCCTCATCCAAGTGGGCTACCTTCTCCTGGAACTCATTCCTCAGTTTCTCTTCGGAAAGCTTCCACACTCTGAGCCTTGGCACATGTTTCTTCTTAATGTGCCTACCGCTGCCCAAGGTCATGTCTCCGACAACGAGACGGTGCTGCGAAACACACTCCTCACCAGCAATCACCTTCACGTTCCTCACCAGTCTACGGTCCACTTTCCTCACCATCAGAAAGTCGATCTGACTTCTGCGACCACCGGACTCGTACGACTCTAGGTGCCTCTCTTCCTTCTTGAAAACGTGTTGCACACCACCATCTCCATCGCGTCTTCAAAATCTAGGTTCTTTTCTCCCTCCGCATTCATCGACCCAAAGCCCATCTCTCCATGCACACCCTCGTATCCATCCGCAGCTGACCCCTCATGGCCATTAACGTCCCCGCCCAGGATAACTGCTTCTCCTGTTGGTATCCTGGACACAATTTCAATCACCATATCCCAGAAAGCATCTTTCTCATCTTGTGTCCTGCCGACCTGTGGGGCATACGTTGAGATATCATTCACCAGCCGCTCACCCTCTTGACATTCACCACCTGGTCTACCCACTTCTCCGCGACCAGCACTCCAACGCCACCATTCCCATCAGCACATCCCTGTCAGACGAACTTGTACCGCTCACCACTCCTGCCCAACCACGTCACACTGCCTCCTCTCCACCGGGTCTCCTGAACACAAGCAACATCCACTCTCCTCCTCACCATCACGTCCACCACTACTCCAGACATCATTGACATACTCCCAATGTTCCACGTAGCCACTCTCATACAGACATCCTGAGATCTTCTCCTTTCAGACCGGCTTCCCCGCAGTGCATCGGGTCTGCAACCGTCATTCAATGCTGCGGCTCGGCCTCCTCCTCCACCAATCGTCTTGACGTAGGCTGGTGAGGTACATCATGTAACATGTCTACTTTTAATATTCGTGATGAACAATAATGAACCGGAAAATAGTTGCAAATATAATTTTGCAATTTCAAAATTTGCAGATTAATTCAAATTGTGTCTTTGATCACAAGTCATTCAGATGCACATGCAACGAAACAGCAGGAACATTGTGTTGTTGTCATAAAAATAAGACAGACTTTTTACGTTTTTTCCAAAGCTTCGATTCCCCTTGACAACCACTCGGACAAGTAAAAATTTTGGCGGACAAGTAGATTTCAAAACTTACTTGTCCGGCGGACAAGTAAATATTCTGGCTTATTTCTATCCCTGGTTTTTGTATGCCCGATCGATCGAAAATGTTTGCAATATCACCCAAGGTCGATGCCTCGCGGTTTTTGCCTAAACAGCTATGATTTGCTAATACAACGGACCTATTTATCTTATGTTAGACGTATTGAAAGATAAATCAGATCATGCTGTACTAAAATAAATGCCTCAGTTTGTCTCCGTAGTGTCAAGGTCAAATTCAAAAGGTCACGATGATGACCTCTAGGTTCCACACAATCGGTATATTGTTAATAGCATTCAAAAAGATCATGCCAGAATCATGAATGTTGTGTCTATCAACACCATTATTCAATGGCGCACATATCGATATCAACTACAAGTGTATTAAAGGTAATGCAATCCGAAATTAGGGAAAATACTCTCAGGAACTACCGTTGTTTAATTGATTAAGCACACTATTGAATTGGAGGTGGGCAAAGTCAATCATGTATATAGATAGAACAATCACCTTAGGCATGGAGCAACATTAGACACGACATGAATCATTTAAGTACAGGTGTATGACGATAGTTGCATAGGAATTGGTGTCGGACCAGCTCTTCCAGGGCTTCGCTGCTCGAGGAAGGGGAGTCTAGAAAGGCACCCAACCAGGTTCAGACTTAAACTACCCCCAACATCCTGGGCTCGGCAAGATATGTTCGGCAACGAGAGATTGCCCCCACACGTATCTAGATTGATAGGTCGCTCTCTTGACATGCTCTATCAGGCTGCCTTGGTTGGTGACAGGTACTCGAACGTGTGAGATAACTGAGCGAATATCTGGTGGCGTGCTTGGTTGACTTCTGTCAGAGAGCAGGATACAGAGTATAGTGAGACGATGAAGGTATGTTTGTGTTTAAATGGGAATGGACAGACATGACGGCCCGTAGGCTGGTGAGTGCAGACGGTGCGTACGCACTCCCCCGCTGAATCAAACGAGTTCACCCCGGAGGGTAGTAATTGTGTTTGATAATTGCAGCACAGCATAACGTAAAAAGTGTTGTTAGCGACATCTAACACTACCCCCCATCGACCACAAAACACATCGAACACTACCTCGTCGACCGCGAACAATCTCCAACACAACCCCCTCCATTGCGGAAAGTCCGCAACATTATCCCTCCTTGAAGCTCCGGCTTAAATTTGATGGATTTTCTTAGTGTGCAATGTGAGTCCGAAAAACGCTCCCTCATAAATTCAAACACCCTACAGTCCTGTATATGTGTGTATGTATTTGGTGTTTATGATATAGGGCCTATTCCAAGTTACATTGTTTGTTATTGCAATTTATTCAATAATCCAACGAACTCTCAACACAGGGGGCAATAACGTACGTCATGCTATTTGTGGACATTGCTTAGACTCCCTCTAATGCACACATCTGTACTAATTATTATATTCGTTGCACGACCGTATTGACTCGTTCTATACACCTCGAATGCAACTTTGTAAACTTTTGAAAACACACTAATTCACTACTGGTTTTTCGTTGGAATGCGGTTGAAATCGACATTAAAATATGGCTATTCTTTGTATAGTGCAGTGGTGCAGTGGCTAGAGTTTCGGACTCTCGGCTAAGTAATGTTGCATGTGTTTGATATCGACAGCTCGACGAGCGAGCATTAATAAAAAATAGTTACGTAACGTTTACTGACATACCCCATCATCCCCACGTAATGCTACTTTACACTCATGCAGTCATTTCAGTGTAGATCTCATTTATTTTACCGACTTTCCTCAGTAACATGGCCACGTCTATCTATAGGTGCTGTGCCTTTTGGCACAGACTGCACTGTGTTGAACTACTCCGAAGTTGTGGCGGTATCGTTCGGCAACATGGAGGTAATGCCGGGTGCGAATTTGAAGTACTCGGCCATAGCCGTGTCCGGACGTGATTGAAGAGATATGGAGAGTTGGATGACGAGCAGGGTATTTATATTTCAGTATTCCGACTTCGCTTCCTTTCTTTCGGGGTCGGGACGGTTGGCGAAAGTAAACATGTTGTTTATCTTTATTGTATCTGACAGAGAAGTCTTGCCGTTTCTTTACGTGTTCCGCGTGAAGGGCGTGGCCAGCTTCATGGATTTGGGTCAGTGACACAGCTAGTAGTACAACGTCAACCTTCTCCAGCTCATCCTTCTCAAAAACTTCTGCTTCCTTATTCTTTGTGTAGCGCTGTGGTGCAGTGGTGCAGTGGTGCAGTGGTGAAGTGGTGCAGTGGTGCAGTGGTGAAGTGGTGCAGTGGTGCAGTGGTGCAGTGGTGCAGTGGTGCAGTGGTGCAGTGGTGCAGTGGTGCAGTGGTGCAGTGGCTAGAGCTTCGGACTTTTGACCAAGAGAAAGTGGGTTCGAATCCTATGCTGCGGTGTCGAACCTTTGGGCAAGTTCGTTTACTCTACGTTGCTCCAGTTCACTCAGCTGTATGCATGAGTACCTGGCTATAGACGGTTGGCTATAGACAGTGGTAGATATTTTTGTACTAATATTCTTCGAGCATTAATTGCAGCGTGGCTAGATTCTTCCCAGACAAATCGAGATGATGTTCGATTGAACAGGTTTGCCAGGGAGTAAAGTGTAAAGTGCTTTGAGCAGTTATGTGGATTGGATACTGCGTTATATAAGAACTTACCATTTTACATTTTATTGTCGATTGTGGATACCCGTATCTCCTTAGAGCTTCTTTGATGTTTTTTTTTCTTTCTTTTAGTTTATGTTCCTCCTCCACGAGCGTTTTGCATCTGTTTAGCAACGTACGGTTCGCACCCATCTTCAGGTATAACGTATGATGTGAGAGAAAATGTAGGTACTAGT
The DNA here is from genome assembly GCA_020002185.1 of Paraescarpia echinospica. Classification (NCBI taxonomy): domain Eukaryota; kingdom Metazoa; phylum Annelida; class Polychaeta; order Sabellida; family Siboglinidae; genus Paraescarpia; species Paraescarpia echinospica. The sequence continues at coordinate 44,545,768 of CM034532.1, read as the reverse complement.
CTATGTGGGTATTCTGTCGATAGAATAGTGGTTTCAATTCCATCGACTCCTGTCTCACTAACACAGTGGCCAGAAATTTCAACCCGCTTTTTCGTCATGTGTAAGTTTTCTACATTCCAGTTCTGCAGTTGGTAGGGGCTGTGGCGATGGCCTATTGCTCGAGATGTTCCGTGAAGAGGTTAGCGACGATTGTGGACAAAGGGGTACCCATGGTTATGGAAAATGTGTATTGATTTGGTATACAGGGTTTCTGAGTATGACTT
>CM034532.1:44438005-44543005 GCA_020002185.1 Paraescarpia echinospica | reverse complement strand
ATTAAATGTATTGTTCCGACTTGCCTCAATAACGTGACCATTTCTTTGTACAGGTGCAATGGCTTTCGGGGCAGAGGGTACGCAATTAGAATACTCTGAAGTTGTAGAGGTGTCGTTTGGCAACATGAAGGTAGTGCCGTGTCCGGAAACGCTACACGCCCTACCCTGGGTTACACCAGAGAAACATCGCGTTGGCGAGATCTTATGCGAGACACACTGGATCGATGGCAATCCACAGGAGATGTGTCCTCGCTACATCGCCCGGAAGCAGCTGGAGCGCATGCGTAAATATGGCTACACACTCACTTCCGCCTTTGAGTTTGAATTTATGCTAATGGACGCCGAAAGAAAAGAACCGCTTTTCACAGGGAATATTGTTTATAGTCATTACAAGTTCGCACCTTACGAGCCTTTCGTGTATGAACTCGACTCCTACTTGACCGGTAGTGGAGTGGATGTTGAGTCTTATATGGTCGAGTATTCTCCGGGTCAGCTCGAAGTAGCCACAAACACTGCCAAAGGCATTCGTACACCAGACATGGCCGTCATCCTGAAAGAGGCGGTCAAGGAAATATGTGCACAGAAACACGAAATAGCGACATTCATGACGAAGCCCTTACCGGAAGAGAACGGCAACGGACTGCATTTCAATCATTCCATCTTCAACATGGCCGGCCGCAACGTGTTCTACGACGCAGAAGCAGACGACAATTTGTCTGATATCGCTCGTTACTGGTTGGCAGGACTGGTCGCTCACGCCGGCGCTCTCACGGCTCTATGTTCGCCGACTGTCAATTGCTACCGTCGTCTTCACCAGCCGTGGGCGCCCGATATCGCTGATTGGGGATTCGACGCTCGCAAGACCTGTTTTCGTGTGAAGACCAAAACCGAGATGCGAACGTACATCGAAAGCCGTATTCCGGGTGGGAGCGCTAATCCGTATCTTGTAGTGGCTGCGACCGTGGCAGCTGGCATGGATGGCATCAAGAGAAAATTGAAATGTCCCGATCAGATAGATTGCAGCGCAAAGCGTTTGCCCGAGAGCCTGTCGCAAGCCTTGCAAGAGTTGCAGGACGACCGCGTCATGGTGGAAGCCCTTGGTGAGCAGTTTGTTCGCTGGTTCGTCCGAGTGAAGACGGAAGTAGAGCTGGAGAAGCTTAAAGACGTCGACATCAAGAAGATGGACGTCAAAAAGGAGCAACAATTATATCTTGAGATGATGTGATGAAGAAAGCATTGTCACACTGTTCAACAGATCACGTCGTGGGTGTTAACACAAAACGAAGTTATTAACCATCTGACACAATTGGGTTACTAATTATTTGGATAATTATGAATAATCATTGACGGCTGGAGTTCAAATACTTAAACAATAATATGTGACGTTGCATATGGTTCTATATTTGGTTCGAAACTGTATATCGTGTGTATTGATCAACGCGCAATGTTGCCAAATGTACATTGTTTGCTGATGACGCAAACATCTTCTGCTTTATGTATGTGGGGGTAGCGCTCTGCGGCAAGCTACTGTAAACTTACTGCATTGGGAATTTGACAACGACGTCGACGCACACAACTGATTCATCATACTGATAGAAAATTATATTACCGGCTCCGTTTCAGAGTATATGATTATGCTTCATATCGTGTTTTGGTGGTTTTTTTTAGAGACATGTTTTATACCTATGTATTTTATTTGTGAAAATGAGTTGCAAGCTGTCACTGTATCGACACTACGCCAAAGAACATCCCTATAAATATATATATATATATATATAATCTGTGTAATGACTGGTCCTGTTTAATTGTACGTCGCACTCTCTCATTCTCTGTCCCCACACATATTTGTCCATCATATAAATTTATAAATTATTATTGTTCGTCATCCTGACCCGGTGGCTGTTGTCTACACACACACACACACACACACACACACACACACACACACACACACACACACACACACACACACACACACACACACACACACACACACACACACACACACACACACACACACACACACACACACACACACACACACACACACACACACACACACACACACACACACACACACACACACACACACACACACACACACACACACACACACACACACACACACACACACACACACACACACACACACACACACACACACACACTCACACACACACATATATTGATATATAGATATATAGATATATATATAGATATATAGATTGATATATATATATATATATATATATATAAATAGGTACGTTTATATATATATATATATATATATATATATATATAGATAGATAGATAATAGTTAGGTGAAACTTCACAACAAGTGTTCTAAGACAGACAGATACATAGACATACAGACAGACAGACAGACAGACAGACAGACAGACAGACAGACAGACAGACAGACAGACAGACAGACAGACAGACAGACACACAGACATACAGACATACAGACATACAGACAGACAGACAGACAGACAGATAGATAGATAGACACACAGAGAAACAGGCAGGCAGTCGGACAAACAAACATATAGATAAATAGATAGATAGCTATACATATATATATATAGATCGATAAATATATATAGACAGATATATATATATATATATAGATATATATATATATATGTAGATAGATAGACAGATAGATAGGTAAGTAGATAGATAGACAGATAGATAGATAGTTAGATAGATAGATATATATATATATCTAGATAGATAGATAGCTAGATATATATATATATATATATATATATACATAGATAGATAGATAGATAGATTGATTGATTGATAGATAGATAGATAGATAGATAGATTGATAGATTGATAGATAGATAGTTAGATATATATATAATAGATAGGTGAAACTTCACAACAAGTGTTCTAACAAGATAACAATGATAAGTTTTCAACTTCAGCACTGAATATTTTGAACTGAAATTAAAAACACGCAAAGGATGATATGTCAACTTTTTCGATCCTCGTGCTCCCCAACTAAAAGCAGTAAGACGGACATATATAGCAAAGATGACTCACACATGCCGGGATGCCTTTGTATTTGATAGTCGTGAATGACGTTACAAAACACGCAACGTCATTACGTCAACACCGTAATGCGCTCGCAGATATTCATTGTTTGTTCAAATGACGAAGGTTGGAGAGAATGTGTAGTTCACGTCCATCGATAGTCCCTAGTCGTGACAGCATAACAATTTCAAATGTATTCGTATCGCTTTGCTTTGCTGTGTCAGCGTCTACTTCAGGTTATTACGTCGTGATAACGTCGCGTTTCGACGTCCTTACAACGTTGATTACCCGACGTTGTAATGACGTCAGATTTCGTTGTCGACGTTCGTTCAACGTCGTGATCATGTCGCCTTTCTACGTCCTTACAATGTCGATGACAAGACGTTGTAAAGACGTCGGATTTGGTTGTCGACATTATTTGAACGTCGTGACAACGTCAAGTTAAAACGTCCCTACAATTGTTGTAATAAAGCGTATACGAATGTATACAGCTGCACAAGTTTATTTCGATCAAAGAACAAACAAACTCGAGAAACGTCTCAACCGGAAACCGAAAGATCAACTACCACATTAAGGGTGCGACACAGAGTAAAGGCTGAATGTCTCAGCCGCTACATGACCCCCAGTACCCGACAAAGAGTGTGCAAGACTTGCAGACCTATTGCACTAGAGTGTTCTGAATGTATCGTTCTGGAAGTCTGACTTGACGTCCCGATCTCGCTTGATTGATAGCAGGATCCTGTGCTGTCACTGCGGTAGGCAAAACGGCCGCAGGACGTCCACGAGGTGGACGCTTGGCTGCCTCAACCGGTTTCACCGGATCGAGAAACGCAGGCTTCAGACGATCGATGGCAACTCTGTCATGTCAATTGCCGAAATCGAGAATGAACGTCTTCTCGCCGTGTACTAAGACCTTGTAGGGCCCCTCGTATGGTGGAGTCAGGGGCGGAGAATGGCTGTCTCGAAGGACAAAAACGTAACTACTGGTCGCGAGTGTAGCTGGCACAGATGACTATCTTATACCATGCGGAATGGGAGATCGTGACGTCAGCCAGCGAACTTTCTCACCGAGTCGTGGAAGGAAGTGCATTACCTCCTGTGTTCCCTGGTCACGTGGTAAGAAATCAACAGTTCGTCGGGCTTCGTAAACCATCTCAGCTGATGAACATTCCAGATCTTCTTTAGGTGCAGTGCGAATACCAAGCAGGACACAAGGCAGTTCATCGATCCAGTTAGAACCATTGAGGCGGGCCATGAGAGCAGATTTGAGATGACGATGAAACCTTTCCACTAGTCCATTGGCCTGAGGATGGTACGCGGTTGTCAAATGCAGACGGGTACCATAGAGCTGTGACAAAGCCGTCCACAATTCTGAAGTGAACTGCGACCCTCGGTCTGAACTCAGTTATGTTGGAACCCCAAATCGAGCAATCCAGTGGAATGCAAGGGCCTTCGCACACATCTTTGTCTGCGCATCGACCAGTGGAATGGCTTCAGGCCACCTGGTGAACCTGTCTACCACGGTGAACAGATAGCGACAACCTTGTGAAGGCGTAAGAGGACCCACAAGTTCGACGTGAATGTGATCGAAACGGCGGGTCGTTGGCACGTAGTGGCCCAAGGGAGCCGTGGTGTGTCGATGCACTTTGGCCGCCTGACAACGGAGGCATGCCTTTGCCCAAATGCCGACCTGCTTCTTAAGACCTGGCCATACAAACATGTCAGCGACCATCTTCTTGGTTGCTCGGATTTGCGGGTGAGAGAGGCCATGAACAGCATCGAAAACTGTACGCTGCCATGTGTCAAGGACGAGAGGCCTGGGTCGTCCGGTGGAGATATCACAACGGATGGATTCACCGCTGGGGTTAAGTGGAATGTCACGGACTACGAGGCCAGTGGTGGCTGTGCGGACGGAGGTAATCCCTTCGTTTGCTCGCTGAGCTGCTGCCATGGCTTTGTAGTCCACCCCAGGATGTGGTGAGGTGATTGCCGAGATTCCAGCTCTGGATAAAGTGTCTGCAAACGTATTGCTCTTGCCCTCGATGTGGCGAACATCTGTGGTGAATTCTGAGATGTAGACCACGGATCGCTTGCTTTCGAGATGGCGAAAACCAAAGGCTGGTGGTCTGTGAAAAGCGTAAATGCGCGACCTTTCAGGAAGTATCGATAGTGTCGAATAGCCAAGCAGGCAGCCAATAGTTCACGGTCGAACGCAGTGTACTTTTGTTCCGGAGGTCGAAGTTTTGCTCTAAGACAGCGCCAACTGCTGCTCGTGGTGCATCCACTGTCAGGGCTGTGGGTTCATCGGCACGTGGGTGTACGAGCACAGCGGCTTGCGCCAGAGCCTCCTTGGCGGCCGTAAATGCTTGCTCGATGTCCTTCGTCCACTCCAATGTGGTGGGTTTGCCTGCCAAGGCATCATAAGTCGGACGCATGATGTGAGCCGCCTTTGGGACGAAGCGGTGATGGAAATTCACCATTCCAGCAAACTGTTTGAGTCCCTTGACAGTTATAGGCCGTGTAAAGGTCTGAATAGCTTCCGCCTTAGCGGGTATTGGGATGGCCCCTTGATATGTGATTCGATGGCCCAGATAGTCGATAGTGTCTGATCCAAATTGGCATTTGCTTACATTGACCACTAAACCGTGAGAGGCCAGACGGTGGAAAACAGTTCGTAGATGGTCTTTGTGTTGATCTACGGATGCTCTGCCAACCAGGATATCCTCCAAGTAGACAAAAACAAACTAGAGTCCGCTGCAGACAGTGTCCATAAGTCGTTGGAAAGCTTGTGCTGCATTCTTGAGGCCGAAAAGGGTCCGCAGAATCTCAAATAGGCCAAAAGGTGTGATAACGGCGGTCTTACTGATGTCCTCTATGGCCATATGAATCTGATGGTAACCTCGCACCAGGTCGATCTTCGAAAAGATAGTAGCGCCTGCAAGTTGCGAGGAGAAGTCTTGAATGTGTGGTACCGGATATCAGTCGGATATCGTGACATCTTTCAAACGTCTGTAATCTCTGCAGGGCCTCCAACCATAAGCGTCTTTCGGCACTATGTGTAAGGGAGATGACCATGGGCTGTCTGATCGTCGTATGATTCCCATTTTCTCCATTTTTCTGAATTCGTCCTTAGCAACCGCAAGTTTATCTGGTGGCATCCTGCGGGCTCTGGCGTGAACAGGAGGGCCTGTTGTTGGAATGAAATGTTTCACTCCGTGACGAACTGAAGGGCTTGAAAACTCTGGACGAGTGATAGCAGGAAACTCGTCTAGTATCCGCCTAAAGAATTGTCCGAGGCGAAGTGATGTAGACTGAGTGCCGGCTGGTTCGAATGTTTGAGTGTAACGCTTGTGAACGAAGTTGCGTTTACCAAACGTCGGCTTTGGAGATCAACCATCAATCCATTCGCCTTAAGAAAATCAGCTCCAAGTAGCGGCGTATTCACATCGTCCAGAATGAAGTGCCATGTGTAGTGGTGCATACATAAGGCATGCAAAGACGGCTGCATTGACTTGTGCCGCTGTTCCCACCTGGTTCTTCAGGACACTCGCTGAAACATAATATTCATCACAGGATTGAAATCTTGTACGTTTGAATACCACACCCTTTAATTCTGACTTATATATATTTTATCAAGCTATAGTGAAACTTTGTGTTTTTGGTGAACACATTTCGACACACTAAATAAATTAATTATGCCTTGATTCACCAATCCGCACGACAAATATCATTGGTAGAAATTGGGTTACACCTAGCTGGAAATAAAAACTAATGGCAAAGATGGCACAAAAAGCACCGAATGCATCCAATATAATAATGTAGTGGAAACAATAGATAAGCGAGCGAACAACTGTGTCAACAAATGAAGTTGAACATAGGTCGGCAGTGTCATAGATCACAGACAACGACACGATTGCAGGATCGTTTATAATGTTGTTTTAGGATTTTTCACTCGCGTATCTATCTTTGGTAGTGGTAATAGATTGTACATACCAGTCACTTATTATTACCGCTCTATATTTCAATTCTTATATTAAGCCTAAGATAAAGTAAGTAAAAGTAATGGCTAAGAGTACGGTAGACTATCCGAATTCATTATATTCAAAACAAAAGTAGGTAAAACATGTTTAGAATAGGTGGATTAGATTGCCTTAAACCAGAAGTGTTGCGAATGCCTTCGAGTATCCGCTGTTATCGCCCAGTGCGTAAGCGATATGAATGGCAATGATTTAACCTAATCATATGCGGGGGTTTGGTACTTAGGCAACTGCATTATAGCCACGAGTATTTGGTAGATGCCAGTAGCATCAGTTGAAGCTGAATCTGGGTAGGGATGATGATTGGCTGTCAGTCTAGATATACAATACTTAACTAAATATGAGTATGCTGTTATCAGTTAATATGACTTCGAAACTATGCATGCGTCTCTACAGCTATAGTACAGATTCTACGTTCTTACCTAACTAGCACTACTACTACTATTGCCTTTCAGTACATATGATAGCAGACTGCCTAACGGTATGCAGTCCAGGATGTGGAGATAACTGCCCTTAGATAGCAGCGAGCGCAGCAGACCTAAAAGCGGTGTACAATTTAAATTCAATCAAGCGATTCTATGTATGTCATTAGAAATTGCAAAAAAAGAAACTTGAGATAAAAAGTACCACAAGTTAGTTATATTAAAAAATATATTTAAAGACTAAAAAGAAATAAAATTAGAAAAATAATAAATTAGACTATTTACAAACATGCGTACATATAGATATATATACACACACACATATACACACACGCATGCACGCACATGCACACACACTCACACATACAAACGCACGCACGCACACACACACTCACACATACACGTAAGCACCGACGCACGCACATGCACACGTACGCACGCACGCACACTTTAGTCAGTCTGTTCAAATTAGGAGACATACCTCGTGAACACCGGTAAACGGAAAAATATATCCGACTGTGGCGTCTGTCTAGGACACAACAACTGGGCCGTAGTACAACTGAAAGTGTTGACACAACAACTGGGCCATAGTACAACTGAAAGTGTTGACACAGCGACTTACACTGATCTTCATGAGTGAGTCGCGTGAGATTGTTTAATGTGTGTTGGACTTCACTCCCATTACACCGTCGTCATTGCAACTTAACTCAAGTGAAAGCACGTGAGGATTCTTATCTTAGTTTACTTTGACATTTTCAGAGTAGTTGACATGACATAGTCGAATTCAGTTACGTCGAGAACACTAGAAGACGTACACAACCTCGACAATTGTCAATTTTTTTTCTCAGAAAACGTCAAGATGAGTCTACAAGTTTCAAACGAAACTAATCTGAAATTTTCAAAAGTATTCGTATCGCTGCCCTATGCTGTGTCAGCGTCTACTTCAGGTTATTACGCTCATATCGAGTTTTACGTCCCGATCAACTAACTTACAACATATAAGGTGATAATCTTGACATATGTGAGGTTTTTTGAAAATATATAGGTATTACGTCCTATTCTTGTGGTCCTAAATTAATCAATGAAAGCTTGGCACTAGAAGTTCAAGCCGTCTAATAGGAAAACGTTAACATACCCGCATACGCAATTTTTTCTTACACAGCATTGCACATACTTCTTGTGCTTTGAATTGATTATGTTAAAGAACAATAACATTCAGTGGTTAATTTATAGTTAGTTAGTCGGGGTTTCGTGCTAATTAATGCCCAATTTATATGATATCAAAGTACATCTGATTTACTTATGCAGACCTTCATATTGTAGTCTTTATTGTTGCCGTATATTTACCATCATATTTGGTATTAGACGGGAAATTGATAAACAGCACGCACGTACATACCCACACACGCACACACAAACATATATATATCTATATATTATGTATATTATATATATATGTTTATATGAATGTATGTATGTATATTATGTATGTATATACATGAAAAGGGTCCCATTGAAAGGTGCGATAGAAAGACCGTGAGAGACGACCTTGACGTGTGGTAACTTTAATCTGTAGTTGGCTCCTGCCCTTCATCACTTCAAAGGTTTGAACGAATGATCGAATGACCGAACTAATAAATTAATATATTTCCAGTTTGCAGCAATGCCACATACCTCACTGCATGCGTTATTTCAACGTCAAGTTTCGACATCCTTACAACGTTGCTGACCCGACGTTGTAAAGACGTCATAATTGGTTGTCGACGTTATTTCAACGTCGTGATAACGTCGTGTCTCGATGTCCTTACAATGTTTATTACGCGACGTTGTAAAGACGTCAGATTTGGTTGTCGACGTTCTTTCAACGTCGTGATCGTGTCGCCTTTCTACGTCCTTACAATGTCGATGACAAGAAGTTGTAAAGACGTCGGATTTGGTTGTCGACTTTATTTGAACATCGTGACAACGTCAAGTTTCAACGTCCCTACAATTGTTGTAATAAAGCGTATACGAATGTATACAGCTGCACAAGTTTATTTCGATCAAAGAACAAACAACACTCGAGAAACGTCTCAACCGGAAACCGAAAGTTCATCGACCACATTAAGGGTGCGACACAGAGTAAAGGCTGAATGTCTCAGCCGCTACATGACCCCCAGTACCCGACAAAGGAGGTGCAACACTTGCAGACCTATCGCACTAGAGCGTTCTGAATGTATCGTTCTGGAAGTCTGACTTGACGTTCCGATCTCGTTTGATTGGTAGCAGGATCCAGTGTTGTCACTGCGGTAGGCAAAACGGCCGCAGGACGTCCACGAGGAGGTCGCTTGGCTGCCTCAACCGGTTTCACCGGATCGAGAAACGCAGGCTTCAGACGATCGATGGCAACTCTGTCATGTCTATTGCCGAAATCGAGAAGGAACGTCTTCTCGCCGTGTGCTAAGACCTTGTAGGGCCCCTCGTATGGTAGCGTGCGGTGGCTGTCTCGACGGACAAAAACGTAACTACTAGTCGCGAGTGTAGCTGGCACAGATGACGGTCTTATACCATACGGAATGGGAGGTCGAGACGGCAGCCCGCGAACTTTCTCACCGAGTCGTGAAAGGCAGTGCGTTACCTCCTGTGTTCCTTGGTCACGTGGTAAGAAATCACATGGAACAGTTAGTGGGGCTTCGTAAACCATCTCAGCTGATGAACATTCCAGATCTTCTTTAGGTGCAGTGCGAATACCAAGCAGGACTCGTGGCAGTTCATTGATCCTGTTAGAACCATTGAGGCGGGCCATGAGAGCAGATTTGAGATGACGGTGAAACCTTTCCACTAGTCCATTGGCCTGAGGATGGTACGCGGTTGTCAATTGCAGACGGGTACCATAGAACTTTGACAAAGCCGTCCACAATTCTGAAGTGAACTGCGACCCTCGGTCTGAACTCAGTTCTGTCGGAATCCCAAATCGAGCAATCCAATGGAATGCAAGGGCCTTCGCACACCTCGTTGTCTGCGCATCGACCAGTGGAATGGCTTCTGGCCACCTGGTGAACCTGTCTACCACGGTGAACAGATAGCGACAACCTTGTAAAGGCGGAAGTGGTCCCACGAGGTCGACGTGAATGTGATCGAAACGGCGGGTCGTTGGCACGTAGTGGCCCAAGGGGCCGTGGTGTGTCGATGCACTTTGGCCGCCTGACAACGGAGGCATGCCTTTGCCCAAATGCCGACCTGCTTCTTAAGACCTGGCCATACAAACTTGTCCGCGACCATCTTCTTGGTTGCCCGGATTTGCAGATGAGAGAGGCCATGAACAGCATCGAAAACTGTACGCTGCCAGGTGTCAGGGACGAGAGGCCTGGGTCGTCCGGTGGAGATATCACGGATCACGAGGCCAATGGTGGCTGTGCGGACGGAGGTAATCCCTTCGTTTGCTCGCTGAGCTGCTGCCATGGCTTTGTAGTCCACCCCAGGATGTGGTGAGGTGATTGCCGAGATTCCAGCTCTGGATAAAGTGTCTGCAACCGTACTGCTCTTGCCTTCGATGTGGCGAACATCTGTGGTGAATTCTGAGATGTAGACCACGGATCGGTTGCTTTCGAGATGGCGAAAACCAAAGGCTTGTGGTCTGTGAAAAGCGTAAATGCGCGACCTTCCAGGAAGTATCGAAAGTGTCGAATAGCCAAGTTGGCAGCCAATAGTTCACGGTCGAACGCACTGTACTTTTGTTCCGGAGGTCGAAGCTTGCGACTAAAAAACGCAACCGTTTTCCAGGAGCCGATGTTTTGCTCTAAGACAGCGCCAACTGCTGCTCCTGATGCATCCACTGTCAGGGCTGTGGTTTCATCGGCACGTGGGTGTACGAGCACAGCGGCTTGCGCCAGAGCCTCCTTGGCGGCCGTAAATGCTTGCTCGATGTCCTTTGTCCACTCCAATATAGTGGGTTTGCCTGCCAACGCATCATAAATCGGACGCATGATGTCAGCCGCCTTTGAGTCCCTTGACAGTTATAGGCCGTGTAAAGGTCTGAATAGCTTCCGCCTTAGAGGGGATGGGGACGGCCCCTTGACTTGTGATTCGATGGCCCAGATAGTCGATAGTGTCTGTTCCAAATTGGCATTTTGCTTACATTGACCACTAAACCGTGAGAGGCCATGCGGTGGAAAACTGTTCGTAGATGGTCTTTGTGTTGATCTACGGATGCACTGCCAACCAGGATATCATCCATGTAGACAAAAACAAACTCGAGTCCGCAGCAGAGAGTGTCCATGAGTCGTTAGAAAGCTTGTGCTGCATTCTTGATGCCGAAAGGGGTCCGCAGAAACTCAAATAGCCCAAAAGGCGTGACAACGGCGGTCTTACTGATGTCCTCTGGGGCCATATGAATCTGATGGTAACCTCGCACCAGGTCGATCTTCGAAAAGATACTAGCGCCTGCAAGTTGCAAGTGTAAGGGAGATGACCTGTCTGTTAGTCGTATGATTCTCATTTTCTCCATCTTTCTGAATTCGTCCTTAGCAACCGCAAGTTTATCTGGTGGCATCCTGCGGGCTCTGGCGTGAACAGGAGAGCCTGTTGTTGGAATGAAATGTTTCACTCCGTGACGATCCGAAGGGCTTGAAAACTCTGGACGAGTGATAGCAGGAAACTCGTCTAGTATCCGCCTAAAGGGATTGTCCGTGGCGATGTGATGTAGACTGAGTGCCGGCTGGTTCGAATGTTTGAGTGTAGCACTTGTGAACGAAGTTGCGTTTACCAAACGTCGGCTTTGGAGATCAACTATCAATCCATTCGCCTGAAGAAAATCAGCTCCAAGTAGCGGCGTCTTCACATCGGCCAGAATGAAGGGCCACGTGTTGTGGTGCATACATAAGGCATGCAGAGACGGCTTCATTGACTTCTACCTCTGTTCCCACCTGGTTCTTCAGGACACTCGCTGAAACATAATATTCATCACAGGATTGAAATCTTGTACGTTTGAATACCACACCCTTTAATTCTGACTTACATATATTTTATCAAGTTATAGTGAAACTTTGTGTTTTTGGTGAACACATTTCGACACACTAAATACATTAATTATGCCTTGATTCACCAATCCGCACGACAAATATCATCTAGCTGGAAATATATACTAATGGCAAAGATGGCACAAAAAGCACCGAATGCATTCAATATAATAATGCAGTGGAAACAATAGATAAGCGAGCGAACAACTGTGTCAACAAATGAAGTTGAACATAGCTCGGCAGTGTCATAGATCACCGACAACGACACGATTGCAAGATCGTTTATAATGTTGTTTTAGGATTTTTCACTCGCGTATCTATCTTTGGTAGTGGTAATAGATTGTACTTACCAGTCACTTATTATTACCGTTTTATATTTCAATTCTTATATTAAGCCTAAGGTAAAGTAAGTCAAAGTAATGGCTAAGAGTACGGTAGACTACCCGAATTCATTATATTCAAAACAAAAGTAGGTAAAACATGTTTAGAATAGGTGGATTAGATTGCCTTAAACCGGAAGTGTTGTGAATGCCTTCGAGTATCCGCTGTTATCGCCCAGTGCGTAAGCGAGATGAATGACAACAAAACTCAACAGTCTAACTTTTCGTAGTGCTATTTCGACTGACTGCTAACACACCATATTTCACAAGAATGTATGCCCCCTTTTGTATTTGAATCGATGCGGAGTGACGAAAGGAACAGATTGGCATCGCAAAAGTGAAGTTATGATGTCGCTTACCAGTACAAATAGGCCATGCTAATAATTAGGTCAAATATGCTCAGAAGATTCAAATCGGTGAAAGCATACGAAATACATAATTACAGAGAATGATTTTAGTTATATCTGTTCTGTGCACACGAACAAACAAAACAGTTCAACTAATACAAGTGGATGGTGACACTTACTGGTAAATATTATCGATCGCACGTTGCTTCTCCCGTGAACAGCTCCAAAGCTGGGATGAGTGGCGTCATTCGTATTGCATGTTGGGTACAGTAGTTCGGCCAAAATAACTAGAACGTTGGAGTGAATGTTAAATCACTAGCAGGAACACGTAATAGGCAATTAATTTTACTGTGTACATGTACAGTGCACTATTCACACAGGGAAAATTCTTCCCTTTATATTCTGACAAATTCATGCAATGTTGAATTTGGCGTAGGCATACATTATTTCAGACTTAAAAATTGTTACCTAGTCAGATATCAGAGCGAATTTCCCTTTCTGTAACTGGCTGCTGAGTCACAATTTGATAAGGGTAGACAGTGGCAGCTCAGGGGTGCCACTAGTACTGTGGGGACTTTGTACCCCTTTGCAAAGAGATTGTCATCCACTTGCTACAATTTATCAATTGATATAGGAGAGTTTACGGTAGCGCCTGACAGGCAGCAAGCCAAATCGTGCTCGTGATATTACTGCCTGTTTACGAAGAATTGAACAATCATTTCTTCACTATTTACTCGTGATGCTGCAGTGACTGTCTCGCTGAACTTTTTATATAACAAGGTAGCGTACGTTGTCTACAGTCTTGAAATGTTTTAATGTCGTCAGCCAACCGTGTCGCTGACGAAGCTGGTGGACTACAGTTCTTTAGACCGAAAACGCCCGTGAGTTACCTAATTTGGTAAACTATAATTAGCAAGGCATTGTTCTACCGTTGGCGGCGATGTGCCTACATAACGTCTTTCGGGCTTTCCGTCCTGCCACCAGAGGTGTCACTCCGCGATTACCTGACACAGTGTATTCATTGATCAGACGTCTAGGACTGTCCACGGCGCGTCCAACTCTACGTGGCAGACGTGGGGGCACGCGCAAACAGCGCGCGATCCGAACGCGGATTACCAGCCGTTTTGAAGATCCTTCACGAATTTTATGTCGGCAAGGTAGTGTCAGTGCGAATCTGGTAACTCTAAGAGTCGCCCCTGTTATGCCACACGACACGCCATTCGTCAATGTGGCATTACTGAATGCTCGTTCCGTGTGCAATAAAGCTCTCAAAATCAACGAATACGTCGTTGAACACAAATGCGACATCTTAGCGATAACCGAGACGTGGTTAAAGAAGAGCGGTGACGAAGTTGTTATTGCTGAAGTGACCCCTCCCGGGTTCCTCTTCCAGCACGTGACACGATCTTCTCGTCGTGGTGGCGGTGTTGCAATCTTGCACCGCCATACATTTACAACGAAGATTCTTCCTACTCTCCATTTGAATACCATTGAACTTCTCCGTGTGCAGTTCTCTGCAGCCCATTCTATATCGTTCAACATGTGTGTCATCTACCACCCGCCTGCTTCAAGTAAGGCATCTGGAACTTCGTGTGAATTTTATGCTGAACTTGAATGCTTATTTACAGAAGTATCTGTTTCCGTTATACCAACCGTAATTGCTGGATACTTTAATATTCATTTTGATGATGTAACGAAATCAGAACCGCTTCGCAATCTACTTGATTCCTACAATTTGCTGCAGCACGTCCATTCGCCGACCCATAAAACAGGACATACATTGGACCTGGTGATAAGTCATGACAGCGATAACTTAGTATCTTCGACGTGATTTCAATGTCAAGTTTCAACGTCCTTACTACGTCGAAGATCCGATGTTGTAAAGACGTTGTATATATATTGTACGACGACTACCAATAATCGACGTCGTACCGACGACGTGTGCCAACTGCATTATAGCCAAACGTATTTTGCAGGCAACTGCAATATAGCCAAACGTATTTTGGTCCACGTTGATGCTGGTATTACATTCACATTGTTATTATTGTTATTATCACGACAATCTATATAATTAATATATATTCAACTATCCGTTATTTGATGTTCAAATTGTTTGATGTTTAACTTAAAAACCACAGAGCAACCAGACATAGGATGATATGTTAACTTTTTCGATCCTCGTGCCCCCCAACTAAAAGTAGTAAGACCAAAGCAATTATATACCAAGCATAGTCACTGTATGCAGTAACAATGGGGCGGCCATTGATTTTTACGTGCGTGGCGCCGTCTGGCGTCGATGAGCTACCCGCGTTGTGGCGCCCATGTAAACTGATTGGAAAACGGTTAATACGTTACGTATCCGAGGCAACAGTCACCACTCATACGCATGTTTCACTATCCCAATGAAACAGCGAGGCGAAGTGATGTGCCAGTGTCAGACTAATGGAGTTTAATAGTAACAACGACCAATGGAATTATCAATAACGCCGAAAAAGTGTCAGGCGCCGGGACACTGCCAATGAATCAAACCAAATGGCTGTTGTTTACACTGTCATCATATATATTAATTTGTATATACTTTGATCTAACCTTTGCTATTGCACCGCCTATTTTCTTTTACATGTTATATTTGGGTAGGTACATGTAGTATAAACAAAATAGGCACTTCAAAAAATTAAATATCATGCCAGAACATTTGGAATGGGCTTAAATTAAAGGTAATAGCCTAAGGGTTACATAACTGTTTATCTTAGTAAGATATCTATATAAAGTTATTGCGATTTTAAGACGGCAAAACAGCATAATTGTTTTGTATCTCTTTCAATTCAAAATGGACTAATTTTTATGTTTTCTGTGTATAAATATTTGCTTTAAAATGTCGTAACTTTTTATTTAT
Source organism: Paraescarpia echinospica (assembly GCA_020002185.1). Taxonomy (NCBI): domain Eukaryota; kingdom Metazoa; phylum Annelida; class Polychaeta; order Sabellida; family Siboglinidae; genus Paraescarpia; species Paraescarpia echinospica. The sequence goes on along the minus strand of CM034532.1, from coordinate 44,526,881 downwards.
ATATATATTTAAATACTCTTTTCAGCGTATTTAGATCATTGACTAAAGTAATAAATTTACAATATGCATTATTTTTAGTACTAATTATAACCAAATTAATGCAATTAATTAGTTAATTTTAGTAATCTAGCATGCAAACTCAACATACCAACATGTTCCAATTGAAGCCATAATGCCCATGATTATGAAGATATATATACATATTATGCAATGTCTATAACCACATTAATAATGGTAATAAACATACATTAACAAATCATTTAATACTTAAATTAATTAGTCAATATTGGCGCAACCTCGAAAGACCGACACATTTTAGTAAAAGGCCATAATGTACATGGTATTTGTATAATTTATCAAAGCAGTAAACCACAATAATTATGGTAATAAATATACATTAACCAGTCATTTCACATTAACAGTAGCTTAATTAATAAGTTAATAATAGCTAATATTAGCACGCTATCGACTGACCGCTATATTTCGATAAAAGACTGGAATGTCCATAATTATGAAGACAGTTATATAATTGATGCAATGTTTACAACCACATTAAACATTACAATACATATACATTAATCATTTATATAGCATTAACAATAATTTTATTAATAAGTAAATATTAGCTACATAGCATACAAACTCAACATATCAATACATGACAATGAAATACAATATTAATATTCCTAGTTCACTGTGTCTATGTGTGACTGTGTCGTGACAGGTTGGATGAATACTGTAGGCTCTGTACAGACCACTAATCAGTTGTCACTGCTTCGTAATGTAATGTTCTGCATTTTAACATGAACTTGATGAAGTAATGTTTATTAATTGTTCACAGTCTTTCGTTGCTGAATCCAAACGCACCAAATGCAAGACTACTTTCACATTAAACTGTCAGACACAGATCAGCGTAAGATCAGTGCCACCGCTTGTAAAGTCATCGTGTATCGTATAATGATAACTGTTTTGATTCTACATGCAAATCTTGTGAAATAATTTTCATATCCCTGCCTCTGTTACTCAAGAGACCAGTGTGAAATTCTATAATAATGCATTATGTCCCACATAAATTCATAATGATTGTGATACTTGAGAGGTATAACTATGGTGTTTAATGTACTGCCTGTTGTTACACAGTGAAACGAATGATGCTACAACTGATCAAGGCATTTATGGTTTATAGTACATTTACAACATGCTTTATATATATATATATATATATATATATATAGATATATATATAAATATTAAATATGCTATTACTTCAATATAATATGATACATGTCAGACAACGACTACTGTTTTTATTATTTATAAACAAATAGCCTCACAGACCTCTCAGAAATGGTTTATTAACTAATACGATAGTGGCAGCAGAATGCACCACATCGACGACGATGTAAACAAACGCACAAATGTATTATTTTGTAATCGCCACAGGAAAGTTATCTAACTGTATAATGATATATACACATGCAGTGTGTTCAATCTAGTATTCTAGCCGCATAGTGAATATTTTTTAACACATATATACAAAATCCGGCGGCATCCTTGCCCGTGGTGGGTTAATTAGTGTCACCGACATTTCAATGTCTAAAACAACGTTTCTAACCGTTTGTTTGCATTCAGTCGATCAAATAAATGTTACTGATTTAGAATACTGACACTTTTAAACAAATACTGGTTGCAATTTTTATTTAAACAGCTTATTCGATTCAGTGTGTTGATGGGAACTCAGTAATATTATGATTACACGACACCAGTGTCAATTTAGTTGGCGACCCAAACAAATGGACCGGTACCGTTACAATAATTAATCCTATTTTCCTTACCTTGTTGGGTCTATCGGAAATGAAAAGAAATGTTTTTCTGTTGTTTTCGACGAACGGTTGTTGCACCCAAACACGGCACAACATGAGCCACCACAAGGACGCCGTCCTGGCTCGGCACACGCACGCACACCTGTGGCACCACCTCGCGGTTGTTTCCGGCAACATGTCATTCACAGCGAAAATGTCTTTATCGTATCCTGTTGATCCGTGGTCCTGTGCGTCCGGGGACCCTTAACATGACACGTTAAACCATATTGGGTCGTTGAGCGGATTTTGTGCTAATACGCACGCCACATCTAAGTTAATCAAACACTTTATTAGCGAAGACTTTACTCTTATTTTATTCTGCTTTCACGTGTTGGTGTCATGCAAAATAGGCAAATAGGTAAGTGCACTGAATATGTAAGACATGCACATTACCAATCAAGTAGGCGCTGCTGATTAGTCTCAACTCTCAGTACTCACTGGCAACACGCTGATATTAAGCTGAACCAAACATATCATTGCCTTTCAAGATTCGGCTGTTGGATTTCAGTCAGTTGTGGCAAATATTACATGTCATGTTCGGGAACGAGAAGTACTTATTTGAATACACATTACCGCTCAGCCGCTCGTGAGTGTGGTCGAACGAGTAATTATATTGGGATTTCCTGTAAATGATCTCTCTTAAGTGGGGCGCGGTGTTTTTGCATTTGGCCATTTTCATGGTCGGCGGAGACAAAGTACAGCTACAACTAATTCAGCGAACTAATATAGGGTAGGGTGTTGCATGGAGCCCCCCTGAGCATAGTTATTCATGAACTTGTCATTTTGACTTCCTGTTGAGCAATTGCCGTGCGGTTATGCTATGTATTGCCAAAGCATTTGTGACATTTGACAACACTAACTTTTATAATCGTTAACGCCCTCTTGTGTGGGGCGTGAGGCCCCCGGGACTCCATGCCCCATAGATGGTGTCATTGTACAACATACGAATATTGAATTGAGACAAACTCGTGATCAACCCGAAAATAGAGTGTATGTATTATCTTATCCAACCTACAGAATTACGACAGTCCTTCACTGTCAGGTAATATAAATTTACCATTGTATGACATACGAATACTGAAAGGTAACAAACTCGTGATCAACCTGAAAATGGAGTGTAGGTGTTATCTTATCCAACACAGCTAGGTACCTAACCAACATAATTACGACAGTTCTTCATAGTCAGGTAATGTAACGTTATAAAAATTTCAAGTTGTGTAACTGTTTGCACCCAGCAACAGACAGCTTCGATCAGTCACTATCTGACTCGAAGTTTGGACAGATGAACCCTGGCAGTCCTGGCATGTAGTTATTATGTGATTGTGTGCCCATTTCTGGCACATCTTACATTGCACTCACACTTCCCTTGACCTGCTGTTCACGAATGGCTCGTCGCAGATGATGCATGGCCAATCCTCCTCTTCACAGCCGACGATACTTCTCTTTGTTTCGTCACTGCGATCTTGCTTGTGTTGTTACTCCACAGTGACTTCCCTTTTGGTTTCACCATTCGCCTCGCCTTCTCATTGTTTGACTCTCAATTCAGCAAGTTGTCTCATATAAGGAGATGAAGGTAGCACTGCAGCTGATTCAGCAATACGTGTCCTCGGACGTGGACGGGATAGCTTTAGTTTTGGCGACAGTTCCTCTATGATGTCACTGACCAACCGGCGTGTTGCCCGCAAGGCTGTAGATGATCCGGCAATTGGAAGCTGTACTGAGGATGATCCGGCAATTTCCGCGTTAACTCCACTGACGTTCTATGTTACAGCATTTCAGTATATAATTGTCGACGTCTTTAAGCTTCTCCAAATCTACTTCCGTCTTCACTTGGACGAACCAGCGAACAAACTGCTAACCGAGGGCTTCCACTATGACGCGGTCGTCCTGCAAATCTTACAAAGCTTGCCACAGGCTTTCTGGCAAACGCTTTGCGCTGCCATCTTTCTGATCGGGACATTTCAGATTTATTTTGACGCCTTTCATGTCAGCTGTTACGGTCGCAGCCACTACAAGATACGGATTAGCGCTCCCACCCGGAATACGGACTTCGATGTATGTTCGCTTCTCGGTTTTAGCCTTCACACAAAAACAGGTCAAGCGAGCGTCGAAACCCCAGTCAGCGATATCGGGCGTCAAAGGCTGGAGAAGATGACGGTAGCAGTTGACAGTCGGCGAACACAGAGCCGTGAGAGCCCCGGCGTGAGCGACCAACCCTGCCAGCCAGTAGCGAGCGACGTCAGACAAATTGTCGTCTGCTTCTGCGTTGTAGAACATGTTGCGGCCGGCCATGTTGAAGACGGAGTGGTTGAAATGCAGTCCGTTGGCACAGTATTCTGGCAACGGCAATAAATAGTGACATTCATGACGAATGTCACTATTTATTGTGTGTTTCTGTGCACATATTTCATTGAGCGCCTCTTTCAGGATAAAAGCCATATCTGGTGTACGAATGTCTTTGGCTGTGTTTGTAGCTACTTCGAGCTGACCCGGAGAATATTCGACCAAATACGACTCAACATCCACTCCACTACCGGTCAAGTAGGAGTCGAGTTCATACACGAAAGGCTCGTAAGGTGCGAACTTGTAATGACTAAAAATATTATTCCCTGTGAAAAGCTTTTCTTTCTTTTCGGGGTACATTAGCATAAATTCAAACTCAAAGGCGGAAGTGAGAATGTAACCATAGTCACGCATGCGCTCCAGTTGCTTCCGAGCGATGTACCGAGGACACATCTCCTGTCGATTGCCATCGATCAATCGTGTCTCGCACAAGATCTCGCCAACGCAATGTTTCTCTGGTGTAACTCAGGGTAGGGCGTGTAGCGTTTCCGGACGCGGCACTACCTTCATGTTGCCGAACGATATCGCCACAACTTCGGAGTAGTTCACCAATTCACCTCCTATCCCTAAAGCCCCAACACCTACAAAAAGGAAGCGTCATGCTACCGTGGTACTGAGGCGAGACATAGTAATAAATGAGATTCACGTAACGCAACTATTTACGATAATTACTGTCGTACCATATGACATTCCAAAAACAAGCCACGACCAGGATATTGGAACACAAGCAAAAACAAAGGCACCATATTGTTTTCGAACACAAGTCAGGACCGAGGTACCATGTGGTGTTCGACCATAAGCCCAAACCAGGGTATGATAGGGCGTCCAAACACATGCCAATAACACAATTCCTTGTGGCGTTCGAACACAAATCTAGACATGGGTCGAAGACAAACCCAAACATGGTGTCATAGGGCATTCGGCACAAACCAGGGACAGATTACCGTACGGCTTTCCACCACAATGACGATTTTAGTTACGACCGTCTGGTATACTTGATCGATACCTTTTTTTGCTTACATTAATTTGTACATATAAAAATGCCAAAAATGGCGATTTCTTTGTATTATTATTTGCATTTGTTCTTCATACGACGTTAGTAATATTGACAACGACCACACACCGAGTACACATCAAGAGCATACACCGATCAAAATATGCGGAAAACACAACAGACACAAACTCAAACTATGTCTAACTAATGGACCTAGAGCATGATCCCAATCCAAATAGTAAGATCAAGTTACCAGAAAACGAACCGAACCAGAACCACAGAACTAATGTTCATCGAAGTAAGACCAGGGACCGGTTTCATGAAGCGGCTAACAACATTCTTAACGCTAAGATGATTGTCTTAGTAAATGAAGCGCTTAATTTAAATAAGCAAACATAGGAGTTTACGCAAATACGTGACGCTGAATAATTGCGTAACTTTAAGAACGCTTCATAATACCGGCCCCGGGATTAAAACCCAAAATGTACACCGAGCAGAAATTAAGACGTTCAATACAATGTGTATCGTTTACAAACAAACAAAGACACACGCGGACACAAACGCACGCACGGGCGCGCGTAAACACACACACACGCACAACACTCACACACATAAACACCACACACACGGACACATACACACCATAAGCTCGAACGCACTCGCACGTACACACGCAACGCCAATCAAAACTAACTGCAGGGAACGCTGAACGTATCCGACAAATGGATCTACTGAGATGAAGGTAGACGGTACACATTTCTTATATATATATATACATATGTATATATATATATATCAATATCAATTATTTCTAGTATAGCCCACAGGTAAGACCAGAATAAGACGATTGAGATTTGCCGGACAATGCTACAGACATAAGGATGAAATGATATCTGAGACCATGTTGTGGCAACCGATACATGGAAGAACCAAGGCAGGAAGACCAACAGCAACTTATATCAACTGCTCAAAGGAAGATGTGGGTTAAGAGTCGGAGGAGCTGAAGACGGCAATGGCAGACAGAGGGAACTGGAGACGGATGGTTGAAGCCACTAATGTTCGACCCCAGTGGGTAACATGAGTGAGTGAGTGAGTGAGTGAATTATCGTTCGGTGTTACCCTGATTTACAAAACACCTTTCGCGATTGATGTCCTCGCGTAGCTCTTCTTGTTCTTGAGTTCACGCATAGGGGAAAGGCGGGCAACATTATACGCTTGGTGATATTTGCACCGCATCATCAGACGATTATTGCCTTATAAAGGTGCAATGATACTCATTGGTTAACTGATGCGGAGCTAGATGTGGATGACCTATAATTAATATATCGAAATATACACCACGAGACATATTGCCTACCAAAATGGTCCATCTAGCTATCAGAAATGGATGCAGAACACGTGGTGCGTTTAGTCGTTTTATAAGTTGGTGAAATAATGACCCACGTGTATTTATTACAGAAACTTAAAGCAACGTTGTTCAAGTCAGATCTGCACGCGTGAAAGGTTGATTTAGCAAGAGTCACTACTAATGTAATGAAAGTTTCAAAAAGAAAATAAAAGATATGAAACTCCATATGTAATTGTATATCTGAATGCATAACAAGCACAGCGTAGGACTAACTAACTAACGGTTCTAGAGCGTGTACCCAATCCACATATTAAGATCAGAGTTCCAGAAAACGAACAGTGACAGGACCATTGATATAAGGCACATCAAGCATAACCCAATACCAATATATAAAAGTGAACATCGAACGGAAATTACAAGCACGGACTCAATGTATCTAATGTACACACAAACACGCATGCACGCACGCACACACATACGCATGTGCACACGCACGCACGCACGCGCCCACGCACACACACACACACACACACACACACACACACACACACACACACACACACACACACACACACACACACACACAGGCATTGTCGCTTGCGTACACACACGCACACATTACACGCACACAAGTGCACCAATAATTGACCTGCATAATATACGGCTGCCCGTTAACTTACAAGCGTACAACTCAACGCCCTTTTCCATAAACCTGCTGACGTGTCTTCTGGGGATCGATTTCCCTCGAGATATCCCGTGTATATCTGCGAAGGTAAATCGAATGAAGTCGAAGTCTTCGATCTGACATGGTGGCTCATTTGATTTTGTTTCGTTGGAAACTTTTAGACTCATTTTGAGACTCCCTCTAGGTCTGCCGTGCAAAATACACTGACAGCTGTCGGTGTTGCATTCGTCCTATCGTGTTAGCTGACGTAACTGCGCATTTGCAATGCAAAAAAATAAATCGTGCGTGTCATTCTGCAATAAAAATGCAAGGGCTGTTGACCGTTCGTGCCCTGGGAACAAGTCGGCGACAAGAAAGGCAGCAGTAAAAGCAGCAGCAGAGGTAGCAGATCATAAGTAAACGGTAGCACTGAAATACCAACGAAAACATGACGAGTTTTCTTAAGATAATAAATATAATAAATATTTAAATGCAACCTACGATAAGAATTCTCGTGTAGTTTGTTTGGTTGGCATTGTTATGCAGACCATGATATGGGAGTGAAGTCCAACAAACCTTAACGAAAAAACAGGCTCGACGCAGTCAACAAGTCTGGTGATCTAAACTGCTGATATGTAACTAACCAAACTCCACACACGACATTGGAATGAACGCACACCACACACACACACACACACACACACACACACACACACACACACACACACACACACACACACACACACACACACACACACACACACACACACACACCGCGCATATACACATGCACAATACACACTCATATACATCACACGCACGGACACACACCAAATATGCACGCACGCTCACGCAAACGTACACAACGTCATTCAGAACTAACTGTATGAACGATGAAAGTATCCGACAGATGGACCTACTGAGATGGACCTACTGAGATGAAGATAGACGGTACACATTACATCTGGCGTTTCATTAAGAGGAATATATGACATGTATATCAATATTAAGTTGTTTCCAAGCGGTATTTCCGCGTGAACTCCACTGACGTTCTACGTTACAGATATATTTGTTGTTCCTTGACGTCCATATTCGCGATGTCGTTATCTTTAAGCTTCTCCAACTATACTTCCGTCTTCACTTGGACGAACCAAATTGGCGAATAAACTGCTCACCGAGGGTTTCCACCATGACGTGGTTGTCCTGCGAAAAGGGGCTCTTTTCTTTCGACGTCCATTAACTTCAATTCAAACTCAAAGGCGGAAGTGAGAGTGTAGCCATAGTCACGGGCGACGTATCGAGGACACGTCCTGTGGATTGCCGTCGATCCTGCCTGTCTCGCACAACATCTCGCCAACGCGATGTTTCAAGGCAGGGCTGTAGCTTTTAAAGACACGGCACTACCTCCATGTTGCCGAACGATACCGCGACAACTCCGCAGTAGTTTACCAGTTCACCGCCTATCCCGAAAGCCGTATCAACTACAAAAAAGGAAGCGTCGTGTTATAATGGTATTGAGGAGAGGCGTAGTAATACATGAAATTCACGTAATGAATCTGTGTACGTTAATAACCATGGTACCATACGACATTCCAACACAAACCACGACCAAGACACAACAAGGCCGAAACCAGGGTATCAGAGGACACTCAAAAAGAAGCCATAAGCATGTTATCTTAGTACATTCCAAAACAAATAAGGACATGGGTATCACAGGGTGTTCGAAAACAAGCCAAACCAATCGAATACTAGCCAAGCTCGTGGTTAGCCTTCCATAGGCCTTTCATAACATTGACAACAACCACGCGCCCATTACACACCCAGCACAAACACCGATTACAATCTTTCAGAAAATAAACCGGCACACGATTTCCTAAGTATTTGCCAAGTTGATGAAACAAAGACATTTTTCATTTGTGCATTGTTCAGTCACCTCATTTCATTGTACCAGATGGTAGGATTCCAACTGCTCTGGACACCCTCTAAAATTATTTGTACAATGTTAGTTAAAACCATTAAAATTAGACAAAGTTATCCAACAGAAATATTTTTACTGACTGTCTGACTCACACTGTGACTCATAATCATATTCATAATCAGACGTGCGACCAGTTTTCACGATCAGCTGCTGTTGATACATACAGCTGTATAATATTTTTTTTTGACAGACAGTGTGCGGTCACATGAACCACTAACTAAGAAAATGCCACTGACCTGGCAGAACAGTAGGTCATCTCAGTACACTGGATCGGCTTGTATTTCGAACGCTGCGGTCTTTACGATCATCGTGCCACTAAAGTTCCAGCAATATATGGCATACCGATAGGGCCATAAAGCAGAGTTTAATTACGCATACAATTATAAACCAATGAGAACTTGTAGGCACACATTTTGTTGAATGCGCTGAGTAGTTATTTGCTAATTATCGTTGGATGTTACCCTGATTTACAAACACCTGTCACGATTGATGACCCCGCGTAACTGTTCTTGTTCTTGAGTTCATGCATAGGGGAAAGGCGGGCAAAATTAGATGCTTGGTGATATTTGCACCGTATCATGAGACGATTATTGCCTCATAAAGGTGCAATGAAGCTCATTGGTTAACTGCTACGGAACTAGATATGGATGATGTATAATTAATATGTCCAAATCGAAATATACATCACGTGACATATTGCCTAACAAAATGGTCCATCAAGCTATCGCAAATGGATGCCGAACACGCGGGGCGTTTAGTCGTTTTATAAGTTGGTGAAATGATGACCCATGTGTATTTCTTTATTACAGAAACATGAGGCAACGTTGTTCAAGCCAGATCTGCACGCGGGAAAGGTTGGCAAACGTCACTAATAGAGTAATGAACAGTTTAAAAAAAGTATACACATAAACCTGAATGTCATGCAATGTGGGGTATATTTCACGAACATACAGTTGACATTCGACGTATTCGTCCTATGGCGATTAAACGAGTGTTAATTCGGGTAGGATAAATTGTTTAAAACTGGAATTTAATAAGCCAATACATAAGCTGATGAATAAGGTATGTTTCCCTTAAGTGTGTCTCTATCTGCGTTACGCATACGCCGGTGATATTTACAGTAGTCGTTCATGGCATATGCGTCGCCTGCGTAAGTGAGAAACGATGTGATCGTGTGGTTGACGAAGTCAAACACGCCACAAGTTGGGTAATTTTCTCATACGTCATCACAACTCCATTGAAACTGGCACCGAGAGAGTGTAGAATCTGTAACATTCTATTTCCAGCCGCACCGCTCTGCTTCACGAGCGGCATTGGGAGACGCCAAAACAACCAGAACAAAAGTCCCGTAATGTACCAAATAGTTTCCATGGAATACACACGCATAAGTAAACTTATAACATTTGACATGGTATAATGCTTGACACCGACGAAGTACAAATAATGTGATCAATTAAAACAACAAAAACACTATTAAACTGAGCGTTGATAGCTGATGAATTTACATTTCATATTATTGTTTATCCATCCTGTAAACCAGAAAACCGTAAATAATGCTTAATGACTAATATAACAGAGACACGAGATGTTGCAAGATGGACGAATTTGACATGTGACTTCAAACCCCTCTCTCTGGCAGGAATAACCATATTAAGGTGTCCCATATTTTGTTTTCAAATCTTCAATATGTCTATTGTACCATATTTAAAAAACGATATGTGAAAGTCACCAAATCGACAATGTGACCCGGTTTCGTGACAATTGACCAAATAAACAACTATTATTTATTTTCTATACACGCTAAGCAGTTCACTGTTTTCTGAATATATACTCATAGTAAGCAATTTCCAATAACACAGTTATACTTAAAGGCTACAAAGCTATCTAGTTAAGACAACAGTTAAACATATGTCAAGATTAAATGTTTCCTAGCACTGTCTCCGAGTTCTACGCTACAGCATTTCAAGATACAATTGTCGTTCCTTTTCCACGTCCGTGTTCGTGATGTCGACGTCTTTAAGCTTCTCCAACTCTACTTCCGTCTTCACTTGGACGAACCAGCGAACAAACTGCTCACCGAGGGCTTCCACCATGACGCGGTCGTCCTGCAACTCTTGCAAGGCTTGCGACAGGCTCTCTGGCAAACGCTTTGCGCTGCCATCTTTCTGATCAGGGCATTTCAGTTTTCTTTTGATGCCATCCAAGCCAGCTGCCACTGTCGCAGCCACTACAAGATACGGATTAGCGCTCCCACCCGGAATACGGCTTTCGATGTATGTTCGCTTCTCGGTTTTAGACTTCACACGAAAACAGGTCATGCGAGCGTCGAAACCCCAGTCAGCGATATCGGGCGCCCACGGCTGGTGAAGACGACGGTAGCAGTTGACAGTCGGCGAACACAGAGCCGTGAGAGCGCCGGCGTGAGCGACCAGCCCTGCCAGCCAGTAGCGAGCGACGTCAGACAAATTGTCGTCTGCTTCTGCGTTGTAGAACACGTTGCGGCCGGCCATGTTGAAGACGGAGTGATTGAAATGCAGTCCGTTGGCACAGTATTCTGGCAACGGTTTCGTCATGAATGTCGCTATTTGGTGTTTCTGTGCACATATTTCCTTGAGCGCCTCTTTCAGGATAAAAGCAATATCTGGTGTACGAATGCCTTTGGCTGTGTTTGTAGCTACTTCGAGCTGACCCGGAGAATATTCGACCAAATACGACTCAACATCCACTCCACTACCGGTCAAGTAGGAGTCGAGTTCATACACGAAAGGCTCGTAAGGTGCGAACTTGTAATGACTAAAAATATTATTCCCTGTAAAAAGCGGTTCTTTCTTTTCGGCGTACATTAGCATAAATTCAAACTCAAAGGCGGAAGTGAGAATGTAACCATAGTCACGCATGCGCTCCAGTTGCTTCCGAGCGATGTACCGAGTACACATCTCCTGTGGATTGCCATCGATCCATCGAGTCTCGCACAAGATCTCGCCAACGCGATGTTTCTCTGGTGTAACCCAGGGTAGGGCGTGTAGCGTTTCCGGACGCGGCACTACCTTCATGTTGCCGAACGATACCTCCACAACTTCGGAGTAGTTCACCAGTTCACCTCCTATCCCTAAAGCCCCAGCACCTACAAAAAGGAAGCGTCATGTTATCATGGCACTGAGGCGAGACATAGTAATAAATGAGATTCACGTAACGCAACTATTTACGTTAATTACTGTCGTAACATATGACATTCCAACAACAAGCCACGACCAGGATATTGGAACACAAGCAAAAACAAAGGCACGATATTGTTTTCGAACACAAGTCAGGACCGAGGTACCATGTGGTGTTCGACCATAAGCCAAAACCAGGGTATGATAGGGCGCCCAAACACAAGCCAGTAACACAGTTCCTTGTGGCATTCGAACACAAATCTAGACATGGGTCGAAGACAAACCCAAACATGGTGTCATAGGGCTTTCGGCACAAACCAGGGACAGATTACCGTACGGCTTTCGACCACAATGACCATTTTAGTTACGACCGTCTGGTATACTTGATCGATACCTTTTTTGCTTACATCAATTTGTACATATAAAAATGCCAAAAATGGCGATTTCTTTGTTTTATTATTTGCATTTGTTCTTCATAGGACGTTAGTAATATTGACAACGACCACACACCGAGTACACATCGAGCACATACACCGATCATAATATGCTGAAAACAAAACAGGAAATATGTATCACAATACGTCACAAACTCAAACTATGACTAACTAATGGTCCTAGAGCATGATCCCAATCCAAATAGTAAGATCAAGTTACCAGAAAACGAACCAACCAGAACCACAGAACTGATGTTCATCGAAGTAAGACCAGGGACCGATTTCATAAAGCGGCTAACAACATTCTTAACGCTAAGATGATTGTCTTAGTAAATGAAGCGCTTAATTTAAATAAGCAAACATAAGAGTTTACGCAAATACGTGACGCTGAATAATTGCGTAACTTTAAGAACGCTTCATAATACCGGCCCCGGGATTAAAACCCAAAATGTACACCGAGCAGAAATTAAGACGTTCAATACAATTTATATCGTTTACAAACAAACAAAGACACACGCGGACACAAACGCACGCACGGGCGCGCGTAAACACACACACACGCACAACACTCACACACATTAACACCACACACACGGACACATACACACCATAAGCTCGAACGCACTCGCAAGTACACACGCAACGCCAATCAAAACTAAGTGCAGGGAACGCTGAACGTATCCGACAAATGGATCTACTGAGATGAAGGTAGACGGTACACATTTCTTATATATATATATACATATGTATATATATATATATCAATATCAATTATTTCTAGTATAGCCCACAGGTAAGACCAGAATAAGACGATTGAGATTTGCCGGATAATGCTACAGACATAAGGATGAAATGATATATGAGACCATGTTGTGGCAACCGGCACATGGAAGAACCAAGGCTGGAAGACCAACAGCAACTTATATCAACTGCTCAAAGGAAGATGTGGGTTAAGAGTCGGAGGAGCTGTAGACGGCAATGGCAGACAGAAGGAACTGGAGACGGATGGTTGAAGCCACTAATGTTCGACCCCAGTGGGTAACATGAGTGAGTGAGTGAGTGAGTGAATTATCGTTGGATGTTACCCTGATTTACAAAACACCTTTCACGATTTATGTCCCCGCGTAGCTCTTCTTGTTCTTGAGTTCACGCGTACGGGAAAGGCGGGCAACATTATACGCTTGGTGATATTTGCACCGCATCATCAGACGATTATTGCCTTATAAAGGTGCAATGATACTCATTGGTTAACTGATGCGGAGCTAGATGTGGATGACCTATAATTAATATATCGAAATATACACCACGAGACATATTGCCTACCAAAATGGTCCATCTAGCTATCAGAAATGGATGCAGAACACGTGGTGCGTTTAGTCGTTTTATAAGTTGGTGAAATAATGACCCACGTGTATTTATTACAGAAACATAAGGCAACGTTGTTCAAGTCAGATCTGCACCCGTGAAAGGTTGATTTAGCAAGCGCCACTACTGATGTAATGGAAGTTTCAAAAATAAAATAAAAGACATGAAACTCCATATGTAATTGTATATCTGAATGCATAACAAGCACAACGTAGGACTAACTAACGGTTCTAGAGCGTGTACCCAATCCACATATTAAGATCAGAGTTCCAGAAAACGAACAGTGACAGGACCATTGATATAAGGCACATCAAGCATAACCCAATATACAATATATAAAAGTGCACACCGAACGGAAATTACAAGCACGGACTCAAGGTATCTAATGTACACACAAGCACGCATGCAAGCACGCACACACATACGCATGTACACCCCCACCCGCCCACGCACAAACACACACACACACCCATGCACACACACGCACGCACACACACACACACACACACACACACACACACACACACACACACACACACACACACACACACACACACACACACACACACACACAGGCATTGTCGCTTGCGTACACGCGCGCACACATTACACGCACACAGGAGCTCCAATAATTGACCTGCATAATATACGGCTGCCCGTTAACTTACCAGCGTACAACTCAACGCCCTCTTCCATAAACCTGCTGACGTGTCTTCTGGGGATCGATTTCCCTCGAGATATCCCGTGTATATCTGCGAAGGTAAATCGAATGAAGTCGAAGTCTTCGATCTGACATGGTGGCTCATTCGAGTTTGTTTCGTTGGAAACTTTTAGACTCATTTTGAGACTCCCTCTACGTGTGCCTTGCAAGATACACTGACAGCTGTTGGTGTTGCATTCGTCCTGTCGTGTTAGCTGGCGTAACTGCGCATGTGCAATGCAAAAAATTAATCGTGCGTGTCATTCTGCAATTAACATGCAAGGGCTGTTGACCGTTCGTGCCCTGGGAATAAGTTGGCGACAGGAAAGGCAGCAGCAACAGCAGCAGCAGAGGTAGCAGATCATAAATAAACGGTATCACGAAATAAAGGTAACACTGAAATGCCAACGAAAACATGACGAGTTTTCTTAAGATAATAAATATAATAAATATTTAAATGCAACCTACGATAAGAATCCTCGTGTAGTTTGTTTGGTTGGCATTGTTATGCAGACCACGATATGGGAGTGAAGTCTAATAAACCTTAACGAAAAAACAGGCTCGACGCTGTCAACAAGTCTGGTGATCTAAACTGCTGATATGTAGCTAAATAAACTACACACAGGACATTGGAATGAAGATGTGAACAAAAACATGTATGGGTACTGTTGTAAATACTATTAGGGACGTACCCAGGATTGACATGTTGGGTAGTTTCCAAACGGGTATTTCTAGTGGCGCGGGAACGAAATTCATATTAATGGGCTACCGGCCGGAGCTTCAGCACCACTGAAAAATGTTCGCCGCCGTTCTGCCGCATATCTTCACATCTTCCTTCACCTGATGTTGGCTCGACTGTGACATCAGAAGAGGGGGGAAGGTTCTCTTGAAATGTTTCACCGCTGCGCCGCTGTAACTTCAGTTTCTCCGCTGTCTCGGATGTGAACTAATGACATCCGAACACGGGGGGTGGCAGTGCTGTTCAAAATCAAGTTGTAACCCTAATCCTGTTTCCGCGCCCATGGGTGTTACCGTCATCCTTCCGTGTACTCACGTACATTGCCATAATTGTGATCATATAACAGTGCAGAAATTTGGAGGAGTTTCCGGGCAACCCTGATGTACGTTTTAACGTATGGATCATACGATAGTAAGGATTTTGTGGGGGTCTGCCGGAACTAATAAACCCCTGGGTACGGTGTTGGAGCAGTGCTAAATTACCTCTTCAAAGCTCTTAATCGGGAGAAGTATAATGTGTATGGAAAATGTGGAGGCCTTATTGCAAGAAGGAGACATATATATGCTAGAAAGAGTACATATAATTTGTTTTAAATAATGAATGATGATTAAAATGTTGATAGTAATCAATATTAATGATAATTTCTTCTTTAAAAGGAAACAAAACAAACGCAATTGGTTGGGTCTTTTCATCCAAAAGTATTATAAGTATTAAAAGTATAAAAAAAGTTGCAATTATAATTAAAGGAAATAAAAATAATCCCGCGAAATTGTCAGATTTAGTAAGCCAAGCGATCACGTGGTATTGCGACGTCACAGTTGGCAATCGTCGGTGTTGATGTCTATGCTGTAGCCTGTGCATCGCCATTGTTGTTAGCACATTCTCTCCTAGCATTATGTCTAGTGGTAGTTTTCTAGATTTTCAAATAAAATCATACGATTTTGAGCCATTAGCGGGAACTACTACAGTGGAAGATTCATCGGATTCCGCTCATTCAGAGGGTATCAGTAACACTGACGGTTAAGCCCAGCCGATATGTGTATGCATTGTGCATTTTATGATATAAGTATGACATTTGGCTAACACTTAGAGCATATAAAAACAAAAATATTTGGATATAGGGCCATCTCAGATTTCGCCCTGGAAGACGTTGGCGGCCATTTTTTTAAGATGGCGGCTAAAAACCTCTTTTCCCCATATCCTAATAATTGCGCAAAGTAGAGCAGTCATTTTGGTACCAAAACATAGGTTTTCGGGGTCAACAATTTCAAATATTACTTTTGACCTTCTCCGACATTCACATCCGCCATTTTTAAAGATTGCGGTCGCTAAACTCACTGTTCCTAAGCCTTAACAAATGTGGCATATAAAACCGTAATTGTTGTGTCACTGCATTAGTTATAGGTCAAAAATACTAAATTTGTTACGACTGGTTTTCGCCGATATTCATATCCGCCATTTTTACAGATGGCGCCTTTCAAAGCCAATTTTCCTCATATCTTAACAACTAAACCACCCAGAGAGATAACTGTGGTATCAAAATTTAGGTTTTTAAGTGCGGCTGTTTCAAATATGCTATTTTTCATCTTGTGGGACATTCGTATCGGCCATGTTTTACAAAATGGATGAGCGCAAGGCTGCCTTACTTGTGCTACTAGATTTCTCAGCAGCATTCGACACACTCGACCACGGGATCTTGTTATCACGCCTCAGAGATCGTTTTGGAGTAACTGGAACATCTCTTGCTTGGTTTGATTCGTATTTGGCCAACCGAAGTCAGAGTATTCAAGTGCACAGAAGAGAATCAGCGGAAAGTCCAGTGAACAGCCATGTACAGTGCATGTGTCGTGTAGCATATTTTCATCTACACAGTATTGGAAGAATTCGAAATCACCAGACTCCAGAGTGTGCAAAATGCTGCAGCCCGTCTCATAACCAGAACTAAGAAGCACGACCACATCACTCCTGCTCTAACTGCGCTTCATTGGTTGCCGATTAAACAGCGCATCGAGTACAAACTACTCCTGCTTAAGTTCCGCAGTTTGCACGGCGTGACTGCGTCATACCTGGCGGACCTGCTAACTCGACACCAGCCCACTCGCACGTTACGCTCCGCCGACGCT
The DNA here is from genome assembly GCA_020002185.1 of Paraescarpia echinospica. Classification (NCBI taxonomy): domain Eukaryota; kingdom Metazoa; phylum Annelida; class Polychaeta; order Sabellida; family Siboglinidae; genus Paraescarpia; species Paraescarpia echinospica. Next base: position 44,509,176 of record CM034532.1, on the reverse strand, counting down.
CACCTGCTCGAGCTCCCGCGCTGCAAGCTTTGTACTCAAGGCGACAAAGCTTTTTCACCCGCCGCGCCGCGCCACGCCACGCCTCTGAAACAATCTGCCCCTAGCCATGCGTGCTACAGACTGCCTCATCGTGTTCAAGAAGCTACTGAAGACATTTCTTTTTTTCTCTTTAAATTATGTGTGTGGACAGTGGCGAACTCTAGACTTTTTAATATCTACCTTTAACTATTATTATTTATTATTATTCTCTCTTAACTTGTTGTTTTAATTAGTATTAGTATTACTGCAATCCTAATCTATTTACTATTGATATGTATATGTATATGTATATGTATGTATATTTTAATGCTTTTAGTTATTTTATTTATTTATATATTTTATTTTATAATCTTAATAGCTAAATGCCATGTTTTTAGGATTGTAATGCGCCTCCGAATGGTAGTGACTGCCAGATTTATGGCGTAGAGAAATGCAGTAAATTATTATTATTATTGGAGATGAAAGCTCGGGAGCCGCGATCATCGTCTGTGCCCAGCAGTGACCGGTTTGGTACGCAGCCCGCTTGGTGTGCTGGATAAGTGCTGCTTGTGTCATAGCAAGACCGTCAATAGTTCTACCTTTCTGTGTGAACAGCTGCTTCCTCGCTCTATTGACAAATTCCTGGCTGCTGGTACGGTCGTACAACAGGACCATGAATCGTTCCAGTGAATCCAGCCAATCACCTAAGGACTGCGGGGTAGCAGCCAAGGCACATAAATCTGGTGTGACATCGTCATAGGCACTCCACGTGTCCCGTGCAGTCCGTTTTCCCCTGCTTCCAAAACATGACACCGTGTAATAACCAGTGAAAACATGAAACATTTGTAAGGCAACACAACGATCAGGATTTATTAGTTTTTCCCAGCATCAAAAGCAATCCACAATTCGGTGATGTTGAGGCGCTGGGCTGATGCCACTGCAAGAACTACCACATCCATATCAACTGTGTGAATGGACAGCGTGACATACCCTTGTTTCACAGCATCTTCCAGGTGGAGTAGGATTTGTGTACCTGATTCCTCATGAATGCACAGAGCAAGATCTGACACATCTCAGGGCTGAGTACGCAGCACATCAGTATGATGTGTGCTGATGATTTGTTTGTCGGTGGCAATGGTTGCTGCACTAGTCGCCAACAACGAAAACAACTCGACATTTCCAGGAATTGTGCTGCATGGCTCCTTTTCCCCTCATGGTTCGTGTTTCAGCCTTCAAGCTATCTGCGAGCTACTCGTCCCGCACAACATCTAATCTACTCAGATGTTGCAATTGTGATGTGATATATATGGCAGGAACACATGTGTCGCATAATCAGAGAATGTCTTTGCAAAACCCTGCCGAAGCATGTTGACGATTGCAGCCCCATCAAGGATGACGAATTGTACGGTAGGAGTGGGGCAATCGTCTTGTACAGGAACGATATCTTCCAAGCAGCCGACCAGATCAGATTTTGTTCCAGTTCGCAGTTTGCCCATTTGTGATAACGCTAGTAGATACGCCTGGTTTTCATGCTGAAAAAACTGAACCAGATCACCATTACGTATTTCCGATGCTATATACAGCCTGGAAAAACAGAGAACAGTCATTCTTGAGTGACGACAGCTGTAGTTGTGCTCTTGATTTCTCTCGCACTGGAGGCCGGCTGAACAGTGACAGGTTGTTCCTCGTGTTTGAATATGTAATGGGCTTTGTTTGGTTGACAAGCCGCTGGATGACGTAGGTATCATACTGTTCTTCCCCGAGATATTTAATCTGACGCAAAGTGTCGATCTCAGCTGGATCTGCAAGGTTCCTGCTATACAGTACAAGCAAATCCCTGCAGTTCTCAGCGAATTAATGTCTCACCTCTTCTATGACATCAGTTAATGACTTGACATCTCGTCCGAATGTCATCTATCTATGTTTCCTTTGCTCGTGATGCCGAAATCTGTTTTCTTTCTCTTCACTGTTGAGGCCTTGAACTCTCCAATCAGACGTGCCATATCAGTACCAGACGCCATCCAACGCCGCAGTGCAGCCGGGTTCTCAGTCAGACTACCAGCCCCACCGTCATCTTTCACAAAGTCATTGTTCTGCTCATTAGCCTGGTCAATCGCAATGCCAGAGAACACGTGTGCCGTTTTCTTCACAACATACGTTCTTTGTGAAACTCTGCAAAGATACCATGATGGCTGTCGTTCAGTGAAACCATGTCACGCAGATGGACAGGTATCCATCTGGCATAATGGGTGTGGCCCAAGGCGAAGAACCAAGGAACGATCTTGGTCAGTGCGTCTATGTAGTGCAGGAAGTATCCCTCTCGTATCGCTCTCACATAGATCATCACCTCCAGTTCCAGCTGCAGGATGATGGACCGAATCTGGAAGAGGGGACACGATTCAGCTCTCTGAGCACACCAGTCTTCCAGTGACATCTGATTGCACTCCTCTTCCATGCCATTGCATTACTCGGTATACGCCCTCTGTTGAAGTAGATACAGATTACAAGTTGTGATCTGATGAGCGCGTCGGCTGCACTCCAAAAGGTCGCCAAATACCTTAAGAGCAGCCATCGCGATGTGCAGCCCACCAAACATCACAACAAACTCCATGGCTTGCTGGCCAGCTCCATTGGATTTGTTTTGCGAGCATGTACAATGGCTCGTCCACAGTAATGATTGGCACCTGACCAGGGTTTAGGATATCCACTGCCTTCTTCACTACATGGAATGACGAATCATGGCCAGCCACGGACTTGGCCTAGTCGTAGAAGAGGGGCAGTGGAGTAGTGAGTGCCACAGTGCCGTCTGGTGATACATTTGGTGGTTGAGTGCTAGTGTGGTATGCAGCCCATGAGAATGTCTCATTCCACTAAACTCAGGTTAGACAATGACACAGTTTAGTACGGCAGTCTTATACTTGCAAGGTTTTTTTCTGTTGGGTATGTCTGATCACAACAAAAACGTTACCGGTTGTTTAGCTTGATATTGACACAGCTTTCTCGATTTCGTAATGATGAAATATGTTATTGCCCAGGTTAATGGAGATGTTGAGTATTCTATAATACAAAATGCACGTGCAAATGTCATACCTTTGTTCCGCAAGATTACACTTGCATGTCTTTGAATGGACCATCACAACTACATAGATCGACAATATTGTTTTCGTTCTTTGCTGTGCCAAACAGTACTTTGGTTAATGTATGGTATGTAAACAAAGAAAATAACCAGTGCAACATAGCTATAATAAACAGAATAATTAATACTGTACCTGAATTCCTTCTGCATGGTTTGAGGTATGAGCTGACAATCTGTCTTGTTAGGCCCCTCTAGCTTTGGCATGGGTAAATTGGGTCTGCGTATTGCTACAGGAGGCACACTGGTGTACGTCTGTGGTAGATACGCAACAGCCCGTTGAACTCCTCTGAACACGTCGAGTGGATGTTGAAATAGGGATATTCCTGTTCCATGGAACGAGTCATGTGAACTAGTAGAACTCGGATTGGAGTCGATGTTATATAATGCTGCAGTAGTGAAGAGGCTGCCTTTGAGTTGAGATGGACACACGGCTTTCTCCCACTCATAATGACGTCATTCGTTGTTGCCGTCATTAAACGAAACGCTCAGGCCCAGGTCATCCAGAGTGTCCACAAGATTAATTTTGTCAGTTCAAGGTCAATATCAGATGCTGCATGTAACCCTGGTGGATATTCTAATTGGTACTATCAAGTGAATTCAACGTTAATTACCAGAGGCCACTAGGGGGTAGATGCCATACCCTGCTAGTCGAGCTAGTACGGTCAGTTACGTTACATGTGTAGCCTGTGGGCCCAGTAGTCGTTTGATACCTACGGCCTGAGTTGCGGTTTGGCGCGCCGCATCCGCGCAGTTGTGTGTCATCACGAATTGAATGACCATCAAGTATCAAGAATTGAATGACCATCAAGTATCAAGAATTGAATGACCATCAAGTATCAAGAATTGAATGACCATCAAATATCAAGAATTGAATGACCATCAAGTATCAAGAATTGAATGACCATCAAGTATCAAGAATTGAATGACCATCAAGTATCAAGAATTGAATGACCATCAAGTATCAATAATTGAATGACCATCAAGTATCCCTCTGGGAGCTTACATTTGATCCATTCAATAAACTCTGTCGTGCCCCAAAATCAGTCGTCTGACTTGTTTACAGGTGGTACCAGAAGTGGGGTTACGGCAGAGTAAGATCCCAGGGGAGTCGAGAAGGCATGGCGTCGGCAGACGAGAAGTTGGAGCGACTGGAGGAAGTGGTGGAAACGCTCAAGCGGAACCAACAATCCACCAACGTCACAGTTACCGCCCCTCCGATTCGAAAACTCAAGACATTTGGGGGCCGTTCGTGCGATCTACACGACTGGATGGAAGATGCCCGCCGCACCTATCTGCCTTCCATCTAATCGGCCGAGAGGTTACCCTTCCTGATCGGACACCTGGGCAGACCTGGCAGGGAAGAAGTCAGGTATGCGCCAGACGATGTGAAAGACTCGGTCGATAAGCTATTTGCATCATTTGTGTCCACGTTTGGGGAAACCCGCAGTAGTGCCCAGTTAAAGAAAGAGTTGCATGATAGAGGTCTGGGAAATAGAGAAACCGTTAGGGACTTTTCCCGGGCACTACTGGAAATTTCCGAAGGCTTATCAGACAAATCACAGAGCAAGAATGACACTTTGATCGAAGTATTCTGCGAGAATGCTGTTGATCCCGTAATTAAAAGGGAAATAAACAAATTGGTCAGCCTATGATTTCATTTAGTGCATTGAGGTCCGGGGAGATCCGTCTCAAGGAGGACGGACTGAACAGTTCATGTAAAAGTGCATGTGTTCGGGGGATTCAGGAACCTCACCACATCCCCGTCGACCCAAGTCCCCTGGACCGATTAGCAGCACAGTTAGAACTACTCGCAACAACTTAGTCACAAACTATGTCTTTGTTGCGAGCACAACAACAGACGGCGGAGAGGGGAGATAGAACTAGCAGAGTATTTTTTGAATACTGAGGCCGAAGCGGTCACACTTACACTAGTTGTTGAAAACGTGCTGGGGATATGCGCCGTACTGCAGGTCAGGCAGAATATCAGGCATACGGGGGGCAACCAAATTATAACGCAGGGGTAAACGCACTGCGGGAAGGCCAGGTAACACAGGCGAGGTCGACACCCCGCAATCATCAGGAAAATTAATTAGCCCTACTGTCGAGCGTCGCGCAGGCGGGGGTAGTAAAATTGACTCTGTGTTAGTTGACGCTATCGTTGTTAAGACACCAGTAATTTCGTGTTGTCTATCAGAGGAGAACATCAACATGGTTTTAGAAATGGACTCTGAAATAACGATTTTACAAGAATGGTGGTTCAATGACAATTTAATTACGTCAGTAAATTGTTTAAAAGATGCATCTTTTTGGTTATGGCTGGAAGCAGCCAATGATCTGGTGTTCCCCTGTATTGGGTACTTCACCGCCGATAGAAATGTTTTGGGCACGATCGTTAAGAACAAGGGTATTTTGGTACAGAAAGACCCACCAGAGCTTATTCTCCACCGACCAACGTCTGGAATACTGGGTATGAATGATTTGGGTGACATCCCAGAGATTGCAGGTGATACTAGTATGAACATACCAGCATGGTCGTCGTGTAACTTAACAGTGTCAGGTCCACATTGCACCGGTAACGGAATGGTAGAGCCATGAGATGTTCCTCTAAAGGGAGGTTTACTATTGCAAACTGGATTAGTAGGTTCCATTGATGGACATTTCGAGATAACTATCCTTAACACGACTTCCTACGAGGTGTGGTTACGCTTCCGTTCACCAGTCGGGAGGGTCTACACGGCAGATGTAATCGACCGGAATCCGAAACACTTCGTTGAGTTCCAAGAATTGCTTAAGAGTATCCATGGAACCCAGACAAGTGACTACTAATTCTCGATTGGTAAGCAGCTAACAAAGTCGGTATATATCTGATGCGTCACCCCTGGACCCTGGATATAATTGTACGCAAGAGGTATACGTAGGTGAGAACCGTCAACGGACAAAGCTCGACAAATGGAACTAATGCGTAACAATCAGGTATTTGCCCAGGATGTGAACGACGTGGGATTGACGAACACGGTTAAACACCGAATATACACCATAGACGACAATCCTGTTAAGGCGGCCTAACGTCGCATTCCACCACCTCAGCTTGATGAAGTTATGGCGTACATTAGAGACTTAATCCACAAAAGAGTAATCTAGTCTAGTCAGTCGGAATTTGCGAGTCCGATTGTTATTTGTCGGAAGAAGAACGGTAAGATTGGGATCTGCGTGGATTATCGTAGGCTTAATACCAAGACAAGGAAAGATGCGTTTCCCCTTCTTCGGGTGGATGAGATTTTTGATCTTCTGGCGGGAACTGTCGATTTGAAAACGGGATATAATCAGGTGGAGATAGACGAGACCGATCAACACAAGACGGCGTTCACGACCCCCATGGGTTTGTACGAGTACAAGAAAATGTCACATGGGCTTTGCAATTCTCCAGCAACTTTCCAGAGATTAATGCACATTGTGTTCAGGGAAGAGATGAATGAAAAAGTACTTATTTTCTTGGATGGTATAATCATCTACTCCTCTACCATTGAAGAACACTTCGAACGATTGGATTTTGTGTTCCAGCGACTGGTATCTCACGGTCTAAAGATTGAGCCCACTAAATGTTACCTATTTCAGAAATCGGTTTCATATTTAGGACAGATAATCTCTAATGAAGGGATTTCTGGGGATCCAGAGAAGGTGAACTATGGGAATGGCCAGTACCTGAGAATGCGAGATAACTCAAGGCCTCCTTGGGACCAGTGGGATATCACTGACGTAATATTCATCACTTTTCACAGTTGGCATCACCTCTGTGGATCAAGATCCCAACAAAGGAAAGAAGAGGAAACCATGTAGATAATTGAATTCAGCCAAACCGGTACCGTTTGTGTGGAGGCAGGAACACCAACAAACATTTGATGCGTTGGAACATGCTCTTACTACAGCTCCAGTCTTGGGATTCGCTGATTTCACGAAACCATTAATTCTGGAGACAGACGCCAGTCACTAAGGACTAGAAGCGATACTACTCCAGGAACAGGAATGAAAAACCGAAGTTATAGCCTATGCTAGCCTTAGTTTCAGGGGTCCTGAGAAGAACTGAACGGCTTATAGCTCTATGAAATTAGAGTTGTTAGCAGCCAAATGGGCGGTGATTGAGAAATTCCACGACTACTTGTTTGTGGTGTATACCGACAATAACCCATTGTCGTACATCCAGACTTCGGCAAATCTAACGGCGGCTGAACACCACTGGCAGGCAGAACTAGCCAGATTCAATTTCAGCATTCGCTATGAAGTAGCTGACATACTACAAGTAACGGTGTTGCCGTGCGACTTGCGCCAAAAGTTACTCAAGGCAGCGGTCTGTACCACCACAACACAGGTATGCGATATACACGAGCATGTACAGTCGCCGGTCCTACCAAGTCTTAGTACGGACACGATCCAAGGGGCACAACGTTGTGATCCGGTTTTGGGCAAAGTTTGGCATTACATCGACAGAGGGCTAGCGAGAATCATCGACACTTGGAGAAAGACGGAAAGAATAACTGGCAGTAGCGAAACTGCTGCAGCAATGGGACCGCATACAGGTCTGTTCTGGGAGATTATGCAGAACCCTGACAGACCCAATGAGTGGAGAAAGGGTAAACCAGTTGTTGCTACCGAGTGCAATGAGGGAGGACGTATTACAAGAATTACATGATCGGATGGGACATGAAGGCATTAATAGAGTTGAGAAACTAGTACGAGCAAGGTTCTACTGGCCGAATATACATTCAGACATCCTAAATTGGATTTTGAAATGTGAGCATTGTAATCTTGCAAAGATGCCACTTTTGAAGGGACGGACTCCAATGCATAGCATTGTGGCAAGGGAGCCATTAGAAGTCGTCGCAATAGATTTCATCGTACTCGAACCAGCTAATAACGGCATTAAGAATGTCCTGGTCATGACTAACGTGTAAAGTAAATACACAATAGCCGTGCCGACGAGAAACCAAACAGCCCTAACGGTAGCTAAAACCCTGGTACGGGAATGGTTTCTGCGTTATGGAGTTCCCTGTCGTATACACTCTGATCAAGGGAGATGTTTTGACGCAAAAATTGTCACCGAGTTGTATAATACCTACAGTATCAAGATGCGCATGACACCGTATCATCCCATGGGAAATGGACAATGTGAGATATACGACAGGACAATGCATGGATTGTTACGCACACTGACATCCGCTCAGAAGACCAAATGGCCGGAATACTTACGTATGAATATAATGTGACCCCCTCATGTTGCGACGGGGTTTAGTTCATTCTATCTCATGTTCGGTCGTGTTCCGCGCTTACCGATCGATATCAAATTGCACAGTGACGACACACTCCAATCACAAACGGTTCACAGAGCCAACACGGACTGGGTTGACTATCGCCAGGCTAGACTGAAAAGTGCCTATGCCAAAGCTACGGAGCAACTGAAGTTAGACATTGTTAACCGAAAAGCAAGTTATGACAAGCGTATCAGCGAGAATGCACCACGAGTTGGGGAATATGTACATGTACTCAATAGGGTGAGAGGGCGTAACAAGATTGCGGATGCATGGGATCCGAGAATGTACGTAATGATAGAGCAAAAGGACGACACACACGTAGTCGTACCGGCGAGGGGACAAAAGAAACGCGTAATTAACCGCAAAGACTTGAGGGTTTGTGTCCCAGAGACGGTGAAATGGTCAGGACTGAGCAGGTTAGGTCAAGACATTGAGGAAACTGAATAACAGTCATATGAAGTAACAATTACTAGCCATTCAGACTCGAATTTGGACACAGAAGAAGCAGTTACTCCAAATCCACCTTTACGTCCGTCAATGCGACATAATGCAGGCTACCATAGTAATCAACACCGAGAACCTAGGTCTGTCCTAAGTCAATAAGTCCATTTTGTTTATCTTAGCCGCGGCCGGCTAAATTTTAAACTTGGGGAATATGTAACCATGGTGGCTATTCTAATTGGTACTTTCAAGTAAATGCAATGTTAGGTGCCGTCACACAATGCAACTAAGTCGCTGCAACCATTGCATGCAATGGTTGCAGCGGTTTATACAGCGAACTTTTCACAAAAGAAAAGACGAAAGAAGAGAACCGTTTGGGTTTGGCACTGGCTTTTGCGGAAATCTGTCCGTGGAGCGTATAATGCGCTGCTCGCTGAGCTGCGAACGGAGGTTCCGTGGGTATTGAAAAATTGCATCCGGATGGACGAGAACCGTTTCAATCGCCTGGTAGAGTTGGATTCCCCTCATATTCAGAGGAAGGACACCAATATGCGTGAGAGTATACCACCAGGACAAAGACTTGCTATCACCCTACGTTTCCTCGCAACTGGTAACTATATAATTATAGGTGGTCCCACATTTCGCCGTACGCAATAGGAAACATAGTTTCAGAAAAACCATGACTAACTCTTGCGTAATATATGAATTTTCTGAATCTGTGCCATATATTTAATAACATTTGTGACAACTTTGTTTTTTTAAAGTTGTTGTAAGTGCAATTACATACAATTTGAAAACGGGGAAATAGCATTCAAATGTTCCATGTTGTACTATTAATCACATATATTTTACCAACTTGATTATTCATAGTTCTTGCTTATAGTGTCTGCAGAAGGAGATAGTTAGGTTGACAGATATTGTGAAGGGAATGGAGATGGGAATTAGCAAGGAGGCAGGTCGAATGGAGAGAGTCGACAGGGAGAGAGGTGAGAATACTGCAAGACTGAAGGAGAATAGCAGTGGCAAGAAAACTGATGAAAAGAGATTGAGAGGAGGGAAGGTGATTGAAGGGGAAGAAATTGGAAAATCGACAACAGAAAACGTGACAAGCGTGAAGGTGACAGGGAAAAAAGTGACCGTAGAGAAGGAGGGAGGGAAGATGGGACGGGAGAGGAAAGAAAAAAATGAGATGGGACGAAAGATGAAGGGACGAAAGGAAGTGAGAGCAAATGTGATAGACGAGAAGTCGATAAAAGGGACGCTGACAGGAGGAAAGGTGACAAGAGAAAAAGCGACAGGAAAGAATGGATCGGAAGAGAATGGTACAGGAGAGAAGACGACAGGGGGGAAAGACAACAACCAGACAGATGCAAACCGAAGAAGGAGCTATTCTAAGGCAGTGATTGAGGGGGCAATGAGGAAAGAGAGGGTGTTTATGGGCGACTCCATTATGAGAAAGACGGACAAGACACTGAGCGAGGGGAAAGACGTCGTTGTTTGTCTACCTGGGGCTGGAATTGAACATGTCACTGACAGGGTAAAGAAGGTATTGGGACATGGCAAGGGGGGGTCTATACTGGTACATGTAGGAACAAATAATGCAGACAGGGAGGGAACAACTGCGATAGTACAGAAGTATAGACAGTTAGTGAGGAAGCTACAGAAGACGAGAGTTGAACAGGTTATTCTGTCAGGAATGTTGCCAGTAATGGGAGGAAGGGGGGCAACGTATAGAAACTGCAAGAGGATGGCGATCAACGCACTAGTTGAGCAGATGTGTGAAGAAGAGGGGGTGTGATTCACAGATTTATGGGGAAACTTTATTGGGAGGGAAGATATGTACATGAGAGATGGCCTCCATCTTAGTGGAAAGGGGGTAGCAGTTTTCTCAGAGAACCTGCTGCGATCGATTGACAGTGGGACAGGTTGCATCTATTTAAACTAGATTCGCAGGGGGACTCACAGAAAAGCCTGAAAATGAAGGCATAGATAAAGACAGCACAAATAAATCAGCAAATAATAGTCTGGAAACTCTTCTGAAGCTGGATATAAATGTGTGTGTTTAAATGCAAGGAGTATAGTAAACAAAATAAATGAACTAAATATTATGGTAGAAGATATTGACCCTCATATAATAAGTATAACCGAATCCTGGACCACCACCGATATATCAGATGCCGAATTGGGACTGACAGGATATGCAATGTTTAGAAAAGATACAATAGGAAGAAAGGGAGGTGGAGTTATTTTATATATTAAAGAATCTATCCAGGCTTATGAAATAAAATTAGAAAGAGAAACAGATTGCAAAGAAGCTGTTTGGTGTAACATAGTTACAGGTAACTCAACGTTAACAGTTGGGTTAGTTTATCGAAGTCCAAACATAAGCATAGAAGAGAATGAAAAAATACAAAACGCTATAAGGGAAGTAAGCAAACGGGACTGTATTATTATGGGGGATTTTAACCACGGGCATATACAATGGAAATCTCTTCAGAGTATGGGGAGTGAGGACAACAAGTTTTTAGTGTTAGTTCAAGATACTTTCCTTTCTCAACATGTGCTAGAACCAACCAGGGGTGAGAATGTGTTAGACATAGTTTTGTCCTCACAGAATGGATTAGTTGACAATGTCAAAATACGTGAGCCACTGGGGAGTAGCGATCACAACCAGATACATGTTACCATCAAAGTAAAATCAGAAAGGAATAGTAAAAAGCAGTATAGGAGAAATTTCCACAAAGGAAGGTATAAGGACATGAGGAAATATTTAGCAAAGATAGACTGGAATAACACACTGCAAAATAAGACAGCAATAGAATGCTGGAATATATTAAAGAGTGAAATTAAGTGCATAGTCGACAAATTTGTACCCTTCAAAAAACAAGGGAAACGGTCCAAAAAGAATCACTTATCGAAAGAAGCCATTAGAAAAATTAAGTGGAAGTCATATAGATGTACTGGAAATGATGAAGACTACAAAAGTTATAAAGAAGCACTTAACCAAGCTACAGCTGAAATTCGAAATTCAAAGAGAAGCTATGAACAACAATTAGCTAGTAATATAAAACATGACAGCAAGAGTTTTTATGCATATGTTCGAAGCAAACAGAAAGTTCAAGATAAGGTCGGTCCTCTAGAAGATTGTGCTGGAAATATAATATCAGAGGGATTCTTAATGGCAGAAGACCTGAATGAATACTTTAATTCAGTGTTTACCAGAGAAGATATTAGTTCACTGCCAGTACCATAGGGCAAGTTCAAGGGGGCAGATTCAGACTATTTAGGACAATTAATTGTAACCCCGGAAATGGTATCGAAGAAAATAAGGGCTATGAAGGATAATAAATCACCTGGAGTGGATGGGATTCCGCCCAAACTACTATAGGAAATTGTAGAACAAATTAGCGTACCGCTTGCAACAGTTTTCAATTTGTCATTAGAAGAGGGAGTGGTTCCTTTAGAATGGAAAGAGGAAAACATTATACCGTTATTTAAAAAAGGTTCGAGAAACAAGTCAGAGAACTATAGACCAGTGAGTTTAACATCAGTGATTTGCAAATTATTAGAAAGATTAATTAAAGATCACATGGTGGATTTTCTTGTTAAACAAAACTTGATCAACCCATCTCAACATGTTTTTTTAAAGCGAGGTCATGCTTAACAAATATGTTATGTTTTTGGAAGACATCACTAAGTGGGTAGATGAGGGATCACCAGTAGATATCGTCTACTTAGATTTTGAAAAAGCTTTCGACAAAGTACCACATCAAAGATTACTGCTGAAACTAAAGGCCCATGGCATAGGAAATGGTATAATAAACTGGATAGAACAATGGCTGATTGACAGAAGACAACGTGTAGTAGTTGATGGGGAGGCTTCAAACTGGAAATCGGTATTGAGTGGGGTACCACAGGGATCAGTACTAGGACCTATATTATTGTTAATATATATTAACGATTTGGATGATGAAATAACAAGCAAGTTGTTGAAATTTGCGGATGATACAAAAGTGTTTAGAAGGATTAAAAGTGATGGAGATAAGCAGCATTTACAAGATGATCTTGACAGGTTGATCAAATGGTCTGAAAAGTGGCAAATGCTGTTCAATTTTGGGAAATGTAAATGCCTCCACACAGGAACGAAGTGGTAGAATATACAATGGGGGGTACTGTACTTAGTACTACTGTAAAAGAAAAAAAAGGACTTAGGGTTAACCATTAGTGCTGATATGAAGGTTTCAGAGCAGTGCGGAATAGCAGCTTCAAAGGGAAATCAAATCCTTGGATTAAGTAGGCGAAACATAACGTATAAGGAAAAAGAGCTAATAATACCGCTGTACAAAACAATAGTTAGGCCTCATTTAGAATATTGTATTCAAGCGTGGAGGCCATATCACAGGAAGGACATAGATATGCTAGAAAGAGTTCAAAGGAGAGCAACTAAAATGATACCAAAACTGAGGGATCTTAGTTACGAAATACGCCTAAAAAATGCGGTTTAACAACACTAGAGACCAGGAGATTGAGAGGAGATCAGATAGAAGTGTTTAAAATATTGAATGGTTATGAAAATATTGATAGAAATATATTTTTTTCAATTAAGAAAGATAGAAGGACTAGAGGACATGAAGTTACATTAGCAAAGGAGCAGAGTAGATTAGATATAAGAAAGTTTTCATTTTCACAAAGGACTGTAAATGAATGGAACTGATTATCTGCTGATTGTGTGGGTGCTAGTAGCGTGAATATGTTCAAAAATAAAATCGACACATACCTCAGACGGGCGGGAGACACATAGATAAAATGGTCGGACTGTCGATAAGCCAAAGGGCTTCCTTGTCCACCTGCCACCTAGAGTTAATTCTCTGGGTGGCAATCTTGTTAAATCTTGTTAAATAATCGTGTATTATTACATTAATAGGTGAGAGCTATCAATCATTGGAGTATATTTATTGCTTGGCAAGGAACGCACGCAGCGTGACGATACCAGAGACATGTGAAGCCAGATATGCTGTCCTTCGCTAGGAGTTTCTCAAGGTAAATGAAGATACAAAGAATGCAAAGAGAAAGGTTGCTCCTACGATAAAGATAGTTAATCTTCACTGAACAAATATAATAGAGTTGTGCAAAACATCTACAACAGGTTTTGTATGGTTGTAGATGAAAACTTATGATACAACAGGGGTTACTGATTGAATTTTAACAGTACTGCAATATAACTTTACATCTTTATTACTTGGAGAACCACTGTCAAGAATTGAATGGTCCAATGGGTGATTGGATTTAATAGTAACATTCATGAATTGACACACTACACAAGAAGAACGAACCCATACATGTCAGAACAATGAACCTTATTTCCACAACCATATTAAACTTTGTTATCCTGATATACTTCCTTACCTCGACCTCCTACTAATCCCAATTCCTCTCATCCCCCTCAATCCACCCTCACACAAAGTATCCTCCTCCTCCAGGACATCATACAGCATCTTGAGCATGTCAAACTCTACCTTTCTTCTGAGATATGTTGTTTAATCTGCACTAAGTAACTGGCCACTAATTGGCCAAAGGAAGCGGCATCATCAACTTTATCTATCTTGGCCTTCTTATGAGTGACATAGTCCTATATGGCGCCTAATGCCTCACAGGCAAATTCGCTGACTTGGTCTCTCTTCTTATTTTTCTTTGCACTGGTTGGAGTATCTGTGGTATATGTTGAAGGAGTAGGTGCTACCACTCGGTTTATGTCGTCTTCTATGTCCTCGTTGTCTGCCTATTGACCTGGGCTGTCTCGAGTTCTGCCATCTCCGCGACAGTTTGAGCATCCGGTGATAGTGACTGCTCGAGCAAAATGTCATTGTCTGGATCATCCTGAAATTATACCATCGAAATGATAAAATTAGTTAAATGACAGGTTAATAACAAAATACAGAGTGCAGGCCTCAAGTAAAAAGTTATTATCCTGAGATAATTATTTGTTGTGTTTTATAATAAGGTGTAATGAGATTAAGTAGTTCCTTTTTTCTCAACAGGTGCCATCCACACAAGAAGAATGGGAAGCTATCGCTCAAGAATTCATTAACAAACGGAACTTCTCGAATCTCGTTGGCGCTGTGGATGGGAAGCATGTGGCAATATGAACACCTGCAAACAGCGGATCTGTGAATACAATTATAAGAACTTTATCAGTATAGTTCTGATGGCTGTTGTCATTACAGATTTCTGCTGCTGGATGTTGGTGCTAATGGCCGAGCGAGTGACGCGGGCGTCTATGCTGCACCATCTCTGTAACATGCTTTGAAAATGAATACGTTAAATATTCCACCAGCCAAATCACTGACAGGGAGACAGAAAGAAGTGTCATACGTTGTGGTGGGTGATGAAGCTTTTGGCCCGAAAGAGCACTTTATGAGGCCTTTTCCACACAGGAACTTGAATGAGAAACAGAGGACCTTTAATTATCGCCTGTCCAGAGCAAGGAAAAAATGCCTTTGGTATCTTTGTGAACAGGTTTGGTCTGCTGGGGAGAACTGTGTCCCTCAACCCCGAGAGAGCCACAAAAGCGTGTATGGCACTACACAACTTCCTGCAGACAGAGGGCGACAGGAGGTACAACAGCCAGAACGACACAGACCAGCCTAGGCAGTGGGTTCGCGGTCTTTGTCGGCAAAGTGGGAACATGAACTCCACAGATGCACGGCTGGTGCGGGAGGAATTCCGTGACGATTTCAGCACCGACGGGGCCTTGGACTGGCAAAAGGACATTGTCATGTAGAAGTGCTCCATGTAGGATTCAGTCAATGAGACACATGCTGAGTTGGTCGGTGACGTTGGATATTGTTGACACCTTTGCCAATTAAATGTACAGCATCAGATCAAGCCACATCCTGGAACAGTTACAACATGTTAATTTACTAACAATTTATGAAATACCTCAGTGATATGCTGTAGTAATCGATTTTATTACTGTGTTCCAATGACTTACCAAGTTGGAGAGTTTCGCACAGTAACATGTGGCCTCAGAAAGATGTCAAATTGGTCAAAAGGAGCCCACTTGTTGACATACGTCTGGTTCGTTCCAGTGCCGGATTTAAGTGATTTTAGCTTCACCTTCAGCTCTCTTGAGTATATTGTATGAAGAGAGCGTAACTTCGTTTTTTATATCATTCTCTTAAAAAGTAAATATTTTTTGTTTATGATTGACTCTAATCTTCATCTTTTACCTACTCCCACACATCATCCAGGTAATCAGGATCAGCAAGACCATCCTCAACATCCTCCTGCTAAAGTGAATGTAGCTGATACGATTGTGCTTGGAGAAAAGAAGGAGAGCAAGTACATCGCCATCTGCCCGATGGGTTCTACGACCCTGTTAGTAGTCCCATCAAAACGATGGACGTTCTAAAGAAGCAGGACAAGGGAAACAAGGGCAGGCTAGTCATCGATCTTGAGAACATCCTTATCCGGCTCCTGATGATTGGTCAGCGGCGACACATGGAGCGTGGGCTTCTGTTCAACTATGAGCTGTACACAGTGCCGCCATCGCTCATCGAAGAGCATTGTTTTCTCCGTAAAGTCAACAAATCGGGGCTGGTCAAGCGCCTGGGTTAGCTCGAGATCTCGCCAACAACTGCTGAAATTGTCATCGTGGACGTTCAACAGCTGTTCTACCGTATCGTGTGGTCAAACTGCGGCAGTGCAGTACCACGATGTATCTGCCAAGGATCACGAGAGAATGCGGTGGGCTGGTGAAGTAACAATCATCTACGAGCTCTGTAAAAATAAAAAGAGTAAAAGTAATTAAAGTTATATCGGTTAAATAAATAGATGAGTTAAATATGTTAAATAAGTTAAATAAGTTACAACAGTTTAAATCATCTCACAAATCATCTCAGGCTCACTCGGTGTCAGACTGGCAGAGATGGAGAGGAACGAATGTCAGTTACTTATTCATTAGTCTTATTGACGAGGGAACAAAAGAGTTTCGCGTGCGGTTCAATTTGCAATGAGGCAGTTGAAAGCGGCGACCAGAAGGAAGTTGTTTATAGCATGGGAACAGGGGGTGTTCGGGGTGTGAGGAGACGTTCCTTCCCTTTCTCTCTGTCCGTTGCCTGTATAGATCTTCTAGACTTGTCTGCTTTTTTCCCACCACCTTGCCACTAACCCTGACTGTTCGTGCCAGAGTGTTGCGATGCACGGTACTCAGGCCGCCGTACCACACAAGAAACCCAAATGTAATAGAGCTTTCTATGTAGCATCTGTAGAAGGTTTGTAGAACATGTGTGCTGACACTGAGTGACCTGAGCTTGCGTAAGAAATACAGCTTTTGCTGGCACTTTCTTTTAATTATCGCTGTATTTTCACCAAATGTGAGCTTTGCATAAATGATAGTGCCGAGATACTTGTATTCGTCAACTCTCCTTACACACTCTCGGTTAATGAACAATCTCTTGGGAGGAGTAGGATTCAGTTTTACGAACGTTCAGGTCTAGGAAATGATTGTCACACCACACTGTGAAATCAGCTACAGCGCACGCACACACTTGATCAGAGCCGGATAGGTCGACGATAGCTGTGTCATCGCTGTATTTGATGAAATTTACGCTCTCGTGGCTGCTATGACAGTCGTCTGTGTAAAGTGTGAACAGAACAGGGGAGATCAGCGAGCCCTGGGGGGCACCGGTGAAAGTGAAGAGTGAGCTCGAAACAGCATCATTATAGCGCACTACTTGCGTACGCTCAGTAAGAAACTGGTTTACCCACAATATGATGTGTGGGTTCACATGCATATTGACAAGTTTACTCATCATGATGTATGGCTGGATGGTGTTGAAAGCCGACGAAAAGTCAATAAAGACTTTCCTGGCAAACGACTTGGGCTTTTCCAGGTGAGTATACACATTATGACATAGAGTGAGAACTGCATCATCCACACCTCGATTGTGTTTATAGGCAAATTGGAGGGGATCCAGTTGATCCCCAACATGCTGTAGGAGAGGACGAAGTACGAGTCGCTCAAAGCACTTCATGACGATTGAGGTAAGCGCCACTGGGCGGTAGTCGTTGAGAACAGATGGCACAGGTTTCTTGGGGACAGGACATATAACTGGCGATTTCCAGGCCGGGGGGGGATGCGATGCTGCTTCAGAGACCAGTTGAAAAGGATGCTGAACACTGCACCCAGCTGAGCATGGCACTCCTTGAGGACCCGACCACTGACGTTGTCAGGCCCAGCTGCCTTGTGAGGATTAACGTGCTTGAAGTTCTTACTGACGTCATCAGGAGTTGTTTCTGGGGTATCATCCTCAGTGAGCTGAGACTCAATAGCTTGCGTCGCGGGTGGTTTCTATTGTTAGTGTCCGAGAGCAATGTAAAGTCATTTAGATCCAGGAGTGGACCAGAAAGATTGTCAGTGACACTGGGTCGCAAGGCCAACAGCGCGTCACGTGAATAAGTCTTGAATCTGCCATCTTGCCAAATCGGTTCACCACTCACACACACAACGAGTAAAATGGTCCATAAAACTGCCAAAACTTTGGTTGTTCTGCCGCACAACATCTGCATATCTCGACGAACATATATAACGTCCTTCAATTAAAACTGACGAAAAACGATAAACAACACAGAGGCTAAATGCAAACACTCCAGGTCGCCACAACAGCGCCCTCTATATGTTAGGATCAGTCCCGTTGCTCTAATTGATCAACCTGTTATATTTCGTTCTCTCTACGTGACCTGCCAGACTAAAACTGTTTTCTCGGACTATTTTATTGTTTTTTTTACATTTTGGGTCCCCTCTGATGACGCCATGCGGGATGATACCTTTTAGATAGATATGTTCAACACTTCGTTTCCAATGCCTTCTGTGTAGTGTTTATTCCATTTTATTACAGTTGTTTTCACATATTATATCCGATCTCCATCGACAATAAAGATATTGAACAAACGAGCCAGCGGTGCTATCACCCAGTGCCCAAACCCCACATGAAAATTCGTTATTTGATTGTCTGAAGCGTCAACCAATAAATCCACGTTGTAGGTAAAGTATCCAGTCCTTAAGACGTAAAGCGCTTTACACTTGACTCCCTGGCAGACATATTCAATTAAACATCATCACGACTTCTCTAGGAAGCATTCAGCTTCAATTATTGCGCGAAATTTATTCGTACTGAAATATCAACCATTGCCTCTGGTCAGGTGCTCATTCGTACAACTTAGACAACTGAAGCAAGGTGACGTGGACGAACTCGCACAAGGTTCGAAACGGCTGCAAGAGGATTCGAATCCGCAATTGCTCGACATAACATGCGACGCTCTGATCGCTAAGTCACCGCGCCCCGCACATGCGAGTGTTTGGATCGGTCGACGTGTTGGAGATATTTGTGTAGACAACTGGGTCAAGAGGACGGACAATAATTCCCGAGGACGGTTTATAAATTGATATGATGGACAAATAGGTGTGGGTTCATAGAGTAAGAGAGTGTGACGTACAATTAAACAGGACCAGTCATTACACATATTATATATACATGGATGTTCTTTGGCGTAGTGTCGATACCATGACAACTTGCGACTCATTTTCACAAATAAAATACATAGGTATTAAAACATATCTTTAGAAAAAAACCAAAACACGATATGAATCATAAACAAATACTCTGAAACGGAACCTGCATTATTATTTTATATCAGTATTATAAATCAGTTGCGTGCGTCGACGTCATTGTAAAATTTCCAATGCAGTAATTTTACAGTAGCTTCCCGCTGAGCGCCTCCCCCACACACTAAGCAGAAGATGTTCGCATCATCAGCAAACAATATACATTTTCCATGGTAGGGCGTGTAGCGTTTCCTGACGCGGCACTGCCTTCATGTTGCCGAACAATACCTCTACAACTTCAGAGTACTCCAAAAGCGTTCCCTCTGCCCCCAAAGCCAATGCACCTGTACAAAGAAGTGGTCACGTTATTGAGGCAAGTCGGAACAATAAATACATATGGTGAAAGATGTTTGGGTAATAATTGTGTAAGGATTGTTTTAATGTTGGATGTAAGTGTAAGACTTATGTCTAGCTTTCTTATTCAAATAGTTTAGCATTTCAACGAAAAATTAGCAATGAATTACTGTTTTAGAAAGTTTGCAAACTTACATTCGGGGTGTTTACAACGAATCAATACGACCATCTAGTCGACGGAAGGTAGAGGGGGGAATGTTGGACATCGTCAACAACTATTTTATATAAGTCACGTTGCATCAATCGTAATTACTCCCCGTTAAATGGAACTATTTTATCACAACGGGGGAACACGTATACAAAATTCGCAACGACCCGCCTGCAGGCATGCGTATCCATTTTCATATTAAAACAACCATTCTGCACACACGCAAACATGAACGCATGAACGCATGAACGCACACACTCACACACACACACACACACACACACACACACACACACACACACACACACACACACACACACACACACACACACACACACACACACACACACACACACAGGCATGGTTACTCGCGTACACGCACGCACACATTACACGCACACAAGTGCACCAATAATTGACCTGCATAATATACGCCTGCCGGTTAACCTACCTGCGTAGAACTCAACACCTTCTTCCATAAACCGATGGTCATATGACTGATCGATTTCCCCCGAGATATTCCGTGTATATCTGCGAAGGTAAATCGAATGAAGTCGAAGTCATCGATCTGACATGGTGGCTCATTCAATTTTGTTTCGTTGGAAACTTTTAGACTCATTTTGAGACTCCCTCTAGGTCTGCCGTGCAAAATACACTGACAGCTGTCGGTGTTGCATTCGTCCTATCGTGTTAGCTGACGTAACTGTGCAATGCATACATAAATCTTGCGTGTCATTCTGCAGTTAACATGCAATAGCTGTTGACGGTTCGTGCCCTGGGAACACGTCGGCGACATGAGAGGCAGCAGCAACAGCGGCAGCAGAGGCAGCAGATCATAATTAGACGGTATCACGGAATTAAGAGAGCACTAAAATACCAACGAAAACATGACGAGTTTTCTGAAGATAAGAAATCTACTATATATTTAAATGCAACCTACGATAAGAGTCCTCGTGTGGTTTGATTGGTTGGCATTGTTATGCAGACCATGGCATGGGAGTGAAGTCCAACATACCTTAACGAAAAAACAGACTCGACGCAGTCAACAAGTCTGGTGATCTACAACTGCTGTTATATATAACCAACCACACGACACATAGGACATTGGAATGAAAATGTACAATACATAATAAAGGTACTGTTATAAATACTATCAGGGAGTACCCAGGATTGACATGTTGGGGGGGAGGAGAGAGAGGGGAGGGTTGAGGGTTGAGGGGGGTGCTGTTGAAAATATTTTCCGCCGCAGTAACTTCAACTTCTCCGCTGTCCCGGAGGGGGGGGGGCAACGCTGTTCAAAACCAAGTTATGACCCTAACCCTGTTCTCGTGCCTATGTGTATTGCCGCCATCCTTCTGTGTACTCACGTACGTTGCCATATTTTTTATCATACAGCAGGGCAGACATTTGGACGCGTTTCCGGCCAACCAAAAAACCACTGCTGTACGTTACCGTATGGATCATACAAAAGTGAGGAATTTGGGGGAGGTGGATACGCCACTGACTATAATATAATCGACAGAGGAGTAACAATTATTGCTGATATGAATTTAAGGTGTCGGAGCAGTTCTAAATAACGGCAGCGCTGAACTGCTAGCGACGTATATTTTTAATTCGAATTATTAATTCCCAAGTACGGATTAATATTCCGCAAGTACAAAATACTACCACACACTATTCCACGGATGAATAGAAGAGCGGCCATGGAAAGACAAGGTACGAAGGACTTCGTGAAGTGGTACTGCCTTGTCTTTGGGTATGTACCGTGGCAAAGTACAACAATCGGTTTCCAAATTGCAATGCATATAAACGTTTAATGTTAGCATAAGGATGGCCTGCCTAAACTTTCGACAGATATCGGACGTCGGTGTCACATGTAATAAGTACCGCCTACTGGGGGTCGTAATTACCTAGATAGTAGCACATAAAATGAACAATATTGTTTAAAAAATCCCCCTAAACTGATTTAGCCCATCGTGAATCAGGTTCGTTAATGTCTGGTATGTATAATATATGAATAATTTAAGTAATATACCCAGTCGGTTAAAAAACTGCCTCCTCACTTCAAGGTTTTGCATACCAACACACGTTGGATAAACTATTGTTTATGTTTAAGAGGTCAGTTTTTAAATCAGTCATATGACCTGGCGTACAATGGATGCATAGTATTGCATACCCGCCGAATAATCATATGACCACCGAGAGGTTTGAAGCTATCGGCCTCGATCCCAGTAGCGTGTGTAAACAAATCCGGTATAAAGCTAAATGACCGCCCGGCAAACGACTTTCCTGTCGTAAGTTAACGTAATGAACAAAGTCAATTCTGTTAACGATTTAAACAAAAGCGCGCACTTTTCTGACTAAGCTGATGTCAGAGATTAACGATACAAAGTACGTTCGTTTTTAGCGTACATTCATGTTATGTAGTTTAAACTATATACAATCTAACATCTCGACCGCCCAAAAGTGTTTTAGCGAAACCTAATTTTAAAATATAAGTTGACTGTTATATGTTTAGGAGAATCGACCTAGCCGTTAAGCATGGGCTGGCTGAGGAGAGCGGGCGGGTCGACTGTGTTACATGGATGGATGGATGGATGGATGGATGGATGGATGGATAACACACTGAGGAGCCGTGAAGTAATACTCATTACAATAACCAAACAATTAACTAAACAAATGTAATTCCATACGGTATGCACAATTTGAAGTAATAATTAAATAGCTAAACTAAACCGACATGGCTATTCTGCTCCGCCTATTAGGCTGTCCCCGTTTAACATGCAATAAGTAAATTTAAATGAATTTATAAGTCGAACTGTAATTATTTTTTAACAAACTTGTTCAGTAAGTGCATTTGAGCGGTGAAGCAGCTAGAGTAGATACCGTTTATTTTGCACACCACGATTTTACGTTAACAACGATCGAACCTGTTTCGCGATTGGCTAAACCAGTTAATTAAGGAGATTTAATATAAAATGCGTACTTTTGTTGACTTTGATCGTTAGATTTGCTGTCTACGCCAGCGACACGTTTTTGTGCTGCGTGATATGGACTATTATTTCATAGTCAGCACAGATGCTCTGGAGGTACGGTTTAAACTTTTGGCAGGGATCAGAGGAGCTGATAGGCTATCCGCGGACCAAGAACCTGATTCTCAGGAAGAGCGAACTATTGGCATGTTGTCAATTATGATTGTACTTGCTTATCGGTGTCGTGCGAAAAAGTATACACCCTAGGAAATACAACCTATTTAACGAATCCATGCATGCGTGGGTATCTGCTGCCTGTAGCAACTCATTTTCGCCTTTAGCAATATGTATATTAATCACGCACAATGCATCCGCATTGCATATTCAACTGCAGAACATGTAAATTATTATGGATGTTGTGTGTCAAGTCGAATCTAATGGCATTTTTCTATTCTCTTATCCGACGCGTTGTGCACTGTGGATAACAGTTTTGGTAATAATGATAACGGCGAAATTGAGCTAAAGCGAATACCCGCGCATGCGCAGATAAACCAAGGGTTATTATTTCACGGGGGTAATTTTTAGCACGACACCGGATCTAATCTGCTGCGCTTTAACGTTTGTCTTGAGCGTTGACATTGTGTGGAACATTTGTTGGGGGGTTTAACTTTGCATTCATTCATCTTTTTCTAAACTGTTTTTTGTTTTCAGTGTCCTTATGCGTATCTTATAATTAATATCTACGGCAGCGATAGAAATAAGCCAGAATATTTACTTGTCCGCCGGACAAGTAAGTTTTGAATCTACTTGTCCGCCAAAATGTTAACTTGTCCGAGTGGTTGTCAAGGGGAATCGAAGCTTCGGAAAAAACGTAAAAAGTCTGTCTTATTTTTATGACAACAACACAGTGTTCCTGCTGTTTCGTTGCATGTGCATCTGAATGACTTGTGATCAAAGACACAATTTGAATTAATCTGCAAATTTTGAAATTGCAAAATTATATTTGCAACTATTTTCCGGTTCATTATTGTTCATCACGAATATTAAAAGTAGACATGTTACATGATGTACCTCACCAGCCTACGTCACGTCGATTGGTGGAGGAGGAGGCCGAACCGCAGCACTGAATGACGGTTGCAGACCCGATGCACTGCGGGGAAGCCGGTCTGAAAGGAGAAGATCTCAGGATGTCTGTATGAGAGTGGCTACGTGGAACATTGGGAGTATGTCAAGGAGGTCAGGAGAAGTGGTGGACGTGATGGTGAGGAGGAGAGTGGATGTTGCTTCTGTTCAGGGGACCCGGTGGAGAGGAGGCAGTGTGACGTGGTTGGGCAGGAGTGGTGAACGGTAGACGTTCGCCTGGCAGGGATGTGCTGATGGGAATGGTGGCGTTGGAGTGCTGGTCGCGGAGAATTGGGTAGACCAGGTGGTGAATGTCAAGAGGGTGAGCGAGCGGATCTTGGTTGTGAAATTGCTGGTAGGGAAGCGGCTGGTGAATGTCATCTCAACGTATGCCCCACAGGTCGGCAGGACACAATATGAGAAGGATGCTTTCTGGGATATGTTGATTGAAATTGTGTCCAGGATACCAACAGGAGAAGCAGTTATCTTGGGCGGGGACCTTAATGGCCATGTGGGGTCAGCTGCTGATGGATACGAGGGTGTGCATGGAGAGATGGGCTTTGGGGCGAGGAATGCGGAGGGAGAAAGGATCCTAGAGTTTGGAGACGCGATGGAGATGGTGGTGTGCAACACGTTTTCAAGAAGGAAGAGAGGCACCTAGAGTCGTACGAGTCCGGTGGTCGCAGAAGACAGATCGACTTTCTGATGGTGAGGAAAGTGGACCGTAGACTGGTGAGGAACGTGAAGGTGATTGCTGGTGAGGAGTGTGTTTCGCAGCACCGTCTCGTTGTCGGAGACATGACCTTGGGCAGCGGTAGGCACATTAAGAAGAAACATGTACCAAGGCTCAGAGTGTGGAAGCTTTCCGAAGAGAAACTGAGGAATGAGTTCCAGGAGAAGGTAGCCCACTTGGATGAGGAAGCAGCTGAAATGAAGGGCGTGAATGGGAGATGGAAAACGATGAAGAAGATATGGCTCAAGGCCACAGAGGAGATCTGCGGGTGGACAAAAGGTGCGCCTAGGCACAGGGAGACGTGGTGGTGGAATGACGAGGTGAAAAGGGTGGTCGATAAGAAGAGGAGCTGCTTCAGAAGGTGGAAAAGGACGAAGGCGGAAGAGGACAGATTGGCATACCTCGACGTGAAACGGGCGGCTCGGAGATCGGTGTGGCAGCAGGTGACAAGGGCGTGGAATGGTTGACTAACCTGTGCAACAACATCGCGGCAGAGGGCCGCATTCCCGCCGACTGGAAAAACAGCATCCTAGTCCCTCTATTCAAAGGGAAGGGCGATCCCCTAGAGTGTGGTTGTTTCAGGGCCATCAAGCTCCTGGAGCAGGCCATGAAGGTCATGGAGAGTGAGAATGACAGAGCAGGTGCAGATCAACGAGATGCAGTTTGGCTTTATTTACAGATGCCATCTTCATCGTGCGACAAATGCAGGAGAAACACCTGGCCAAGAAGAAGAAGCTCTACCTAGCCTTTGTCGACCTGGAAAAGGCGTTTGACAGGGTACCAAGGAAGGTGATGAGATGGGCCATGAGAAAATCGGGTGTGGAGGAGTGGCTGATGAAGGCAGTGATGGCGTTGTACAGTGAGGTGAGCACCGTGATGAGGACAGGGCATGGAGATAGCAGCAGCTTTGAGGTGAAGGTGGGGAGTATTGAGCCCATAGCTGTTTGTCATAGTGTTGGTCGTGGTGACGAAGGAGGCGAGAGGAGGACTGCCCTGGGAGCTGCTGTATGCAGATGATCTCGTCCTTATGGCAACGACCAGGGAAGAACTAAGAAGGAAGTTGGTGGAGTGGCGCACGTGATTGGTGGCCAAAGGACTGAAGGTGAACGCCGGGAAGTCGAAGGTGATGGTCACCGTAGGTGACAGAGCAGTAATGTCAGAGTCTGGTGCATGGCCATGTGGAGTCTGTAGCAAGGGTGTAGCCGCAAACTCGCTTCAGTGTACATCGTGTACGAAGTGGGTGCACAAGAGATGCAGTGGTGTGAAGGGCAGCCTACAGGCAGTGAGCGCAACGTTTGTGTGCAAGAGGTGTCGGGGAGAGGTACCAGGAGCGACGGAAGAGGGCTTAGAGGTGGATGGAGAAATATACAACAGAGTAGACAACTTCTGCTACCTGGGCGACATGCTAAGTGCGAAGGGTGGGGTGGATGCAGCGGTAACAGCGAGAGTGAGGTGTGCCTGGCAGAAGTTCAGGGAGTTAACACTCTTCCTGACTTTCAAAGCGCCCCCCTGAAGATGAAGGGCCAGGTGTACACAGCTTGTGTCAGAAGTTGCCTGTTGTATGGGTGTGAGACGTGGGCCAAGAGGACCGATCATGACACGAGGATGGAAAGTGTTGAGATAAGGATGGTGAGATGGATGTGTGGCACATCACTCAGCGACAGACAGCCTAGTGCAGAGCTAAGAAGAAGAGTAGGAGTGGAGGCGATTGGGGATGTGATCAGAAGAAGTAGGCTGAGGTGGTACGGGCATGTAGAGCGAAAGGACGACGAGGACTGGATGAAGGGCTGTACAAAGTTAGTGGTGGAGGGGACAGCTCCCGTCTGCAGACCAAGGAAGACCTGGCAGAACTCCGTGTCTGCAGACTTGAATCAGATGAGTATCGACCATCGGGATGCACGGGACCGTGTCAAGTGGAAGAGGGCAAATGGAAGAAAGGCGAACCCAGCAGAGTCTGGAAACACCGCCTCTAAACGACGACGATGATGAAGATGATGATAACACTGCTGTAAAATTGTCGCATCAGTTTGTCATTGAAGACGCCACTCATCCAGGAACACGACTAATGCAAAGCCAGGAGATGTTGTCAAAAAATCATAATAAACTATATAGATCTAATATGATAATATTTTTTCAACCTCTATGAACTTCAATATTAACATAATTCTGTATTTTACAAACGAAGGTAATATTCAATTGATCATTAGCAAACAAACGCATAATTTTCCTAAATGTTATATTACCATTTCAATGATAATAAAACAGTTTTAACGGTGCCCGAATTACATTTACCAGGCGGAATATAATTTATAGATTTAGTTACGTCGTAACGTTGCTGCCGCGCGCAGACCGCCGTAGTTGGCGGAAGCCGACATGTCAACGGCAGTTGGCGCACCGTCCCCGACCGCGCGTCTTGCATAATTCGGTTTCAAAAACTCGCAATTTATGGTTAATATAAATGTTACATAACATAGATAAAACAAAACTTATGAAATGTCATTAATATTCCGTTTATCAACCAGCACTATAGATTTACCGTAGAGCCAGTTACAATTTTACAATTTTTCACCGATCTGGATCGGCTAACGTTCGATGACTTAGTCTTGGGACTTGGTAGACTGCCGAGTCCGCGTGAGTTAGGCGTAACAATGGGTAAAACTTTGTATATACTTATTCAAATAATAGGTAGCGATACAAAGTCTACAATTTCCAAAGTTCATCAAATATGATCCGTGCGCGGAAGCAAGTTGTACGTCGGCCAAACTGAACGATTTACGATTGTATGAAATACAGCCTCGATCAACAATGGCTGATGCGAAATCTGTCCTACGCGTATGACAGAGCTAGGTCGGTGCGCTCAGCGGATGACCCTGTTAACGCATGCACTAAACTCGGTCGAACACTGACGTACAACACACTGGCGGCGGAAGGACAAGACGCCGACACATCAACAAAATTGCAACGCGCGCGATTGCTAGCGAACTTCATTTACGTTTGAATTTCTTCAAATAAAAATTTTGCAATGTTGTACTCGTCACTATTTACTGTAAATTTTCACTTGTTCACTGGATAACCATGTAAAGTCATTTTACTTGTCCGGGCCAAAAATCACTTGTCCCGGACAAACGGACAAGTGCTATTTCGAACGCTGATCTACGGTATAAAACTACCTCCTCAATTAGATCTTTCGCCCATCTCATTTCGAATTCCTTTAGTAAACACACACCTACCTAGTTATCCACTATGACATGTTAGTTCATTTGTACAACGTTTGTTGTGTGATTTTGGTGAAATAATCAAACAAAGTATGACATTGTTTAGGTTTTATTGGTCAAGATGGAATGCGGTTGGGTAAAGTGAGATTGATGTGTGATTGATGTTCTCAATAGTTCATTGAAATAAATTAATTCATTTCAGATATCATGGATGATAATTCGGAAACTACTCGAAAGCGGAACTCTTTTTGCTGAGTTGCGAGAGAAGATGGGGATGTCATCTCAAAACACAGAGAACAGTGGAAAAGGCAAAGAGGCACGCAGAGCTAGTAAGACGGCAGATAACATCCAGTCACTTCCGGAGGTTGATGATGACGTCACGCCAAGCACCAGTGCACAACCAGTTCCGCCTGAAAATGATCTGATATTGATCCACCGGATTGACATTGTGGAAGACATGGTTAGGACTTCCATGGCACCTGACATAACAAACAGAGATGTTAACTTCCACTTTGTCGACGAAATAGCTTCAGATGTTTCGGGGGTTTCGAGGAACGCCTACACGTCCTTTTGGAAGGCGTTCATGATCAGCTGTGCCGACGGAGAAGATATGCGCTGATACACTGTGAGGAAGCCGTGTTCCCCGGGGCACTTCGCCAGGGCCTCCTGGCATACATGTGCGTTGACGATGCAGGCATTGTGAAATCAGTACTAGAAGGCAACGTTACCGAAGAACAGCGGGATGTCCTGTTATATATATTTGAGGGGCTGGGTTGCCACCAGTTGCCACCTGATGACGACGACATGACACCCGCCATGCTACAAGTAGCACACACCAAGATCTTACAGGAGCCAAAATACATTTTAGATTGCATGTCAGAGGCATGCCGGCTTATCATGGCCATGCATTTCCCAGATCCACCTTCTATTTTACTGCTTTATAACGAAAGAAAGCCAACAGCAAAGAACGTTGGGGACCTGCTGAAAGCAAGTCCATCTTCGCCGGGTGAAACCAAAGCATACCGATTTCTTCTACAATACGTTAGATCCCAAAACCAACAAAGGCTGTCAACATTTCTTCATTTCTTGACAGGAGCAAGAAAATCGACGTAGAATTTACCCAAACAGTTGGATTGGGTCGACGGCCAGTTGCCGACACTCGCGGTCCGCTGTTGCAGTTGCCAGCAACATGTAATGCGTATCGAGAACTGAGAAATGAGTTTGATGGGATCCTGGAAGGAAACGGTGGTTTCACACTGGATATTGTCTGAATGATGGTGTGACGAATATCATGACGGGCGTTAACTTGTACACTACATCTAAATATCTGAAAATACACCGAAACTACGACTGGAATGATAATTCAATCTAAGATACGCAAATAAGGTGTTGCCTACTGATACTATGCTAATTCATCAAGTGTTGCTGAAGTTCATTAATGAGTGATACTATTTGTATATTTTATGTTAACATGTTTTACGTTGGAAGAATGTTTGAAGGATATCTGGAGGGAATTGATATGTCAAATAGTGTAAGCAATATAATAATGCACGTGTGCGATAATTCCATACGAGAGTAATCGCTCCAGAGGACATAATTTGTTATTTGTATTATAATTGTTGAGATTCACGTAAAATGTTTCACAATATCTTGTTTTTCGTAGAAATTCATTAGTCAAGGAAAATAAACAGTTAATAAAATAATATTATGTGTACATTGTTGTAATGTTATGCTTCGTATGTTCGAAACTTCGGAGAATAGATGCACAAAAACGAAGATGCAGGTACAAATCCAGTTCCAACTGTATTGTTCTGGTATATGGGTCATTCTAAGTGAATCGTGTTTGTTGGGTACCTGGCTTATTTATTGCACATTAAGATATAAGAATCTTGAAAAGTTGGTTCTTCTTTACAAAACATTATTCTATTATCATTTGTGGAACTGTCCAATGAAAACAAAAGAATAATAATATGCTTAAACCAACATTTAAATATGATAGCATTTTGGATCTGGTCACCAGCAGGTGATACTCCACACAGGAGTCTGCTACATCCAGGGAAGAGATTCCCTTAGCTTCTGCATGGTGTCGCCTTGCCTGGAACACAATCCAGTCGCAGTATGGGCGTACTTAGAACGTGTGTTCAAATACATCAAAACTGAACACAGTCAAGCATCAACTATGCACATATTCAGCGATGGCCCAGTCACACAGTACCGACATAAACAAAACGTCTACCTCCTGTCCACCAAGCCATTTCAAGGTGGCTTTGAGATCATCACTTAGCGTTTTTTAAAAGCGTCCCACAGGAAAGGAGCTCCTGATGAAGTAGAGGCGCAGTTAAGTGCCGACAACCTAGTAGCTCTAGTAGCTCTAGTAGCTCTTGTAGATGATGTGCCAAATGCCAAAAACACTCCATGAAAAACTGAGTGGGTCCGCGATCAAGTTGTTCTATGTTCCAGATATGCAATCAAACACCCTGCCTACATTGCCCACAGTACCTCGAACGATGACACTCCACCAACTTGTGTGTTCATCTGAAAAGGAGATTGCGTATTGACACGTTAGCTGTTTTTGTAGCCCCAGATCAAAGTTCAACTGTGAATGTCTCCACCAGGCAGTTCAGTTTCAAAACCACAGATCACCAAACGGACAAGAAAGATTCCCTACCACCAGTTGTCTTCTCCCCTGATCTCAAAGGTCAGCACTGCAATATTGATAATGATAGCCCCCTTATCCAGGCCTCATCGTAGAAGTTGATGAGACAGGTGTACTGGTGAAGGCGATGCAGTGAGTCGGTCCTGTGTGGCAAAATCGCTTCATTTGGCCCATCTTGCCAGACGAGTGCTAATACAGCCACGATGCAATACTGAAGCTAATGCCAGAACCATAGAAAGTTGGCTCTAGATACAGATACGTTGAACGCGAAGTGTGGGCACAGATGGTTGAGAAGTGTGGGAGATAAACTAGAAGCAGAATGGACCGACATTGGCTAGAAGATTGAGTACAAACACAACAAAAACATGTTACTTGAATTTAGTAATGCTAATTTTGTATGTTGCTAATGTTTTTTGTCCGAGTCTGCTGATCTAATTAGTTTTGAGTGTTCTGCATGCTGAGTGTCTGATTGCAGAGGTAGATTCCTGTTAATTAACCAGAATAATATGTCAAGCTATGTTTTTATATGATGGTTATGCCATTGCCACGATCACAGTAACCTTGAGCCCATGGGATTAACAGTATTTGTATCACCTGACAGTTTCCATTACACGCTTGTATGGTTTATGGCATTATTTGCAATTATTCTGTTATGTATAGGAAATACATGTTCCAGGCACTTTTCTGAATGCATGCCGTAAACAATAATGCTTTTCAAGTTACAATGGTGACCTCGTGCCGGTGTATTTCACTTAAATAGTCACCTAAGTTACCGTGCAGTCACCTAAGTTACTCAGCATTCAACTAAGTTATCAATGCAAATTTTTTTTTTTTACAAATAATCAGATATGGTTGGCTATTTTGTTATCGTATTGCATGTATGTTGTATTACATTACGTGGATTCTTTTGATAGTATATTACTTAGAATGTTCGCCAGTGGTCATAAGGACAGTAGTTGGGTGTGTGCAATGAATGTTGAGTATTGCCTTCGTTGTTATTGTATGATACAGCGTTACTGCGTAGCAAATAATTACGTAACATATGTTAGAACACGGGATCTAAGTGAACAATATCTCAAACTTGGCAAATAGTGCAGAAATAACGTTAAAGCCGCCTGGAAATTTCACCCTCACCGGCGACCTCTCTGTGGGCTGGCACAAATGGGTGGAACGCTTTGACTCTTACATGATGGCAACTGAAAAAGAAAACAAGGCAGGGGGAATTCAGATCGCAACATTGTTGACGCTGATGGGACCCGAAGCCATGGATGTGTATCGTTCTTTCGACTGGGAAAATGAAGAAGAGAAGCACGACATAAAACAGATGAAAGCGAAGTTTGCACGATAGTTCACACGACGTACCAATGTGACGTATGAACGGTATACGTTTCTGCAACGAAACCAGGAATTTGTTGAGACTTTCGATGCATTTCTGACGGATTTAAAGAACCTGATCTCTTCATGCAAATATCACGCTGACGAGAGAGACAACATCCTGCGATATCAAATCTTGATGAACATTACATCAAACACGGTACGTGAGAAATTGCTATCAAAAGCGGAGTTGAAACTCAAAGAAACGATAGACATTTGCTGCAGCAATGAGATAACTGGTCAACTTATGGCAGGCGTGAGCCAGAATGAACAGACACACGTCATGAAAGGCACTAACAGTAGCCGTAACCGTGACACTAGTAATGACACTTGGCAGCGTTCCAAGAACCCGAGTAGGAATGACCAGTGTTCTAAGGTCAAGTCATGTAAATTCTGTGGTACAACACATGCACCCAGAAATGGTACGACGCATGGCAGGAGATGCAATAAATGTGGCATGCAATAACTTTATTAAAGCAAAGCAGATGCAGAAGAAGACGCCAGTGCATACAGTTAAGCCAAACAACCACGATGATGGCAGCATGTTTGTATATACAGTGCACAACTCGATAAACAGAGAATGGCACGCTGTTCTTAACATCAATGGTCGAGCCTTGAAAGTCAAGATTGACACGGGAGTATCATGCAACGTGATGTCAAAGCAAGCATATGATGTGCTAAATGCGCGACAACCAACAGGCATACGTTTGTGCAAGAGAAACTGTAATCGTATGGGGGAAATCGTCTTACTGTGGAGGAAAAGCATCCTTCACAGCTGAGTACTAGGAGAAGTAAGTATTATCCCGTCGATTTCGTCATTGTTCAAGGAAATGCGCCAGCTATCTTGGGCTTACAGAGCAGTGTGGAACTGGGGTTAATATCAAGAATCGACGGAGTGACCAGTGTAGGTAAACTGGTAGAAGATTACCATGTTATATTCCGTGTACTGGGCTGTCTAAAAGGGGAACACCACATCCAAATGAGAAGTGATGCTAAGCCAATAGTTCACCCAGTGCGACGTGTTCCGATTAGATTGCAAAACCAGTTTAAAGCACAGCTGGAAGAAATGGAAGAAAATCGGAATGGGTCAATCCATTGGTAACGGTGATGAAGCCAGATCAGTCATTGAGGATATGTTTAGATCCACGATCACTCAATGCCGCTATAAAGCGAGAGCACTTTGCTATATCGACGGCTGAGGTATATTTGCAAAGCTGCGCAGCTCAAGGTATTTCAGTACACTTAACGCAACATCAGGCTTCATGCAAATCGCACTGGAGACGGAGAGCTCGTATCTAACCACATTCGCCATACCCTTTGGAAGGTATCGATATTGAAGACTTCCATATGGAATAGGTTCAGCGCCAGAAGTCTTCCACAAGAGAATAGCTGACATGTTTGGCGATATAGAATGGGTTGGGACCTTCATCGATGACATCTTGCTTCATGCACCGACAAAAGAACAACATGGCGATCGCTTACGCAGGGTTCTAGACCGATGTCTAGAGGAAGGCCTGAAGCTGAACAGAGCGAAATGCAATATCAAGTGCACTAAAGTCAAGTATCTTGGTCACGTCACATCGGCAGAAGGACTGAAACCTGACCCAATGAAAGTGGAAGCAATACAGAACATGCCAAAACCAAAGTGTAAGGAGGACGTAAGATGTATCCTGGGAATGGTTACGTACTTGGCAAAGTTTCGCCCGAATTTGTCGCAAGAATCAGCTGTTCTTCGTGACTTGACACGCAAAGGTATTGACTGGTTCTGGGACTCGAATCATCATAAATGTTTGTAGAAGATTAAACAAGTGGTAACTTCAGCAGCAGTTTTGGGACTGTGTGATCCGTTCAAGCCAAAGACTGTATCTGTTGACGTGTCACAGAGAGGCTTGGTAGCAGTGTTGCTGCAAAATGAACGACCAGTAGAGTTCGCGTCGTGTGCACTCCCTGAAACACAACACCGTTACGCACAAATTGAGAAGGAAATGTTAGCGGTGCTGTACGGACTTACACGTTTTCATCAGTAGGTGTACGGACAGGTAGTCACCGTTAAAACTGATCACAAGCCGTTGTTGGGAATCAAACAGAAGCCAATTGAAGACTTATCGCGGAGGCTGCAAATGATGCGACTGCGTTGTCAACCGTATGATTGATTACAAAATAGATCGGCAAACCTAGCAATGCCGCTAGAGTCACACGAAGTTCCAAGTTACACATATCAAGTGGTAGCGAGTGACTTGTTCGAGCTTGACGGACACTCGTATCTCCTGGTGGTCGACTGTTATAGCAGGTGGCCAAATGTCGTTAAACTACCTGACACGAGAAGCAGTACAGTGATCGGGCATCTAGAGAAGATGTTTTGCGATGTTGGGATTCCTGAAAAATGTCTCAGTGACAACGGGGCTCAATACTGTAGTTCTGAATTCCGTGATACATGCAACATCTAGTCCACATTATCCCCTAAGTAATGGGATGGCTGAGAAAATGTTGCAGACGATCAAACGAAGCTTGAAGAAGATGTTGTCTGACGGGGAGAGTTTGCTGCAGACTCTGGCACCAGTGCGCAGTACGCCGATAGGTGATGGATTGCCGTCACCAGCAGTCTTACTGCAACGTAGAAATCTGCGTACCAATCTACGTCAGAAGGAGCACATGCTAAAACCACAGCACATTCATGTAGAGATGGTTCGACGAAAACTAATAACAAGACAGGCGACAGCTGCATACTATCACGATGCCGTCACGTCGAGGTTCCGACGGGAACTACACACAGGCAACTAAAAGACCTGATTGAGAATTATTAGGGAAGATAATAGGACACTACCAGTACCAGAGGCTAAGTTCAAGGGAGCAGAATCAGACCCTTTAGGACAGTTGTAACCCTGGAAATGGTAGCTAAGAAAATAAGGACTATGATGGGTAAAATAAATATAAAATAAATTGCTTGGAGTGGATATGATTCCACCCAAACTACTACTAGAAATTGTAGAACAAATTAGCATACCGCTTGCAACAGTTTTCAACTTATCATTAGAAGAGGGAGTGGTTTCTTTAGAATGGAAAGAAGTAAACATTATACCGTTATTTTTCTTGTTAAACACAACTTGATAAACCCATATCAACATGGGTTTCTAAAAGCGAGGACATGCTTAACAAATATGTTATGTTTTTTGGAAGATATATCTAAATGGGTAGACGAGGAATCACCAGAAGCTATCATCTACTTAGATTTTCAGAAAGCTTTTGACAAAGTGCCACGTCAAAGGTTACTGCTTAAGCTAAAGGCCCATGGCATAGAAAAATTTAAATTAACTGGATAGAAAAATTACTGATTGATAGAAGACAATGGGTAATAGTTGATGGGGAGGCTTCAAACTGGAAATCAGTTTTCAGTAGGGTTCTTAATATATATCAACGATTTGGACGATGATTTGGCCAAGCAAGGTGTTGACATTTGCGAATGATACAAACGCGT
Organism: Paraescarpia echinospica; assembly: GCA_020002185.1. Lineage (NCBI taxonomy): Eukaryota > Metazoa > Annelida > Polychaeta > Sabellida > Siboglinidae > Paraescarpia > Paraescarpia echinospica. The sequence continues at coordinate 44,473,560 of CM034532.1, read as the reverse complement.
TTAGAAGGTTTAAACGTGATGGAGATATACAGCATTTACAAGATGATCTTGACAGGCTGATCAAATGGTCTGAAAAGTGCAAATGTTATTAAATTTTGGGAAATGTAAATGCCTCCACACAGGACATGGGAACGAAGATATACAATATACAATGGGGGGAGGGGTACTGTACTAAGTACTATTATAAAAGAAAAGGACTTAGGATTAACCATTAGTGATGATATGAAGGTTTCAGAGCAGTACGGAATTGCAAGTTCAAGGGGAAATCAAATCCTTTAATTAATTAAGCGAAATATAGCGTATAAGGAACAATAAATAATAATACTGTTGTACAAAACAAACCTCATTTAGGATATTGTGTACAAGCGTGGAGGCCATACCACAAGATTGACATAGATATGCTAGAAAGTGTTCAGTGAGGGATCTTAATTACAAACAACGCCTAAAATAATGTTGTTTAACAACAATACGGACAAGGAGATTGAGAGGAGATCAGATAGAAGTGTTTAAAATATTGAATGTTTATGAAAATATTGATAAAAACGATACCCACCACAATACGGTCGCGTATCATGCTGTCCCTCATCTCCCCGAATGTACATGGCTGAGCCTTCAGCTTCAGATCTGTGACAAATTGTTCGAATGTTTCTCCTTGTGCCTGGTTTCCTGTGTAAAATATGTAGCCAGTTTTCAGCAACATTCCCTGTCAAGGTGAGCGTATCCGGCTGAGCAATTGACTCTGCCATAGTAAATGTTCACAACAGACAGGCGCACACTGGTGCACACGGACCTGGGGCCGGTTTCATGAAGCGAACTTAAAGTTACGCAATTACTTAGCGTTACGTGTTTGCGTAAATTCCTATGCTCGCTTATATACAAAAATCACGTCATTTATTAAGACAATCATCTTAGCGTTAAGAACGTTCTTAGCCGCTTCATGAAACCGGCCACAGCAGTACGCAGCGGTAGAGAAACGTTTCACACTGCTACACGGTCCTGCAGTAAGCAGCGGTACAGGGTGTCAAAGGTGCTCGAAACGGGCAGTAAAAACAGTCACACATTCCTTGCCTACCAGGCACAGAACAGCCAGGCAGTAAACATCAGTGTTTTTGTCGCTACACCAATGTTACCGGCCTGTGTCAAAGTGTCATCGCAGCCAAACAAGGTCTAGAGTTTACAAGGCAGCTTGGGGGACAACGTGTTTATGTCGTCGCCAACAGCAACGGAGCAGATTTCAAATTGTACTCACTCATTTTGTAGTCTTTTTCAATATATCTAGCTAGCGACAAGGCTACACATCGTTCTAGATTACCTTAGCAACTATCTTATCCGGTTTTTAGCGTTAAATCCATCTTCTAGTCACCATGTTATGATTTGTTCTATCAAAAAGTTATTTAAAGCGATTCTTTGAGAATTTTAGTCTCTTTACAATGTTCGCAATTATTAAGTAATCCTGTTAATATGATTATTTCATGTATGCCTTTATTTCATTAGAAATATTCGGGACTGTCCGTCAGACTTCCATTAACTATTACAAATGAGTCGTGACCGATACAATTATCAAAAGGAAACGTGGACCAGCTGCTGTTTATGTCACAGATAAAATATATGGAATAAATGGAAAATGAACGTAGCGACAGCTCATTACAGACGGATTGATTTAAAAGAAAAAATACCAGCTCTCCACGCACGGAGCCGTCGTATGACATTGTCATTGATGACATACTGAATGATTGGCGTTGTTTTGTTGGAATATAAAAACATACGAAATCTCACCTATGGTACTATCATGTTCCTTTTTTACTATGTACATCTGGCTAGATACATGTTTTATTTTGTATTGGGAGTGCAATTTGTTCTGCCCATCATTTAGAATAAAAGATATTTAATTTGTTTCTGTCGAACTCCCGTTTCGATGGCAACACATAAATTGGCCTTTGTATGATGGAAATAAAGTTACAACATTATAACACTTTAAAAGTAGCGCATGTTTTAAAACACTGTTTTCAGTCATCGTTGGTGTATTTAACTCAATCCTAAGAAGATCCCTAAAATATTTAGAATGTTGTGGAACATTTAGATTTTATGAATTTTCAAAAGTATTGTAAAAGCAACTTTGTCGACACCTTTTTATACACTACTCCCAGTATAGTTCACATAACACAAACTTATTTCAACAAATTTTGAAGAATATGCTGTAGAACACAATCCAAAACATTTTATTATGTACTCTAGGTACATTATTTTGCAACACAATGACGGGATGTCGTGCATTTGGATGCACAAATCGATCGTTTGCACAAATCCACTTGAAACATGTAGTGATATACATATTCCCAGCAGAAGCCACACGGAACTATTGTGGCAGAACAAACTCAAACACCTTGTTCACAACTGTGTCAGTCAACACATTGTCCAGTTAATAGCACTGTTATGCATTTTGATACACAAAGCTGTCAGAAGAACACATCCATTTGAAACAGGAAGTGATATACAACTTCCCAGTAGATGTCGCACATAGCAGAATGGGGCATAACACAGTCAGGCACCATCTTATGTCAGGAGACCCATTGTCCTATTAATGGCACTGTTGAGTAGAGGTCTTCAATTTCCTCTTTCCATCAACTCGGCTATTTTCAAAATGTTCCTGCAAATAAACAAAGTTTAGGAAACTGAGCCTAAATATCAGTTAACTTATTCAACACTGTGCAGATTAATTCAGTTTAGATATTATATTATGGGACTTATCACCAAGTGTACACCTGGCTAAATGGAAAAGAAATACAAGAGAGCCTTGTTATGCTGATTCAATCAGACTAAAATCCCAATCCATTACTTTAGCCAACTTTTATTTGCTTCTACATAATTACCTGTATGCATTGGTCATATACAGTGCACCCCAGGTAACTCGAACTCACGTAAGTTGATGTTCGCTAAGTTAAGTCAATCTTTTTCCTCGGTCCTGGACGTAGGTCCCAATAAGGGGACCTTCTGATAGTTTTTCTAGCTATCAGAAGTTCTACTTATTAGTACTGTCATGCGTCCCTGGAGGTTCGACCTTACCCAGAGTGCACTGTACGTTTTCCTGTATTATTGTTCTAATAGTGTTGTATATAATACATATGGGCCATTCTCACGAAAAGTGTTCAGTAACTGTAAAGTAACATGTCAAAAATAAATGTTTATTTTGTATGTTTTTAGCGAGTATTATTAATACCAAATGTGCTATTCACATCAAGCAGCACAGCTTGACCTGATCTATTATTACATAAAAAAATTATATTCATGGATAAAAACTTATGTATACTAGAGTGCAGATCTGCTAGTGTCCAAAGTTCGTGCATCGCAAAATTCCGTGTCAACACGGTATTGTGTACTTTTTATCAAACCTAAAACTTTTATATTGAATGATGACAAGCCAGCCAGGTTTACTAACAATCGTAGCTGTAGCATAAGAAACAATATGTGAACGTGCGAATCTCTCATTTTCACGTTTCGGTTCAAATAAGTGTGGAAATGGGGACTTTTCAAAAACGGCTGACTGGAAAGGCAAGACCCGTAGACACACAGTCCCAACCCGCACTGACTGCTGCCGTCGCCGTCGCCCCCCGCGCGGGCAGTCGAATCGATGGGTCGGACGTTATAACTATACTTAATCGAAAAGTTATCCGATGGACGGCATTAGAAGCAGGATAAATAAACAATGCAAGCTAAGCTTCCTGCAGTGTTAAAAGTAGCTGTCAATATACATTACGTCTACGAATTGCTGATTTAAAAAGCCATTGTTTGCAACAACTCACCTCGAAATCCAACTGGTTGACTGTGTGTGACGTCACCAGTCTCTGTGTATTTCACTGCGCGTTCACGAATATTCATTATATTCGGGCTGCCTAATTAATCATCCACGTGGTAGCAAGCTCAAACTGATTCGCGTAAACACAATTATTTATAGGCTTTTTGTGCAGATAACACCAAAAGTATGCATAGGCATGCAATACATAAGTAGCAGAGAAAGTACTAATAGGAAATTATCACGTGTCGATACAGTACATCTCGAATGTATATTAGCTTATAGGGGCGTACCTGGGGTGGGGTTGGTTGGCTGGAAACCCCTCCAAATTTCTGCACTGCTGTATGATCAAAATTATGGCGTGTACGTGAGTCACCGAAGGATAACGATAATAGGTGCGGGAACAGGGTTAGGGTTATAACTTTGTTTTGAAAAGCACTGACCCCCCGTGTTCGGATGTCACGAGTTCACAGCCGAGACAGCGGAGAAGTTGAAGTTACAGCGGTGAAAAATTTTCAACAGCACCCTCACCCCGTCTTCCGATCTCACAGTCGAGCCAATCGAGACACAGCGGCGAAAAATTTTCACAACGAGAATATCGTCACCGACGCGAGCACTGATGAAGAAACGACAGAAATGGTGGATAACGGCGACCGTAAAAACAAATAGAGTACGCAGAAATATGCAAGACCGTCAAAAATAAAGCGAAGGAGGACACCAGGAAGTACAAACAAGAGATCATACGAGAAACCATTATGGCATCAAAGAGCCTGAAGAAAGCCAGAAGACCACAGGCACTCTGCCGAGATATACTGATTACCCTTCTAGACAAGCAGGGCAGAGAAATATAAGACCAACATATGATCATGGAACGAATAAAGGAATTCTACAGTTTGGGGACCATCCGACAATCTGGAGTACCATAATTCATACCGACTCGAAAGAGGTGCCAGATATAACACCGTGGGAGGTGGAAGCAGCGCTAAGAGATGTAAAGAATGGGAAGATATCAGGCAACGACCATGTAAACATTGAAACATTAAAAACAGAAGAAGATACCATCCCGAAGATACTAGCTAAGCTGTATACTAAATGCTTATTAGAAAGACGAATACCCACAGGATGGAAGAACACAAAGATGGTGATAATCTTCACGAAGGGAAATAAAAAAAACGTAAAGAACTACAGACCGATATGTCTGCTATCAAACATCTACAAATTACTCACAAAGATACTAACGAATAGGCTAGAGGAAACACTCGACGAAAACCAACCACGAGAGCAAGCAGGATTCAGAAGCAAGTACTCAACGACAGACCACATACACGTCGTAAACCAACTGAAACATAAGTGCCAATAATATAATATCCCGCTCTGTGTCGCTTTCGTCGACTACGAGAAGGCTTTCGATTCGGTGTAAATTCAAGCAATATTGATCTCCCTTCAAGAACATGGGATAGAAGACTTGTACATCGAACTCCTGAAAGACATCTACACTAACAGCTCGGTGACAGTCCATCTACACAAAAAGAGCAACAAGATCAACACCAAGAGAGGAGTACAAGCTCTTTACTGCAACACTCGAAAGCATATTCCGAAGACTGACCTGGGAAACCAGAAGCTTGAGGATAGACGGAGAATATCTCAGTCATCTTCGCTTCGCCGAAGACATACTCATGTGCGCTACTATGCCGCAAGAACAACAAAGCATGCTCCAGGAGCTAGCTGAAGAAAGTGAAAAACAAGGTCTGAAGATGAACATTTCGAAGACAAAAGTGATGCTAGAAAATGACACATCAGTATGATATCAACATCACGCAGATAGAGAACGTTGAAAGCTACGTCTATCTGGGACAGCGATATAGTATCAGAGACAAAAACCAAGACAAGGCGATTCAAAGAAGAATCACCACCGGCTGGACAGCATTTGCCAAACATCGCGACATCTTCAAGGGTAACTTTGGAACCTGCCTGAAGAGACAACTCATGCGTACTTCCAGCGATGACATACGGCGCGGAAACATGGACAGTCACCATCCAGGCAAAGAACAAGCTAGCAGCCGCACATACAAAGATGGAAAGAAGTATGTTAATCATCACATATCGGGAGAGAAAAACAAACATCTGGTTAAGAGAGAAAACAAAGGGCATAGACGTGATAGAACAAATCAGAAGACAGAAGTGGACTTAGGCAGGGCACGTCAGCAAACTACGAGATAACGGGTGGACATCGCGTGTCACAACCTGGAGACCTTACGAAGGGAAACGACCTAGAGGAAAACCGGCGTGACGGTGGAGAAACGAACTAGACAAGTACTGGAAGGGCACCATCTAGCAGAGTATAGCGCAAGACAGGCAGATTTGGAAACGACATGCTGAGGCTTTCGCCCAACCAAGGGACACTACGGCTGCGTAATGATGATGATGACGATGATGACAAAATTACTGCACATTGTGACGTTTTTACAGGAAAAAAATATGTTATGCAGAATACTCAGTATTACAAGCCTGGATACTATTGCTTATATTTTATGGCTTACATTGACATGATTACTTTAATGGATTAATACAACCAGATATGCATAATGCATTGATGTATTCATACTCGGACTTCCACCAGAGTACTTAATACAATTATTAGATATGTCAACATCTACCAACATAATTATTGTCTGGGCCTTTCAGTTTAGCGGTCGGGACTAGACAATTTAGACTACGTGAATACCAAATGTAGAGGAACATTTTCACATAATATTTTAATTTCGAATATGCTTTGTGATACTGTAAAATAATCAGCAATAGTCCGGCAGTAGGATAGAAAACCTTGTAGTATGGTCCGAATTTTTTTTCTATTTTGTTCTTTGATGTGTCCGTATAAGGAATCCGAGTGATGGCACCCTTGAGCATTGTCAAAATAAACAAATTAATGGCGCCATTACCCACTATTATATTTTAGTCAATAACTCATTAATTATTGACAGTAGCACAACACATGAAAAGGCAAAGGTAAGTTCTGGCAGACCTGTTCAATCGAACACCATATCGACTTCTCTGGAAAGCATCCGGCCACGCTGAAATTAATGCGCGAAGACTATTCGTACACACATATCCGCCACTGTCTATAGCCATGTACTTACTCATACAGCTAAGTGAACTGGAGCAACGCAAAGAGAACGAACTTGCTCACGGTTCGACACCTCTGCAGTCTGCACACGATTCAAACCCGGGTTCTCTCGGTCGAGAGTTCGAAGCTCCATCCACTGCACCACTGCGTTCCACATAAGGTGTATTTGCTCATGTTTTGATGTTATGTGGTATTGGTGAGGATGTTTCCGAAAAAGATACTACACGCCATTACCCAAAATATGCAACTGGGTATCGCCATTAGCAAAACTATGAATTTATTCCTCATCATAGTAAATATGTTTGATGACAACACTGACAGAAAGTCCAAACATGGTTTGATAATATAATAACAGCAATAGTAATAATAACAACATTATTTTTATATAGCGCAATAGTGACGTTTGTGCGAACAAAGACAATTACAGGTGCAAAGAAGGTATTTAACCAGAACTTGTTTTGGGCAAGCACCCCTTTGCACAACCAAAGCGGTCGTTAAAGACAGGTGTCACCACGGTAGGTGGCAGGTATATATACTTAGAGGTAGGTCTACTTTATCTGGCCTACAATGGGACATCATCATTAACGTGTACATTATAGTAAGTTTTGGATCAATATTCCGTTCTATATTTATTTAGTAATTATTACGTCATTCGGAGAGGACTTGTTCTATGCTATCGCTTCATAACTGAGACCAGTGGGATACCAGACATTCTGCCTGGCTGAGAACGAAGCCGACGTTAGAATATTGACTAATTTCAAACTTGACATGGATGAATCGCAAACGAATCGTATATGAACCACAAAACAGGCACAAGACTAGAAACACAACGTGTATTTATAGAAACCAATTATGAATTACGTTGAACGCTTATGCATAGGATTACGGTGATGATTGGCCGTTATGTAAAAGAAGTCTTACAAAAAGCAAAAACTATCTCCCCCACCATTACCCTGTGCATCGGCGTTCAACATAATTATTAATTGGTCTGTCTGAATACAAACTGTATTTTTATTGTTGTGCCTGATTTAGTAGGTTATATACGGCACAGAATGCAGGCCTGGTTGGCCTTTGACATTTTAAGCGTTATTCCGCACACTGCTGTCTGGATCTGGGTCAGGCGCTCATTGTTGTCAAATATCTTTGTCGTCGGTGGATGAGTCTTTAGTTCTGGTGCTGTTGACACCTTTGCTTTACCCATCTTTTGGGACCAAACCTAACGAACTACAAACATGTTTTGGTATTGTTGCCATCATACCATTCAGCAATAAATTATGTAACCTAAACGATTACCACAGGCATGCTTGGCAGAATATCACCAGCCTATACAGGATTTGACCAGCTAGGAGTGCCTGAATTGCGGTTCCTTTCCCAAAGCCGTAAAACTGCGCAACCATGTCCGAACCAGAAAACGCATGTGTTGATAGAAGTTGTAAGACCACATCAGATGTTGCATTAATGGAAGATCCGGTTTCTCAGTTGTTGATATTGTATATAGTTACCCATCAAGAAAAAAATACATTTGTGTGTTTGTGACCTGTATATTTCAGCCGCATATCACGGCCTTCTTCAGCAGACTGAAGTTACGGGTGTGTCACCAAAGTATTTCCATAACATAAACTATGGGAAAGTAGTACTGCTAATACAGTAACATTGCTATTCAGATCACGTTGGCCCAGTCCTGACGGTCATGTGACACGGAACAGGAGGAAAATAAAGGAAGCGATCAGCATCCACAGAGGGAAGCCTTCACTGAACAGAGATGTCGGCCAGAAGCTCCCAGCTACTGATTCAATGCCAAGCTAAGGCAATGTGGCTTTTGTGCAGTAATTTCATGCGAATAAAATTATTCTCGCCCAGCGGTATATCAAAGCCTCCTTTGGTAGCGTTTTTTTCTTCCAACGTAGCCTAGTGCGCCAACATATTTATTCTAGCATAGGAAACTATCGGGACACTAAACGTGTTCCATTTTGCTCTCCCGCCACTGCGAGTCCTGCCCGTAACTCTATTAACCGAATCAAGTGTTTTAAATTTGATCTATATTGTTGACATCCTATACATTTGGTGATACAACTCAAATGTTGATGGTTTACATTTTAATATAAATTGGAAACAAAATGTTCACTGTTGGCTTTGGAAGTATGCCCCTAAGAAATGTGTTTTTTGCAGATAAATGGTGGTTACGTTGGCCGGCGCTTTTGGAGACTTGCCAGTATGACTAATAAGGCTCCTGACTGGCAGTAATTGCGAACTCTGGCTAGTCCGCCTACCATTGTAACTCGTAGCAGGGGTCGATGGTGACTTCAAATACGCCTTTCTGTGTTTGCCAGCAAATGCTCGCAAACACAGAAAGTAAAGTTTTCCAGTCAAATTGTTTATAAAAGGCGCATGCAAGCTTATGGATATTGAGTTTTCCGAAGACAAGGACGGGGTCGGTAACCTACGCAAATGTAAGGACGTAAGACAAGGCGCACTTGTCGTTGGTGCATCGGGCCTTGTTTGCGACATCTTAATACTGTTATATATTTCGTTTAGATACAGTCCAGGATATCTAGACAATTGTTTCACCCAACTTGGAATAAATTGCAACATAACGGTATTTGCAAAGCATTTTCTATGAGGGCCTCATAATACTGAGGGGCTATCTGTGCTGGAGAAATAGGTATAATTTGTATGAATCAAACATGTCCCATTCTAGAATAGTTGTAATCACTCACAAATGCCATCTGCGAGCATAGAGGGGGACACTGGTATCTCGCGGTCATATTGAATGCATGCAAATACATTATTCAACCGATCAAACCACAAAGTATTGTAAATGCACACTTGTGTCATAGTCACAATCTTGCATATAAAACCACTGACATATATCACTTGAGGGAAACATGCCGCACACCTTTCATAGTTAGCGGCCATGTTGGATTTATGCAAATTAATTACTCATCCAAACCTACTTTAAAATATTCAAAATGCATCGTTGTGTCCAATTCTGCTGGGATTCTGTGTTTATTTTTAATTGAAACTAAATGTTGCATTTTTAACATTCCACAGTTAACACAAACAAAACATGAGCTGAACTGGCAATTTACTGCATGTGTGATCCTGGCGTGTGTGGTGGGACAGTATAAGATCGAAGGCGTACTCATTGAAAGACGTTCCGTACGGGCCCATTTGTTACGCCAAACTACGTGGTATAGCGCGCATACGACCATATCTCCCGCTTTCAGCGTGCAAGTCGCTTGTACACGCGCTTGTCACGTCGCGACTCGACTTCGGAAACGCGGCCCTGTACGGCATTACTGTAACCTTGTTGCACCGACTAGAGATGGACCAGCGATCAGCTGCGTGTGTCGTCCTCTGCTTACGTCGACGTAACCAACACAGCATGACGGCGGCACTACGAGAGCTGCATTGGCTACATGTCGCGCAGCGAATTCAATTTAAACTGTTGACCTTGATGCACGGCGCTATGTATGGAAACACTCCACAGTACCTTGCTGACGTATATTTGTATATATTCCCTGTCGAACTCTTCGTTCGGCCGACCAGTTTCTCATGGTTGTTCCTAGAGTTAACCTGGAACGGTACGGCCGACGCGCAATTTCATGTGCAAGTCCTACCCTTTGGAATTGTCTTCCACTAGAGCTAAGAAGCCAACATGACTCTGGACGTTTTAGGAGAGACCTGAACCTTTCTTTTTAATCAGGCTTTTTCGTAATTTATTGTCCTTTTAAACACATGCATATATATATATATATATATATATATCTTAATAATATATATCGCAACATAATAATCGAAATGTGTAGTCGTGTTAGCATATGTAACACATGTATTGTAATATTATAACGACTACGTAATATATTCTTACACCATGTTTTAGATTATAAGCACCCCTGAATCTGCTATATAAATACGTGGTGTATAAATAAATTTGATTGGACACGCTGAAATTGTGTGTTATCCTAGCTAGCGATATTGTAAAGGAGGAAATTGCAATAGTTTGCTGTTAACAAGCGCTGTTGCAATAGTTTTAGCAACAGAAAATTACTTATACCGGCGAATACGGCGAAGATCACGAATATGATCAAAACAGCAGCGACACGTTTGAGATATGTGTTGTCGGAAATAGAAGATACTATCAAAGATCACTCCTAGATTCCGCACCGAGGTTGCTGGCGTGATATACTGATTCAAAATATGTGCAGGGAAAAAACCATAACGTTTAGTACGCAGCATTGGAGTACTAATAATGATTCAGTTAGTTTTGTTTGTATTTAATTTCAACTTGCTGTCAGTCATCCAGTGAAAGATATCTTGAAGGCAATCACTAAGTTCGTTCATGAAGCGATTTGTAGCCCGGGGTAGCCAACAAAATGTAGATCTGAGTATCATCAGCATAAAGATGATGATCAAAGTTATGTCTTTGTATAACAGAGCGTAGTGACGTGGTGTAAAGGCCCAAGAACAGAACTCTGGGGAATACCAAATATAGTTGGCAGTGCAACTAAAAAGCAGTTCCCAATCTTTACAGTTTGGTATCTATCAGTTAGATATGAAGAACACCAGCTTAGAGCTGTGCCACATATGCCGTACCACGTTAATAAGCGTTCAGTGAGAATATTGTGATCAATCGTGTCAAAAGCGGCAGAGAGATCTAGTAAGGTAAGTGCAGTCACTTTACCATTATTAATGTTCAATTTGATGTCATTATGAACCTTTAAGAGGGTAGTCTCTGTTGAATGAAACTGTCTATATGCTGATTGTGACACATTAGTTAAGACATGCGTGCTAATGTGAGACCTTCGACGACTTGCTACAACCTTTCCTAGTATTTTCGAAAACAAACCGAGGTTGGAAGTAGGTCTATAACTGTTTAGGTCTTGTTTAGGCAGATACGAATTCTTAAGAAGCGGTGTGACATGGGCGTATTTGAAATCATCAGGAAAACAGCCATAGCAAAGTGATGCATTTATAATATTTGTTATAGTTCCAATTAATGTATCGAGACATGCTTTTAGCAGTATTGTTGGAAATGGATCAAGCACAAGATTTATTTGCGTAGGACGTAAGTTTTTCCTAACTTCATCAATTGTTGCTGGTTCAAATGATACAAGTAGAAAATGTTCTTGTGGAAAGGTCACATTGACATATCTTAAAGTATGACGTGGGAAAGAAGAACGAATAATACTGATTTTAAATACTTAAAATGACTAGAGAACGAATCACACAAGAGACTTAATTGACACATGATCAGGTAATGATGGAGTAGGCCGTCTATGTAGAATGTTATTGATGCAGTTCTATAACTGACGCCGGTTATCATACTTATTTATGACCATGTTTGTATAATAGTCTGATTTAGCTTTGGCCATTTATCTGTTACAAAGGGGACATTGCTTAAAATAGTACGACCTGTCTAAAAGCGAGCGCGATTTGTGCCATAGACGCTCTAAATAACGACGACGCCCCTTACATAGTATAATTTCGGAAGTCATCCATGGAGCCGGTGACCTTTCTGACACTGCTTAAAATAGTGCGACCTGTCTAAAAGCGAGCGCGATTTGCGCCATACACGCTCTAAATAACGACGACGCCCTTTACATAGTATAATTTCGGAAGTCATTTGGATTCTATAGGTGCATGTTTGTTAAGTATTGCATTGAGTACTTGACAGTACTGTTCATATAAGTAAGATATATATTGTTGGGGATCTGTCAATCCTGTGAATGGCAATGTAACCCATCTGAAACAGTAGGTGTTTGGATATTATTACAAGTTGAACGGGTTATCAAGAGGTCAAGCCAATAGCCGTGTATACGTGTCGAAAAGGTAACATGTTTTTTTTTCAAATCAAAGGATGCCAGAATATCATCAAACATAGTTGTAGTTGTAGAAGGTATATCCAAATGAAGATTAAAGTCACCAAGAATGTAACATTCTGAATGAACAGTTACGAGATTTTCCAACAGATCCTGTAAGACATTTGCTGGGTGTCCTAGAGGGCGATAGATACAAACAAAGTATGCGGATAAAGAAGAATCTGAAATTTCAGCACAGATAGACTCAAAACTGGAGTATTTTAACACAACTCAACTGCACCATGATACCAGGTTCGCGGAAAGACTCGTCACTTTTATGCACCAGAATGAAGCAAACGGTGATTTATTGTCGTAGGTTTACGGTGGTGGAAAATTTTATGGTGCTAGTGGTCGCAACGGGTTGTCTCTCAAAGCGAGACACGCAGTGAGCGGGTGGGTGTCGCATGGGCGTCCGAATTAATTGATGGCGGCGGAAAATTACATATATTTGCAACTCGTTAAAAACGCGCCACTTCACACAAAGACGTTTATACACCCATCTGAGGTCGCTTTTCAGAGGACATAGGTCATGATCGCGCACCCAGCGCTGCTGTTTACCACAAGTATTTCATGTATGCAGTATAGTGACCGTCAGGTGTTGCCACCAAGAGTGCATGCGTAGCTTGTCTATTTTTATAAGGACAACCTTTTGCAAGTGAACACGGACACGTAAAACTATCATAAAGGACTGTTAGACTATGCTAGTGATTTGTTGAACGTTTAATGTAAGTAATAAAGTATAATACGACGATGTACTGGGCGAAACTTGGGGCTGAACTTTGGCCCACTTACTTTCTTACTTTTTATACTCTTCGTTTTCGCTAAGCATTCGCCACGTTCTTCTGCCCTTGGGTCTCCTTGCTTCTGCTCCCCATTTCAGCCAAGCAGCCTCCATTTCTTCGCCATGTTGTTTTTGGCCTACCTCTTTTTATGTTTACTTCTGGTGTTCATGTTAGCGCTATTTTCGCTGGTAGGTCCCTGTTCATAATGTAGTCATGCCATGTCCACCTTCTCTCCGTTATCAGGATGAGGCAGAAGTGTTCCACCGGGCAACGCCTGATAACTAGGCTAGTACTGAATGGATATTTACCGTGGCAACGCATTTGGACTTGCCGGTGTACTAGTCTTATTACGTGACCAATCGTACGCTAAGTAGAAGGGTGTTATTTTACATATGGATGTTAATCGGACGCCATTTTGTGTTTTTAAAAATTTAGGGGTTCCTGGGCCCCTCGCACAGATTGCTAACATGGATTTTGGGATTCAGCTCACCCAAATTACTCTAAAAAGGTTTGTTGGCATATTCTACAAAAAAGGCATACGGACGTTTTAAAGGCTCTTATTGGGATTTTTTATGAAACCAACATGACGCTACCACATAAAATAAGGTTCATCTTCGGTTTATGCGACCTATAAACGTCAATTATATTGACATAAATTAAACCGTGTTCGTGTTATGTTTCCTATGACAGCAATAAACACGATTCTCCTACGCAGAACCCCGTATAATAAAGTGGTTTACTATGAACGTTTTGTCTATTTTAACCAAAACGCAAACGCCAAGGTTTTGTTTGTTGGTTCGAATCTTGTAAAAATAAATGTCTTCGTACAATTTTGTTTTAGAATACCTTTTAGGGAATGCAAATCCAAAACACCCAATATATGTAATTAATAAATGTACATGTAAATAATGGTTCTATTGCAGAAATAATTAGTTCGACCACTGGCGCCATCTAGTTGGTGAAGCGCAGTATCCAATCCTTATTAAGCTGGCTTTACACCAGGCAACGCAGTCGATGCGATGTTGTCTTCATCAAGAAATGTTAAGGCCGAAAGACATCGCTTGCGATGTATATCGCAAGCGATATGTGGTGAATGTATACACAACGCAATATAGTTGCTTGAGACAAGAAGGGTCACCTGGCCACAAGGAGTCACGTGCCGTCACGCATCAACGCTGCCATTATATCAAGGGAAGGCTATTTTAGTTCTAGGTGAGTCGTGAACTCGAAACATTAATGAGACGCTATAATGGTCATAGCATTATTTCAGGTATGTCCCACATAACTACATTATTAACAGTTGCCTATTATATCGACTTGACATGCCCTTGCATGGCGACACGTAGTGACACATAGCGGACAGCGTGAAACCAGCTACCCATCAAGGTAGGGACACACGCACACATGCAAGCACACGCACACGCACACGCACACGCACACGCACACTCACACGAAC
Source organism: Paraescarpia echinospica (assembly GCA_020002185.1). Lineage (NCBI taxonomy): Eukaryota > Metazoa > Annelida > Polychaeta > Sabellida > Siboglinidae > Paraescarpia > Paraescarpia echinospica. The sequence goes on along the minus strand of CM034532.1, from coordinate 44,458,547 downwards.
ACGCATACCTTTTATTCAGGTTCGGGACTCCCTAACATATGGCATCTAGCTGAATCTAACCACCCGTCTGTATCCTCGTGCGTTGTTGGCAATAACATCGCGTCAACGTTTCATTAAACTGCATATTGCGTTATTCCCTTTGCTGTGGTTCAATCCAGTTGTTCTTATTAATCAAACTGTTATATTTCGTTCTCGCTGCGTGACCTGCCAGATTAAAACTGTTTTCTTGGAATATTTAATTGTATTTTTTACATTTGGGTCCCTTCTGAAGACGCCATGCGGGATGATATTTTTTAGCTAGATCTGTTCAACATTTTTGTTTCCATTGCCTTTTGTGTAGTGTTTATTCTATTTGGTTAAAGTTACTTTACCTACGACATCAGACCACAAACGAAAATAACTATATTGGGCAAACGAGCCAGCGGTGTTATTACGATCGGCTGAAACCCCAAATGAAAATTTGCCATCTGATCGTCTGAAGCGTCAACCGATAAACCCACATTATAGGTAAGTTCTCAGAATGTCCCGTATCCAGTCCTTTAAACTGCTCAAAGCACTTTACACTTGACTTCCAGTTCAGTCGAATACCATCTCCACTTCTTTGGGGAGCATTCAACTTCAACTATTGCACGAAACCTATTCGTACACAAATATCAACCATTGCCTATCGCCAGGTACTCATTCACACAGCTGAATGAACAGGAGCATCGTGAAGTGAACGAACTTGCCCAAGGTATGAAACGGCTGCAAGAGGGTTTGAACCCGGAGTCTTTCGATAGACAGACCGACACACTAACCCCCATGTCTTTCCACGCTCTATTCAGGCGTGTGGACAGAACGACTTGTCCAGTCGATATGCTGGGTGTACGTATGTAGACAACAGCCACTTAAGAGGACGGACAATAATTCCTGAGGACGGTTTATAAATTAATATGATGGACAAATATGTGTGGGGTCAGAGGAAAAGAGAGTGCGACGTACTATTATACAAAGTATATATATATATATATACATATATACTATGTATAATGACTTGTCATGTATAATAATACGTCATACATAGTATATATATATATATATACTATGTATGACGTACTATTATACATGACAAGTCATTATACATAGTATATGTATATATATACTATGTATAATGACTTGTTCTTTGGCATAGTGTCGATACCGTAACAGCTTGAAACTAATTTTCACAAATAAAAAAAATATATTTATTAAAATATATCTTTGAAAAAAAACCAACAAAACACAATATGAAACATAATCAAATATATTCTGAAACGGAGCATGTATTATTGTTTTATAACAGTATTATAAATCAATTGCAAGCCTCGAAGTTATTGTCACAATTGTCGATTGCAATGCAGTAAGTTTACAGAAACCTGCCGCACAGCGCCCCGGTTTGAATTTGAATAGCAGACACGACACAATGTGCACAATGCAGTGTCATTACCATTGCATAAAACGCATTGTCAATACATTTTATTAAATCGGATTGGAAATGCGGAGAAAAAAACTCACGTCACTTTGCAATGAACGCACCATAAATCTTCTGTCTACATAAAGCGCGTTTTTATGAAATGTTGACATAAACAAAACAGGTGAGAAAACAACATCACCCGAATAATCAAAAGTGCCAGGGTTACGACTGATCGCGACCACAAATTTGTCAAGAGTGTAATATGTCTCCGTTAGTCGCTGATGTCTTGCATTTTTCTCCTCCGGCGCGCTAATGTCCCCGCAAGAATCGGCGGTTATTACGTGTTCTCAACGTCAGAGAACTCTTCTGTCGAACGAGATATGTATAACTCGCCGTCGCCTCGTTTGCTAGGCTTGTATGGAATCTTCAACGCTTTGAACGACCTTTGGAACTGATGAGTAGAGATGATCTTCGCCCCGGTAAGCGCAGTTAGACAGCCCATGTATACCATCGACCCGACGCTTTCGCTGTGATAAATTAGGAAGTCCTTCACGGCAGTGACGCCACCCATCAACCAAGATGTCAACCCGTCGTTTAACGGAGCAGCGTCAACATCAACGTAGTCAGCATAACTCGTTATGCCCGATACATTGAAGGCCATATTTACGGTCCGCGAGCTTTGTGGGTGTATCTGGCGTTAGTGCTTACATCAAAGTACAGTCGGTGTTCAAATGTGTTTGCTCATCACGCAGATACCGTGTCATTAAACGGCACTGCAACACAAAGAACCTGTGAGTCGCCAGAGGTCACGTCCCTGACGCCGCCATTACAGGAAATGCCTCGATTCTATGACGTCATTTTCACGTGACCTCGGTAGTGACGTCGAGTACAACAATCTGTATAGAAAAGCGTATACGCCCTGCATAAACCGTACACGGTAGACATGCACAAAACATCCACTATAGCATACATAAATTGTAATATAACAGTAATTCGATCATTACGGAACATTAAAAAATCACATTGTTGCAAACTTACTTAAACAGAGTTCACGAATACGATTACAATTATTATAACGATCATGAGGTTGAAAGTAATAGTAGTGATACATGTTTTGTGACACGCGTTGTAAAAATAATGTCGTATAAGAAAAATTAGGCGTGATGGTTCGCTTTTAAAAATAATGGGTTATATTATAAACTAATATAACATTCAGTCATTCCAAAGCTATTACCCAGCACCGCCAACGTAATGAACTATATTTAGAGAGCCAATATATTCGTGTGCACTCTATCGATGTGACGACGATACGACGAAGTGTGGTGTTGTGAAAACGTGTCAGACGAAAGATATTAAAGAGAACATCGACGTATTAAATGCATACATGTAATATTTATGTGTCAAACTAAAGAGCACAAATGCCAGTTATGTAGTCCTCTGTGATTTCAACAACAACTAAAGAAACAGTGACAATGAAGTATTCGTTTCTTTAACACGTAAATATGTGATATTTACGTGTTAAAGGAAAGAAACTAAAGAACAAACACCTATTGTAGCAAACACATAAAGAAACAGTGACAATAATGTATTTGTTTCTTTAACATGAAAACATGTGGCATTTCCGTATCAAACGAAGTAAGCTAAAGAGCACAGTCATCTATTACAGCTGGGTTTTTCCCACAACACAAACAAACATTGACGTGTTATTTAGTACGAAATATGCAGACATTTACATAACAGGAGGCACTATTATTTATATCATAATTTTGAATTTCCTTGCAGAATTTGACCAACAGCGTTGGGAGCATGCACGGGTCGCGACGCCACTGTGGATACCCGTGCAGTTTCTTTATTACTTCCACGTGTCCATGATATACTTATTGAAATAATAGCATTCCAGTAGCTCAGTGCTGTTATGGGGTACACTGTACTTTCTAGCATCGCTGCCGATATTTTAGCAATTAAGTTCGACGATTGATTGTAACCGGGTCTCTTAAAACTAACAAATGGTAAGTCATGACTACAGCATGCATAATAATCAAGTGAAGAAAATGGAAAGGAGTGCACGCGTGCGAGTGCGTGAGAGCGTGCGTGTGTGTACATGTGTAAGTGCGGGTGTGTGCGTGAGCGTGTGAGTACCTGCCTGCGCTTGCGTGTGCGTGTGGTCTTGGTCTGCGTGCTGGGTGTGCGTGCGACGGAGAAGACGACAACGACGACAACGACGATGATGACGACGACGACGATAACAACAACAACAACGATGACGACGACGACGACAACGACGACGACGATGACAACAACAACAACGATGACGACGAAGACGACGACGATGACAACAACAACAACGATGACGACGACGACGACGATGACAACAACAACAACGATGACGACGACGACAACGACAACGACAACGACAGCAACAACAAAAACGAAGACGACGACAACGACAACAACAACGACAACAACGACGATAACAACTACAACTACAACAACAACGACGACGACAACAACAACAGCGACAACAAAAACAACGACAACACTTGTATCAGTAACTAGCAACCACGCTCATGGTGGTGCCATCTTGCAGTATAGAGGGTATTTAAAGTGTAGTTATCGTCAGTGCTAAAACACCTCAGGGGAGTGCCGTAAGATGTGTCATCAGCATAGAACTTTGTTGAGAGTCTTCGACCAAAACTGCAGACATGAATGTACGCAATTTACCGAAGTAATTCCGGACTGACTGCATACGCACTTTGCAGCTGTTGCTCTTTCTATGTATGCACCGTCCAACTGACAAAACATTTGAATCTAGTCGGGTGCTACCCTCCTCATCCCCCAATAAGTCGGTGGTACATCCGACTCTCTTACCATTGTGTCCACGCCTGCCCTTTCGATACCTCTCTTAGTGCTGTACATATGTTTCGTTAAAATGTTTTAAAGAATAAAACTAGTTACCATTTGTTATAAAAAAGAGTATTGAACTTGACAAGATGTACGGACACCCTGAGCGCCGCATTCAAATAAAACGTATTGGTTGCCATAGATCAGTTTCTCTATTTCTTTTTGCTTGACCTACACAATTTTTGCCAAGTTCGTGTATGTTTGAGTCATCGTGACGGATTTTTATTATACCCATTAATGTATGGTTTGGTACAAGATTCGTGTTTTTCTAGCGATGTACGTGATTATGTGTTTTTAAAGAGTCGTGGTTGTCATAAATCTGAACAATGTTGTGAACTTGTAGGGAGGTCAAAACACTTGTAGCCTTTGTAAAAAAACTCGTCATCGCAAAAGTAATTTATAAAGAGGATTGCACTTAGAGGCAGTTACATAATTTCACAAAAAACGTTTTGTCAGTGGTAATTTGGTATTCATCACGCATCGAGGGAAACATGAATCGACAAAGAAGCGCCACCTATGGCGTATGACGTAGGTTAACGCATTTTGACGGTAATATTATGGTAACAAAATCGTAAGGTCCTTACTGTGCTTTGATGGTTTGATACAATAATCAACACTATCTTTATTTGGACTTGGTTAATTTACGAGGTCACCATGTACGTGTAGATAGCTATTATACCGAATGAAGGTCTTAGAGAGACGGTCATTAAACATTGACGTGATTAGTTTAATGGGGCTGGGTTAGGTTAGCCGCCGTTTCGTTTAGTGTTGTACTGCGATGGATTTTCCCAAACTAATGTATCGATTATTTTCTAATCACACTTCATTAGCTTACTGACGTTGAGGACATGTAGGCGGTATTAAATTATGACAACTGAACTGCCACTTGGCGACTATGATATTGTTTTACGTTGACACACGGGATAGTGTAATTTTAAGTTTGCTGTAGTATGGCAGGGGCTGTCTCACATCGGTTTCGCATAATTTCAGGCGTGTGGGCTAACTAGCCGGAAGACACAGCATATATATATAAATATATATATATATATATATATATATATATATCTATCTACCTATCTATCTATCTATCTATATATAGACAGACAGAATGACAGACAGACAGACATATATAATGACATACATATATACAGACATACATACAGACAAGCAGACAGACAGACAGACCGACAGACAGACAGACAGACAGACAGACAGACAGACAGACAGACAGACAGGCAGACATACAGATATACAAACCATGTTATACGGAGTTATAGGCGTACAGGCTGACAGGCAGACAGACACATAGGCAAACCATGCATATATAAATACATACACACACATACACACACGCAATCACATACACACACTCACTCACACACACACACGCACACACACATACACACACACACACACTCACTCTCTCTCTCTCTCTCTCTCTGACACACACACACACACACACACACACACACACACACACACACACACACACACACACACACACACACACACACACACACACACACACATACACACACACATTGCATACATACATATATACATACATTCGTACTTGATCTGCGTGACGGTTACAATGCCTTATAATTAAACAATACTTTTTGTATGGATCACTTTTACATATACCTTCACTTTCAATATCTGTCGATCCCAGCCAGTATTCTTGTTTCTCCAATAGATTATGACGATTTTAAGCTGAAATCGCAAACACACGACATTACGACATTGCGACAAACATATATATCAGGAAATAAATGGGTATTCTGATCAATTCAGGTTTCAATAGCAAATCAACATAGGGGTTTAAAAAAACGACTGCACCGCATCGACGTCACTTCTGAATCACACACTAATCTAAATTCGGCGTCGCTCGAAATGGATGTATGTGGCCAGAAGACGAATACTATTCTCACGTTGTAGATAGAGCAGTAGCGATCCGAAACAATTATGGGTAGTTTGGTCCCTATCCTCGGACATGTAAGCATCCATCACACCACAGTACACCTAAGTTAAATTCGAAGTGCTGTTTACTACGACACAAAACCAGTCTACAAAACAACGGAATATCCCAACTAAACCCCATTTAAATACTAGTTTGCAAGCGAAACACAACAATGGTCACCATTACATACATTTGATCATTTTAATCGTTTGGTGATTTATACGTTTTGTCCACAGTTACGTGAAAGCAGTTCGGTTCACATTGTACACTAGTTGTAATATCTTCACACTGGATGGGACAGGTTTGCAGAATACTTCGCTTTTTGCGCTAGGCTCTTTCTTGACCTTTACTTTTTCCGACATACGCAATCGACTGTAGAAAGCAGAACATACACATCGTCAAAGTTGGTGTGTATAAATCTTGGTCTTTATAGAGGCGGATGGGTGATTGCGAGCTAGCCGTATGATTACGTCTCAAAATATATCTGACGTATTGTCTGACAAAGACGGGCAACTACATGTGATACACATTACTGACTCCCAATAAAGCAATGGCATATGGAAACTGTCGTTTTCATGGAATATATTTGAACGATAACACATAATGGTCAATAACAAATTGTCATCTAGATAATATACGTCGTGGTTTAGTCATTAGATGGTCAGTGAAGCATTCACATATATGTCCAGCGGTGATCAACACAAATGGTCATAGATGCGTCATACATGATGCTGTTTGATGTTAGACGGAAAGCGTCACGATATAGTTCAAATGTGCATCACACGCTGGATTTGTTCAAGAAAGTTGTAAAGGAGCGGCATGAGAACATATTAGTTTGGTGACAGAGTTCGGCTACATTATTCACTTTTATTTTCACGCACAATAGTATATCATTCGAATGTAATCTATGATACATATTTGTCGTTGTTACTGGCGCCATCTACGAACAAGCCAGTAGTAATTGCCAGAGGATCAACTCAAAAAACGTTTCACATCCAGACTCTGTATCTCAAACGGAATCCAACAAATGCGACAATCCAGATGCAATCTCGTGAAGGACAGCAATTACATTATCTATATAAGAAGACATTGGTTCAATCACCCATTCAGGCATGTAGACCGGAAGAGTACACATCTCTAACAGCACCTCTATACTTCCCAAGTGATACTCGACAGCAGCTGAGGCTATGGCTAACATAAAAACGCAAAAAAATCAACCTGCCTGCTATTATCCTTGAGGTTGAAGCGCAAAAATATCATCTCTTTCCTAAGGTCACATCCGGGATGTCAACACTTTTCCCAGACATTAAATTTGTGTTAGATTACAATTAAACAGAGAGAGAGAGAGAGAGAGAGGGGGGGAGGAAGGGAGGGAGGAAAGGGGAGGGAGAGAGACATACATACATACATACATACATGCGTACATGCGTACATGCGTACATGCGTACATGCGTACATGCGTACATGCGTACATGCGTACATGCGTACATGCGTACATGCGTACATGCGTACATGAGTACATGCGTCCATGCGTCCATACGTACATGCGTACTTGCGTACATGCATACATACATACATACATACATACATACATACATACATATGTACATACATATATACATACATACATACATACATATAATCATACATACGTATGTGCATACATACGTACATTTATATATTCTTCTTGGGTTTGCTTATCCATTTCCGGACGTTGCTGCCTTGATGGATTGTCTATAGACAGCTCTTTCGTTTGCCAGTCTCCCCACTCGCCAGACGTCTGCTCTTATCCATTCCTCTATGTCCTTCCCCATTGTCTCCTAGGTCTTCCTCTGCTTCTGATTCTGCTGCCTTCCATTTTTCCTTCCATTATTAGTCTCTGTAAAGACTGATGCTGTTTCATATGGCCGAAATAACTTAGTTTCTGTTTCTTTACAAAGTTCAATAAAATCCCGGGTATAACACTAAGCTCATCTGAGATGGATTCGTTAGTTCTACGTTCAGTCCACGAAACTCGTGATATCTTTCTATTTCTATATACGTAAGTGACTTATGACATCGACATGAAGAAGAATGTCACACTTAGGATTTCGTGGCCATTTTTTATTTAGGAACACGTAGCATTTACATCGATGGAATTATTCCCTTGCCGACTAAGTTTGTCTTATATAGGAGTGGCTGCGATAGCGACTTGAGTGGCCTCTATGATAGCGACATGAATGGCTCTTAAACTAGCGACAAGAGTGGCTCCTGTAGTAGCGACATGAGTGGCTCCTACGATGGCGACATATGTGGCTCCTATGATAGCGACATTACTGGCTCCTATAATTGCGATATGAGTGGCTCCTATAATCGCGATATGAGTGGCTCCTATGAGTGGCTCCTATGCTAGCTAGATGAGTGGCTCCTATGATAGCGACATGAGTGGCTCCTATGATAACGACATGTGTGGCTCCTACAATAGGACATGGGTGACTCTTATGATAGCGACTTGGTTGGGTCGTATGATAGCGTAGGAAATCATCATTCTTATCGTCTTCATCATTATCACCATCATAAACACCACCGTCACCAACACCATCATCACTATGTTTGTCATCGTTATTATATTAAAAAACACTTTTTAACACGGTACGGCATGACACGACTAAAGAGTCGTGACATTCTTACAACAAAGACACCGTAAACAAGTACATCCGTTAAACACTGGTCGCCTGGTTTGCCCCAACTATTCACGACGAGTAGTTGGGGCAAACCCGTACTCGTGGAACAAACTGGTACCACCCTGTGACAGACTTCTAATTGTGCGTAGTTATCCGAGTATTCGTGGTATTCGTACACTAGCAAGGCACACGCCCATAAATCCTGTCTAACCTGTACGTGTCTCCGACTCATTTAATTAGCCAAAATGATTACGACTGCCTCGTCCTGTCGTGAAAAAGCGTCATCTAGTGAAAAAATCAACTGGCTTTTAATTGTGTTGAGTTACTCGTCTCACAAACAGAATAATGTAATGACAATGCCATCTTTGGTGGAAGTCATACATGCGTTTAGCTTGTGGCACTCCCGCAAGTTGGCAATCTCTGTTGGTCTTTATTGACACAACCTATAAATGCCAGCTCGTCCGGGGCACCTCATCGACAGCTCTTGCGCTCCGGGTGAAGGTAAGTGTCTCACTGATCACTTCAGCTGACTAAGTAGTTGTATGTGACACATTAAGTAATTTGACGATTACAATTAAGTTGACGAAAGAGCAGTTTAAGTTTCAGCTACAATACAGCTATATTATTATTGTTTAAATTTTCGTTCCTGGTTGACTTATTTGGCAAGACGTACGTGCGTAGTTTTATCTCTCAACAAGTACTTGGGTTATTCGCCAGATGTCACTGTTGATGATACACAGCGGTCGACTAGAAAATTACTAAATGGTAGGGATGCCTAGATACCATGAATGCATATGTTTGAGAGCTGGCGGTATGTGATTTAGACGATCCTTAATATGCATACCAGTGACATGATGACATTGGCTGTGAAGAAATGTAAGATTCGTCTTAGGTACGGTTTTCTTATAATTTGACAAATCGCTAACGTGGCCACCAATAAGAAAACTAAAAGTGCCCTCTATAAATACGATAAATTTGGGGGGAGTATAAGAGTATCTCCTTCCCAATGGTGTAATGAAACAAAGTGCCTCTGGGGCAAGAATAAAAAATACAAATACTGCGAGTAGCAAATTGTACAACACGTATTAGGTGTACATTTGTACATAAGTATAATGACTTATGATATGTTATTAATATATATATATATATATATATATATCACATTGGTAATCAACTACGGAATTATTCATAGCCGCATACGCAAACGCACCTTTTCCGCACTTGAACGAAGGTAGGTTTTGATCAGCTGTGTTTGAAGAACATTATCTCACACGCCGCCACACTCATGCACATGGTGAGACATGTCCTTAGCAGCGTAAGCGTGTTCGGAACCAGGCATTATACTAGACATAGTTTTGCCCTCACAAAACGAAATAGTTTACAATGCTATAATAGCATATTAGTCAAAGTGTAGCAATGATCATAATCAAGTGCACTGAAACATCAAAGTTAAATTAAACACTAAACCAACATTCTATACAAACGTCCTCAAAGATATATATTAGCTAATGGTGTTTTGCTAGACGCCGACACGAGTTGTAAAATCGACTTCAAATTTGACGTCGCATTTAATTTTCGCGCACGATAGCGGTGCTTATTTGCGTTAGCTAATGGTGTGTATTGCAAACAAATGTACATATTCAATAGGTAAGCATTATGAATGGGTTCAACGTTAAAATGTATTAGTGTTACAAAATCTAACCACCGAAGTTTGGCAATACAGATCTACTGAAGCAAAACTGTATTTAAAAGGGGAGGTAGAGTTATATTAACTCCCAGTATTGCACTGGGCGTCATATTGGATATACAAACTCTAACACACAAGGCATATAGTACAGAACGGGTTTTCGCATGATGATGAATGAAAGTACGTTAGAATGACTGCCGTATTCTACACTGGACGAAGGCATGACAAGCATTGTCCCGTGGTATATGTTTTGGTTTTTTTGTTCTGGGATTGGTTTCCAATGGGTATTTGTGAGGTCTTGTCCGGGGACTATGGACTTGACATATTGGATACCTAATTCCGGCAGTCTTTCGGTCTAACGGAACGTGTGGGGGCCACGCTATCTCACGTGGACACGGAGACTGTATCGGCAATACGATGTACAGGCAATGGCGCGGTCAATTTACATCTGATGTATCTGCGGTCCAAATCAATACGCATAATTACATTCCACAGTTTGTAAGCAAACGATCTCATTACATTCAACATAAGACTATTTGTTGTATGTTTTTATTTATTTAATAACAGTGCCAAGCGCATATGCTTAGAAAGATGGTGGACAAAGAAGGTTTATATGTATAATTGACATTAGGGACAGACAACGCATAACAGGGGTTGGCCGGATGAATCCGAGGACACACCCTCATTTCAAATATAACCCATCCGAAACCACCTTTCAGTGGATTTGCCAAACTGCAATAATGTCCACTGAAATACCACCCATGCAAATTGTGTACATTGTTAACAATATATTGCCACGTGCTCTAACACATAATCCACTCCTAACATTTTCTAAAATTCTGATCCAACCCACCCATTGAAAACTGAGCCAGTCCCTCATACTTTCAACCCCCCTGATTAGTTATGGTCACTCATTTACCTTATTTACAACGATAAGGTATTGGCAAGATTCCAAGGCACGTTGGTCAGTAGCATGCATCCATATCCTTCGCCATTTCCAAAGGTTTCGTGTCAACATTTGGAAACCACCTTACACTGAGACATCGACTGTCATTAGCTGAGGCTGCCTATATAACCGCTAACGTCGTGGGCAATTACAGAGGCGCTGGAGAGAGAGCCAGAAGGTACGTTAGAGAAAACCCCAAGTGTGCTGATTCCGTTGACGTGCAGGAACCAGCAACGACGTATACCATAGCATGTTTTACCTCAGCTGCACGATAGATGCAAATACGTTATAGCTTGCATCACTGTGCTATCTAATAATACTGTCCACACTGTCATACCTGTTTTACATTTGTTTTTATATTTTGCGTTGTTTTAGGCGAATTCAACTACGTGATCAAGAAATCGATAACATGGTCAGCCACTCACTGGTCTTAACGGGTAAATTTGTATTATTTGTATTAATTTGTCATATGGAAGTGTGACCATATAATACAAATAGTACATATTATTTACGTATTTCAATCAACAGTAATCTTTAGTATAATACTAATTAATTAAACGTATCTGCAAGCATATATCAACTCAGAAGTTTAGGAATGACGTTCGTACGTATGTATGTATATATGTATGAATGTTTGAGTACGTATCTGAGTATGTATGTACGTACGTACGTTTGTACGTACGTATGTATGTATGTGTGTTTGTATGTGTGCATGTATGTATGTTTGTATGTATGTTTGTTTGTATGTATGTATGTATGTACGTATGTATGTATGTATGTATGTATGTACGTATGTAAGTATGTAGGTAAGTACGTATGTACGTATATACGTATGTATCTATGTACGTATGTACGTATGTACGTATGCATGCATGTATGTATGTATGTATGTATGTATATATACGTGTGTGTGTGTGCGTGCGTGCGTATGTGCGTGTATGCATATAAGTATGTATGCATGCATAATTATGTATAATACATACAGACTCTACATGCACGGATACATACGTCTGTAAAGACGTCCACACGTGAATACATATGCACAGGGACGCACGAATAGTTGCTTTACTTGTTTTCTGACGTATTAATACATGCATGTTTGTACGTGTCACTAACTAAAGTGTGTGTCAATTCATGCATGTACTGTTTGTATTTCGTTGCAGTAGTATTGCTGTTCGCAACTACCGTAGCCTTGACTGAAGCATTTTATCCGGTCAGGTCGTCCGTCGGCGTGCAGCCATTCTGCCCTTTCTGTCGTAAGTAACGTTATTTTTACGTGCAAGCGGGGGTGGTTCCTCTGTAGGTGAATTAGGTGAAACAGCAATAAGGCGGTGTCTTAATGTTAATAATCGTTAAAGAACATCTATTTTCGTTATAATGTTGAGGCCGACACGTGAACGCACGTACACACGTACGCACCAAGCACGCACGTACACAAGCACACACCCAAACGTACACATGTACACTAGAACATAGACACTAATTCAAACACACGCACACGCGCTCACTCAAATGCGCGAACGCCGCGCGCATACACACACGCACGCACACACACACACACACACACACACACACCCGCACACATACACACACGTGCACATGTAAACGTACATAAATAAACTGATAAACAGATTCGCTTGTTCGATTATTGTTAGATACACATGAGTTGTAGTATCGTGTGATGCGTTTGGGTAGTTTGTGTTTATTTATATTATATTATATTCAGTTATATACATATATGTCTTTTAAAGGTTGCCCCATTGGCTTCGTGCCGCGCTGGACATGGCCTTACTGCAAGTGTTACAAGTTCGTGCGAGATCTCGCCAGCTGGGCGGAAGCCAAGGTAAGCACGACATTTTACTATAAACATGGAGTTCTCACTTTGCATGGATCAGCCCTTTCACTTACACCGAAATTGTATTTCAAATTAATGTAACATTATTATGCTACTATTGCGAGCTGTTGGCGTAGTCCACAACATCCTCTGCAAATCATTCTTCAACGACATTTATTTTGTGAAGACTAATTTCTTGCGAACCCATATTCGACAATATTTCCAAATTATACGGCGCATCAAACTTCGGAATCACTATGACATGCGTAATAGCTCAAAGAAGATAACGCAGCTGGCCAAACGTTTACGTTAATGAATGCCTGTATGATATCATCGTCTACGTATAACTGCCATCTGTATACATGTATACGTTGGAATGCGATTTGTTTAGAGAGATCCCGTTGTTTTGCAACAGGCGTTATTTTAAGAAGCAATGTTAGCTGTATTATTTTCTGTACACAGGTATACTGTGGAGTCATGCGTGCGAAGATGGTCGAGGTGAAAGACTCTAGTACCCACTTTTTCCTCCGATTACAACTGTTCTTTCGAAGACGTGAGTGTCTTTATTATAAAACAGTTCGTTCTCTGTTTGTATGTGAACCGACATCTCTGTCAGTTTTGCCTGTGTCGGGCTAAAATGTTAAAGGTGATCTACGTGGTGATCTACATTGGGGTGGTTCGAAGATTTAAGCTACGATTCCATTTGTACGGATACAGCATGCGGATGCGGCTGCGGCAAATTTAATCGCTCCGTGTAGCGATTCGAATCGTATCTGAACACGAATCGAATAGGAAATTCCCAGTAGTGACGTCACTACAGAGGTATCCCCTATTCCGCTTGCGTTTCCGTACGCGCTTCCGTACGCGTTTCCGTACATATGGAATTGTATCTTTAGACATTTTCGAAATTTGTCCGGGGAGGTGGAGAACTTGGCGGGCTCAGTATTGCACAAGGCTGTACGTGGAATTCCAGCAATGGAATTCAATGTTTTTTTACATCATCGTAAATATAATGATGCCATCTACACATATGTCCCTGGATGTATACATACATTTTGAATAGTTTTTAAGTTATTGACGTTTGAAAATCCTTATCGCTTAATTATCTAATAGCACTCAATTATCTAATAGCGCTATTTTGTGAATTGTTGAATTGTTCAGTTGCATGTTTACTTGCAAACAATGCACGGCCAACAGTGGCGCGACATTCACACAGAAGATCATTTCCCGGAGTATTCCAACACTTCGTTTTTTATAACGTACATTTGGAGAATCAAGGCCTGGAAACAATGATACTTTTTGCCCGATCTGACCAGATTAGACGAGACGAAACCATGTCAGACGACATCAGACTACGCCAGACAGCGTGATCCACTACATCAACTGGCACCGATTGTCCCATAATTGAAGTCACCGTGACGTCATAATCACATAAATGTGAAAACTCTTCACTAGGTCGATTATACATAGGAGGTGCCGGTCTGACGTCTTCCAACGTTTTCAAGCTTATATGCTTATGACGGCACGGTCGATGTAGTGGATACACTGCCGACGTAGTCTTGTGGTGTGACGTGGTATGGTGTGGTTTGGTACAGTCAGGTCAAGTCGGGCGAAAAGCGTCAGTTTATCCCGTCCTTTACGTAAAACAACACAAATTGAAAGGCGATCCAAGCTGCATTCGCACAAAATACGCATAACATTACAAAAAACCGATCTACGTCCGTCGAACTCACAAACCGGTAAAACTTTAACCCATTGATAATTTCGAAAAATAAAGGCGTTACATTTCTTCCGAGTGATTGCAGATTAATCCCATAGCTTGGCGCTCGAGGTGCAAGCCTTTTAGAAGGAAAACGTTAACATATCTACACGCATGCCCACATAGGTACGCGAGCTCGATTATAGTTAGAGGTCATGTATTCATATTTAGCTATACGTAAAAATACCATGAAAACATTGTGTTTGCTTCGATCATTGATATGTTATTTATATGAAATTTTTTCGTCATAGGAAAAATGTATTGTAAAGTGATACGTTTGCTATTTCAGAGGTTAACCATCACCATCTTTTGGAGAAACAAGAATACTGGCTGGGAGCGACAGATCTCGAAGTGGAAGATCGATTCAAATGGGATCCGTCAAGTAAGCATTGCTGTATTGTAACGGATTGTTTTTACCAACATTAACATTGAAACAAATTTACTGTATTTCATAGTAAATATGTAACATGAAACGCTTACTTGCCATTTTATGTAAAACCATTCTAGAAAATTGTTTGCACATTTTTAAAAATAAGGTATAGGGGCCGAACATGATTAATTTTCCTTGTAGACTTACAACAAATACGTGTAACAATTAATTATTTCTAAATTAGTCCGACTAATCAGGTTTAATACTTTCCTTGCTTTGTAAAAGACAATTGGCTGTCATATACAGGTACACATTATACTAATAACAAGTTTCTTCACATCTATTTAAATAATCGTTTTCAGACTCTTTCGTGGTGACCCCCACATTCTGGATGAATGGAAATGGAATTCCGCCACAAGAACCGAACAACTATCTGGGCTACCAGAACTGCATGGCCCTCAAGAGACGTCCGTATACCAACATCAACACTTATTTGTATGACTGGATCGACGACGACTGCTACCAGAAGAAGTTCTACATATGCGAGAGGCGTGGCCACATCTGCTGGGGTTGGCATTGTTTCCGTCAACTGGCGAAGACCAAATACACAAAGGTGAACTTGCCAGCTCGTATGACGGCGGCGAAGGTAGCAGCAGGCGAAGCAGCTGTGAAACGAAAAGCGGCACAATCCGGAGCCTAAAGAACATCCGCAGTGGTCACGATCAGAAGCCGACTGACAGCGAGACTCTCCCGCAAACTCAGTCATGACTAGCTAAGAAAATCCGCAGTATTCAACCGACGCGGGTATAACTGTATCGATGTAAATTTCATGTGTTCAGAAATAAAACGTGACTACAGTATCCCACGTGTTGTATTCTAACTGATGTCTTTACTAATAATTAAAGATTCGATTCCTTATGATCAATGAACTCTGAATATGTCTGTTGGGCTGTCCGTCTGTCTGTCTACCTGTCTGTCTATCTGTCTATCTGTTTGTATATGTGTTTGTCTGTCTGTATGTCTGTCCGTCTGTCCGTCTGTCTCTCTGTCTGCATATCTGTCTGTCTGTCAATCTGTTTGTCTCTCTAACTGTCTGCTGATTGTCCGTTTGATTCTTTATGTCTGACTTTCTGTTTGTCTTTCTCAATATAAGTCTCTCTTTCTCTCCCACGCTATCTGTCTCTGAGAGCCTTTCTGTCCGTCTGCCCGTCTACCCGTATAACAATCTCGCCGTCTGCTTGAAAGATTCTGCTGACCTCACCGCAAACGTTTCAGCCCAGTCGTAGACCACAGCCTAGACATAGCGCGTAATATTTCCGCAAAAAAACGACTCTGCTGTCGGTCCGCAGCTCGTTCGTGATAGGATGCGTTTTATTCGTCGCTCTATTAGATTGAAACTCTCCGGAAGCGTCCGAGGGGGTCCACTAAAGTGACATTGGAGAGATTGTGTGTTGTTTTTAGACAAACGAATATGACAGTAAAACTATATAAATAATATAAACAATCACACATTTCGCATGATTATATCCTTTGTAAAGAATTAGGGGTTTAGAGACATTGCGATTAATATGATGTCTAAAATTAAAACTGTCGGTCAGTGTGACACCGAAACCTTTGACAGCGGTGACCTTGCATAAAGCCTGCCTTACAATAGAGTAGTCAATCAAATTATATATATATATATATATATATACATAATGTCTCATCGATTGGGATGTCGGTGTATATGGACACTACATCATATTGTACAATACATCCCGTCGTATTCAGCTTTCCTCCCTACTTCGTTCGGGACTATCCCTGAACACGATTAAACATAGACTAACATTTATATAACACATAAATCCAGATACGACCTAAAGCGAACGCTTTATTGATGAACATACAAATATACATAGTATACAATCAGAACCAGTGATTTGTACCAACGATCCTCCACCAAAGATAAAGATCCTCTGTTCTTCTCTCCTCTCGATACATATTCCATTCTACGCCACAATCCATCATTACATAATCCACCGCTCGCATACACACAAGCACGCAAACAAGCACATACGCACACATACCCTCTCAAACTAAACACACGCACTCGTACGCCTCCGTGGACACACGCACACATGTATGTTAGCATGCTGGCAGCCAGACAGATAGGCTGGCAGGCAGAGAGTTTCACAAATCTTCTTAGTTGTTGTGAAGCGGCCCAAGTTAACCACTACACTCTGCTTAAACGCATTGTCTGACGCACGACCTTTATCGGGCTAAGATACACACATGACGAATAGGAGAACACCACACGTAAGAGACTGTGGTCAGTCGGTGTATTCAGAAACACATGTCATTCACATTGATACAAGTACTACCATACCGGGTGAAGGCCTAGTTGTTCGCAGCTGCTTATTGCGCAGTCAGTGAGTATCGTTGTTAGTCGGCTGCTGGTCCTAACCAAGGCGGTTTGTTTTCACGTCTATTCATGTTCCATCGCTTTTTCAGTGTCTACTTCCTTCATTATAAATTAAAATAACTAAATAATAAAACTAAATAACACAAACATGGCAGCATGTCGTCGCTGATGTTAAACTCCATGTGAATATCTTCTAAATGCTTCTAAATGGAGAGGTAGGGAACATTCAATTACGGAGACATCTTTATTTATTTTTCAGACTTTGACATTGATGCTGCCAAACTATTACAAACTTCCAGTAATTAAATGTGTTTTCCGCCCCTGAGGTCGGTTGGGTCGCCGTGACATGTAAAACATTACAGGCTATTTTGATTCGCCTCATACATAAACTACATGGCTTATAACTGCAAAGAAATAGTGAATATTCAATTAGACGGCTCCCATAAATAGGAATATGTGTTTACATGTAAAAACGCTATTTCGACTATTCCACCCATAGCTAGGAATGTCGGTGACAATAAATTGTAATTATCAGGGTTGTGGTAGCCCAAAGAAAGAGTCGTGATGACCGAAATGAAGAAAGTAGAGGGACAGACAAAATGATCTGTTTGACAGTTATACGTTTCTCCATTAGTTGAAGAGCGTTCTGCGGAAAATTGTGAGGGTGCGTGGTAAGAACAAAGTATCAACTTTCCACCTTCTACTTGTTTTTTAAGAAAAAGCTCACATGTTCCTCCTGTTTTGGAGACATCCCACCACCTCGCATGTGTATTAGGGAAACAAGTGTACATCTTCCACGTGTTTTATGGTAACCGTCGACCTGTTTTGTGAATACCCCCAACCTCTGTTAAAACCCCACGTCTCACATTAGTAGAGATAGTATACTTGGGGGGGGCAAAAACTTCCAGTTACACCCCTTAATGCTCAAAAACATATCTACTGGCGGCCGAAACAAATTCATATTTGGTGGTTTAAACGGAGTTTCAGCACGACTCGGGGTGCTGTTGAAAATGTTTCGTCGCCGCGCTGCCGTAAATTAAGCTTCTCCGCTTTCGGTTGGATTGGTGACACTGAAAGACGGATGGGGAGGGTGCTATTGAAAATTGTGTCTATTGGAAACGCCACTCTACCGCGGGCATACCTAGGTCAAATTCTAAAGAGGGCACGTGCCCCTCAGGTCCCACTGGATCCGCGTATGCACCAACCATCTACCATCAACCAAGGCTACCCAGAATGTTAGGGAAAATCTGCCGCCTCTCATTTCCTGTCCTTCAAGTGTCTGCATTTTGAATGATCTTGGTATCTCCAGAGTGTTCATTCCTTGTTAGGCCCAGCAAGTCCACTGTTTGTTCCGGGAGCACCTTTATGAGTCCGTGGAACTCATAATCGCGTCTAGGTAGCTAATTGGTTAAACTAGGGAACTCCTTGTACGTACGTACATAACTACGTACGTACATACATACATACATACGTACATACATATACACACATACAGAAATACACACAGACACACACTCACACACACACGCACGCACGCACACACGGAAATTATTGATAGTGTCTTCACAATGGTAAACATGTCGCAGGGTGGTACCAAAATGTTAGCTGAATACAACGTTTTTCGTGCTAGGCTATTTCCGGACCTGCGCATTTTCCGACAAACACAATCGACTTTAGAAAGCAGATCACGCGCATCACCAAACTTGATGCATCAAAAATATCTGACGTATTATCTGACAAAGATTAACAGCTGATGTGTTAAATATAGAAATATGTCACTTAGATTATCACCATTATCTTTCAAATGTGCGTTACACGATGGTGTTGTTTCATAAAGTTGAAAATGAACGGCACATAAAAAATGCGTTTGGTGACAAAAAGGTCGGTTATATAATTCATTTGTTGTTAACCAAAAAACTATGCTCACTATGTATATGTTGAGGTCTTTGTGACCGGGACATAGGTTCAGATCGATAATATATCACTCGAATCTTCTTTTTTCTTGTACTTATTAAAGGCTAGATTTGTACGGTTTTTTCTTAGTATTAATAAAGATAGTGATAATAGTAATTATAAAAACACGTCATTTGAGATACATTAGACTCCGCTACGAACTAGAAGTAACACAGTAGAATAGAAGTAAGACAGTTCCACAATTCTGGCGACGTGTTGTCTGCATCGCAACGTTTACAGTAACTAGTGTTTATGTTATGCAAGCCCCTAGCGTGACTAATTTTGGGAGTGCGTTTTTGGACATGCTGTTCCATGCTCAAAAAAGCCCCAAACTACACCTTCTTGAGACCTCCAACTGCACCACTTTGATGCTCCCAAGACCTCCAACTGCACCCCATCGATTCTTCTAACTGCCCCCCCCCCCCGAGACTCCCAAAAACCTCCAACTGCAAACCATCCTTCACAACTCGAGTAGACCTGGATACACTCGACCGAGGGTTTGCCTATTTCGAGTTCCTACTTACACCATTTTATATCGTAATATGCTAATGGTGTGATATTCTATTAAGCTTCTTATCTCAAACAAGGGAATAGGCAGTGACCATATGTCCGAACCACTGTTTGTTCGACTAAACT
>CM034532.1:44168005-44428005 GCA_020002185.1 Paraescarpia echinospica | reverse complement strand
TTCTATAACACGGATTTACTCAGTTCAACGCGGTAATAACAGTACCTGTTAGTGAAAACTATAAGTACTGCTTGTCCGAGAAATGAATATTGAAATTGATAAACATACGCCATGTAGTTCACAATACTTTAATAATTATCAAAACGATAATGTCTTGGAACAATTGCTTTTGAAACTAGTACAGCAATGCTACCAATGTTCGTCCAAGAAATGTTGACAAAAGAAGAATACAAAACCCCTCAGCAGATTTGTAATAAAGTCGTTTGTAACACGTCTTGCTGGCAATGAATTGTAGAGGTTTATTTTCATTATTTATGTTTTTCTTATATATCAGTTAAGTCATTTTATCAGATATTTATTTAAAAGGACAATGCTATTAAATACGAATTCGACGCATCGTTATATACAATAATAGTTTATACGCTTAGAAATGGTACTCATAGCCGAGACTGAGTACGAGGGTCAATGTACCTACAGATCAACCAAATTCGTCACAAAATAAAGTGATAACAACGAGTTTGAATCACGAAGCAGAGTCACTCTATAACATATTGAAATTGAACGGGTAGCGCCATATGTTGATCTGTGCTATTATTGGTATGCAGTGTTTTGGATGAAAATTCCAGTTTTATTGGCAACATTTATTGAAAAACACCCGAGGCATGTTTTATTGTAAGAATGAATCAACGAGGTGAAGTGATGGGACATAATAGTGCATTTGAATAGTAAAGATAGTCAATACAACTGTGAAAAACACAACGTAATAGTCTAGTGTTATATCGTGCAACAGATAGCGCTACCCGAGTGATTCTGCTTCCTGATTCATCATCTCCATGTCAGGTTGGTAGGCGACTACTGCGCCTTGGCTGATGACCTACGCAGTGTCCGAGAGTATTCTCAATTAGTTGTGCTGCTGTACTTTGTTATCGAAATATCTGTCTCCGTCGGTCTTGTTGTTGGAGCAATAAAATGGCTTGATGCACAAACGCCTGCGCCCCGCATCAAAGAGAACAGTTACAGGACATTCAAATATAGTTACCCATTCGACGGCTCTTATGAGCGATTGAATACCCTGTTATACATCAAGTTAAACAGCGAATAATACTAACCCTTTACAACGGTTACACGTGACCATTTTATCAATTCTCTTAAATTGTGTTATTGTAAACCATTTAATTCAGCATTAAAGCTCCCTGCCAATTTTGTGTTTTGCTACCTTATTTTATTTTTATGCAAATTCATTTTGTACCTACACACACCATGCACACACAGAAACACAAACACACACGCTGACAGACAGACAGATAAACAGTCAGACAGACAGACAGACAGACAGACAGACAGACAGACAGACAGACAGACAGACATACAGACAGACAGACAGTCAGACAGACAGACAGACAAAAAGGCAGACAGGCTGTCAAACAAACAGACAGACAGAGAGACAGGCAGGCTGTCAAACAAACAGTCAGAAAAGAGACATATAAACATGTAGACGGACGGACGGACGGACGGACGGACGGACGGACGGACGGACGGGCGAACGGATAGAGTCAGACAGATTGGCAGGTTCATGGAGGTGTGTGATCACAAGAAAACAAACTAGTATATCGTAGTCTTCCCAAGACAACATACTAATACAACAACTAATACTCTACTCATTTGTACACAACACATTTGTGATTCATGAGACTTACATGAAGAAGAATATCACACACATGATTCCAAAGTCATGTTTTATTTAGGAACGCATAGCATTTACATTAACACAGTTATGCACATGCCGGGTGAATGCCTAGTTGTTTAACAGTTATTGGCTATACTCCCTATCCGGATTAACTATGGTCTGTTCGCTAGGTGGCGACGTGTGTAATAAAAACAGGGTCGACGGTCGATTGCTAGATGACAACAATAGGGCATATATTAATATATATATATTGTTATGTATTCGTCATTATTGTGAATTATATAATAATATATAAGTACAAATTTACGTGACGGCCCAAGCAATGTTATATCACGCACAATAGTCGCCGTTATTTCGTGTGAGCCTCTATTTCCTATTTACTACAGGTGTAATTCGTCTCCTGGTTGTGACCACGGTTGATGTTCTTTACGTCTTCCGTGTCGTTTATGGTGTTTATCTTCGGCCATCTTCTCCACCGTTACAACCTCGGGTAAATATTGCTTCTCGAATTTGGCCTTAGATGCTTCCAGTTTTCGCAAGCCAGACCAATCCCAACAGCACCAGGCATGCCTCTCGCAAATGTAGAACTTTTTCTGGTAGCAGTCGTCGTCAAAGCAATCGTAAGAATAAGTATTAATGTTGGTATACGGACCCCGTTTGATGGCCATGCAGTTCTCGTAGCCCAGGTAGCGGTTCGGTTCCCCTTGCATCCAGAATGATGAAGACCACGACACAAGTGTGTCTGAAAAGGATTTTGAATTTGCTTCGGCCATCAGTGGAGGTGTTTGTGAGCATCATGGGGTGCAATTGTTTTTTTTGTCTCCCCGACTAACGTCTCTGAGTCCGCCTCTGAGGTGAGACGCGGGGTTTTAATAGAGGTGGGGGTTGTTTTTCACAAAACAGGTGGACGATAGGAGGGTTACTATAAAACACGTGGAAGATGTATAGTTTTTTTCCCTAAAACACATGAGAGGTGGTACGATGTCTCCAAAACAGGCGAAATATGGGAGCTGTTTCTTTAAAAGAGGTAGAAGGCGGAAAGTTCATACTTTTTCTTACCACACACCACCACAATTTTCCGCAGAACACTCGTCACCTAGTAATATATCACTCGAAACTTCTTGATGCTCACAAACACCTCCACTGACGCATGTAATGTCTTACATGTCACGGCGACCCAACCCTCAAGGGCGGAAAACACATTTAATAACTGGAAGTATGTAATGGTTTAGCAGCATCAATGTCAAAGTTTGAACAATAATTAAACATTGTGACACAGACATAGGTCCAGAGTCGGTAATATATCATTCGAATCTTCTTGATGCTCATAAACACCTATGAAAAAGCGATGGAACAAAAATACACGTGAAAACAATCCGCCATGGTCACGACCAGTAGCCGACTGACGACGGTACTCACCGACTGTGCAATAAGCAGGTGCGAACAATTAGGCCTTCACCCGATATGGATGTACTTGTTTCAATGTGAATGTCATGTGTTTCTAAATAAACAAATTGGCCACAGACTCCTACGTGTGATGTTCACCTATTCGTCATGTGTATATCTTATCTCCGTAAAGGTCGTGCGTAAGACAGTGCGTTTAAGCAGAACGTTGTAGTGGTGAACTTGGGCCTGCTTCACAACAACTACGATGATTAGTGAAACTCCCTGCCTGTCAGCCTGCCTGTCTAGCTGCCAGCGTGCTTATTTACGACGTACGTGTGCGGGTGTTTTGTTTGCACGAGAGGGTATGTGTGCGTATGTGCTTGTATGCGTGCGCGCCTGTGTATCTGCCTGTCTCTTTATGACTTGTTATTGTTGTGATGGCCTGCCCGCCCACCCAACATTTATACGACACCGATTTCTTTCAAACCCTGAACACCGCCTTCCTCGCCACGTGAAACTTCTAAGAAAATAATAAATTGTGTTCAAGAAAAAAATCGCTGTACGATACTAGACGAAAGGAAGATGCCATTTATCATACGCACAATAGCCGAGTGGAATAGCTTGCCCCAAGAAGTAGTATATGCGACCCCCGGGGTTTTTCTGAGCCCAGGCTCCAGCGCCACCTCTGAATTCTATAAACACCTCTCCCATCCCCTTCCCTCCCTTTCTACACCACCCTAACCCAACTAAATCGCACTAGTACATCTCTTCGCTCTTTCCTGTTGCCAAAACATACTTCCCAAATTGGCATTCAACCAAATGAAGGTGGTCATCAAATAGAAGAAGAAGAAGAAGATGATGATGATGAATCAGTAGCTAATTCACTCCCATTAACCCAATTACATCAACGTTTCGTGAAGGTCTCTCGTCGACTCTCATGCAGTCCAACACTTAACTACGGGGTGACCACTGTGGTAGCGAAGCCCATAAGATGATAGTATTGATTATTTGATCAAACCACTTCCCACCCATCAATATGTGGTGGACCTTGAGATTTTGAGCGACCCAAAATTGCCATATATAAGTCAATGTGCATCAACCTATGTTCTATTCCAAAGATGGCGCCACTGTGTCGATTTAATTTCTCCACGATACGAAAGGATCAAACAAGTACCGAACAAAATATACCGATATACTTGTTTTGTATAATTATATGGCCACCCATAAATATACTCGTGTTTACAATGTTTTGTACGTTAAGATGACGTATTGTAAGGTGATACAACGACTTGAACCTCCCGACATGTACACGACATTGTTCCGATTTATGAATACCAAAACACCCAGTGACGTACAACGCTAAAAGAAACCGTACGTGGTACCAAACCATAAATCAACGTGTATGACGAAAACGTGTATTGTTGTCGCTGAACCATAGCTGCAGTCTGAGCTGTTCACGCCAGGTGTGAGAACCGTGCGTCAACAGGTCGGTTTGGTTGGTGTGTATCCCCCAGTCAGATATATCACCAACTATGTGGGGTGCGAAGAGGGAAACAACCAACTACCTCCAATCTCTTGCAACAGCCAACATACATCCTTCGGTAAATTACATACACTCATGCCTACAGTTTGTTGTTGTTGACTAACCTGATTACTGACATCACATCGCAGCATCGTCGTGAACCTCAGAAAACGTTGTCTACTGATGACCTTGTTGCCTATTGACCACGCCTGAGTTGTTTAGGATTGACAACAATGATAATGTATAACTTACTATATTGCAAGATGGCCACGCCCTGCGTTTATTTTCAAATTAGTCATAACAGTATTGTCATTGTCGTCGCCGTCGCACGCACACCCAACAAGCACATACGCATGCACACGCATGCACGCACTCACGCATTTGCACACGCACACATACACATATGCACACGCACACGCACACGCACACGCACACGCACACGCACACGCACACACAGCACCATCTGGCGGACAGACCATGGTTAATCCTGGTCGGAACTATTGCCAACAGCAGTTAATAGAACCCGGCATGGGTGTACTTATATCGACATAAATGCCATGTGTTCCATGAAGTCATGTCCGTGATAGTATTCCTCGAGTAAATCTTATCAATATAAGCTCGGTTGTAATCAGTGCTAGACTATTAGTGGGACGTTGTCTTGGGAAGAATTTTGTTTTCCTTATTTTCAGATACATCCTTAAACATGCTTCTATGTATGTCCATCCGTCCGTCCGTCCGTCCGTCTGTCCGTCTGTTTGTCTTATGCCTGTTTGTATGTTTTTTTGCATATTTGTATGTACATCTGCATGTCATGTCATGTCTGTGTGTGTGTATATAATATATATATATATATATGTATATATATATATATGTGTGTGTGTATGTGTGTGTGTGCGTGTGTGCGTGAGTGCGTGTGTACGTGCGTGCGTGCATGCGTGTGTGCATGTATGCGTGTATTCATGTATGCGTGTATTCATGTATTCATGTATGCATGTATGCATGCATGCATGTATGCATGTATGCATGTATGCATGTATGCATGTATGCATGTATGCATGTATGCATGTATGCATAATAAGATTTAACGAGATTGCCATCCAGAAATTTAACTCTAGATCAGCGGTTCTTAACCTCTGGGTTGTATCGCCAAGCCATTTTAGTGGGTCGCCAAGTGCCTGTCCGAGCGTATATTTATTGTCCAGTTTGTCCATTCTTGAAGAATACTTGATGAATAACTGATAATTATGCAACAAATGCAAACAGTTATAACGCCGGGTGATTTAATATCACGCGGCACTTGGAATTTACTCGACATTCGGCGTAAATCGTTAGTCCCGCGTGCTTCTCGTACCGACCATTGAATGAATGAATGAATGAATGTTTTTATTTCAGGTACAAAAACCCATAGTACATATACATTTAAGTAATATGTGCTAATATGAATAAAAGGTATACCATTAAAAATAATAAGTAAAATATATAAATAAGTAAACCAAGCTAATAAGATAAGAGATGAAAAGAATAATAAAAATGGAAGAAAAAAATAACCAATAAATATGTAAAAAGATATAATTATAACAAAGTTACTATTTTACAACATATAGGGATTTTGACCAGCAAGACCACATGGTCCCATTAAAAATTTATCTACAGTTACACATATATTTTACCATATTATTGTCAATATTAAGAACCCGTTTTGCAAAACCATAAACATGTTTGCGCAATAGGGCGTCAAATGAGTTAATAGCATTATTTACAAACATATTACTTGCACTGTCCCATCCGTGGTAACCTAGGATCCGTCTATGTGTATTGTTGTATGCGACTTTAAGTTTTCAATAAGTGCCTTTGTTGAAATGTACCCAGAGTTCGGAACAGTAAATTGAACAACAATATGCATGGAACAAATGAAGTTTAACACCGATGGAACAGTTGTGGAATTTTCGGATGATGCTGTTGGACCTGGCATAAAAGCTGCGCAAGTGTCTTGGCATATCTTCATCATCCTTCAAGTCATTGCAGATGTTCACCCCTAAATATTTTGTAATTTCAACATATCCCTGTTTGTTTCTATGCAAGTAAATATCTGGACATTTGAAATGAAAACCATGTGGTTTGAAAACCATGCATACTGACTTTATAGGATGATATATAATGTCATTGTTGAAGCCGAAGATGGCACAAATATTCAGTAATGCCTGGAGGCCACTGGGGCTAGGTGCAATAACACATAATTCGTCTGCATAGAACATATGGTTTGTACTGATGTTGTGTAGGTGACATCCTACGCCATATGAAGATAAAATACCACCTTGTCTAGCCCCATTTTTTAAATATTTAAAATGTAACCTAGTTCTTCGCATGGGTTCACATGTTGGACCATGCTTGGGTTTTCCCATATTACTCCACAGAATATAGGAATTTCTGGCTTCAGTGGGTGCCTCCTTTACATAATCGTTCCAGCCAGGTAGAATATAATATTGACACAGTATTTTTTTGCATGTACTGATAGTTTCAAGACTGGATTCCTGACGTGCAGTGCTTATATCATCAAATAGTTTATCGATGTAACATATATGCTGTCTATTTGAGCAATCAATGTTAATGCATGTAAATGATTCTAGGATTACTACTTTGTCCAGATGTACAGCACTACTCTTTCCATATTCTGGGATTACTACTTTGTCCAGATGTACAGCACCACTCTTTCCATATTCTGGGATTACTACTTTGTCTAGATGTACAGCACTACTCTTTCCATATTCTGGGATTACTACTTTGTCCAGATGTACAGCACTACTCTTTCCATATTCTGGGATTACTACTTTGTCCAGATGTACAGCACTACTCTTTCCATATTCTGGGATTGCTACTTTGTCCAGATGTACAGCACTACTCTTTCCATATTCTGGGATTCCTACTTTGTCCAGATGTACAGCACCACTCTTTCCATATTCTGGGATTGCTACTTTGTCCAGATGTACAGCACCACTCTTTCCATATTATGGGATTACTACTTTGTCCAGATGTACAGCACCACTCTTTCCATATTCTGGGATTACTACTTTGTCCAGATGTACAGCATCACTCTTTCCATATTCTGGGATTACTACTTTGTCCAGATGTACAGCATCACTCTTTCCATATTCTGGGATTACTACTTTGTCCAGATGTACAGCACTACTCTTTACATATTCTGGGATTGCTACTTTGTCCAGATGTAATGCACCACTCTTTCCATATTCTGGGATTACTACTTTGTCCAGATGTACAGCATTACTCTTTCCATATTCTGGGATTACTACTTTGACCAGATGTACAGCATTACTCTTTCCATATTCTGGGATTGCTACTTTGTCCAGATGTACAGCACCACTCTTTCCATATTCTGGGATTGCTACTTTGTCCAGATGTACAGCACTACTCATTCCATATTCTGGGATTGCTACTTTGTCCAGATGTACAGCATTACTCTTTCCATATTCTGGGATTGCTACTTTGTCCAGATGTACAGCACTACTCTTTCCATATTCTGGGATTGCTACTTTGTCCAGATGTACAGCACCACTCTTTCCATATTCTGGGATTACTACTTTGTCCAGATGTACAGCACCACTCTTTCCATATTCTGGGATTACTACTTTGTCTAGATGTACAGCACTACTCTTTCCATATTCTGGGATTACTACTTTGTCCAGATGTACAGCACTACTCTTTCCATATTCTGGGATTACTACTTTGTCCAGATGTACAGCACTACTCTTTCCATATTCTGGGATTGCTACTTTGTCCAGATGTACAGCACTACTCTTTCCATATTCTGGGATTACTACTTTGTCCAGATGTACAGCACCACTCTTTCCATATTCTGGGATTGCTACTTTGTCCAGATGTACAGCACCACTCTTTCCATATTATGGGATTACTACTTTGTCCAGATGTACAGCACCACTCTTTCCATATTCAGGGATTACTACTTTGTCCAGATGTACAGCATCACTCTTTCCATATTCTGGGATTACTACTTTGTCCAGATGTACAGCACCACTCTTTCCATATTCTGGGATTACTACTTTGTCCAGATGTACAGCATTACTCTTTCCATATTCTGGGATTGCTACTTTGTCCAGATGTACAGCACTACTCTTTCCATATTCTGGGATTGCTACTTTGACCAGATGTACAGCACCACTCTTTCCATATTCTGGGATTACTACTTTGTCCAGATGTACAGCACTACTCTTTCCATATTCTGGGATTACTACTTTGTCCAGATGTACAGCACTACTCTTTCCATATTCTGGGATTACTACATTGTCCAGATGTACAGCACTACTCTTTCCATATTCTGGGATTACTACTTTGTCCAGATATACAGCTCTACTCATTCCATATTCTGGAATTACTACTTTGTCCAGATGTACAGCACTACTCTTTCCATATTCTGGGATTACTACTTTGTCCAGATGTACAGCACTACTCTTTCCATATTCTGGGATTGCTACTTTGACCAGATGTACAGCACCACTCTTTCCATATTCTGGGATTGCTACTTTGTCCAGATGTACATCACTAGTCTTTCCATATTCTGGGATTTACTACTTTGTCCAGATGTAATGCACCACTCTTTCCATATTCTGGGATTACTACTTTGTCCAGATGTACAGCATTACTCTTTCCATATTCTGGGATTTACTACTTTGTCCAGATGTACAGCACTACTCTTTCCATATTCTGGGATTACTACTTTGTCCTTTGTCCGGATGTACAGCGCCACTCTTTCCCATATTCTGGGATTTATACTTTGTCCGGATGTACAGCACCCGCTTTCCATGTGTGGGATTACTACTTTGTCCAGATGTTACAGCTTTCCCTCTTTTCCATATTCAGGATTATACTTTTGTCAGATGTACAGCACTACTCTTTCCATATTCTGGGATTACTACTTTGTCCAGATGTACAGCACTACTCTTTACATATTCTGGGATTACTACTTTGTCCAGATGTACAGCACCACTCTTTACATATTCTGGGATTACTAGTTTGTCCAGATGTACAGCACTACTCTTTCCATATTCTGGGATTACTACTTTGTCCAGATGTACAGCACTACTCTTTCCATATTCTGGGATTACTACTTTGTCCAGATGTACAGCACTACTCTTTCCATATTCTGGGATTGCTACTTTGTCCAGATGTACAGCACTACTCTTTCCATATTCTGGGATTACTACTTTGTCCAGATGTACAGCACCACTCTTTCCATATTCTGGGATTGCTACATTGTCCAGATGTACAGCACCACTCTTTCCATATTATGGGATTACTACTTTGTCCAGATGTACAGCACCACTCTTTCCATATTCAGGGATTACTACTTTGTCCAGATGTACAGCATCACTCTTTCCATATTCTGGGATTACTACTTTGTCCAGATGTACAGCACCACTCTTTCCATATTCTGGGATTACTACTTTGTCCAGATGTACAGCATTACTCTTTCCATATTCTGGGATTGCTACTTTGTCCAGATGTACAGCACTACTCTTTCCATATTCTGGGATTGCTACTTTGACCAGATGTACAGCACCACTCTTTCCATATTCTGGGATTACTACTTTGTCCAGATGTACAGCACTACTCTTTCCATATTCTGGGATTACTACTTTGTCCAGATGTACAGCACTACTCTTTCCATATTCTGGGATTACTACATTGTCCAGATGTACAGCACTACTCTTTCCATATTCTGGGATTACTACTTTGTCCAGATATACAGCTCTACTCATTCCATATTCTGGAATTACTACTTTGTCCAGATGTACAGCACTACTCTTTCCATATTCTGGGATTACTACTTTGTCCAGATGTACAGCACTACTCTTTCCATATTCTGGGATTGCTACTTTGAACAGATGTACAGCACCACTCTTTCCATATTCTGGGATTGCTACTTTGTCCAGATGTACATCACTAGTCTTTCCATATTCTGGGATTACTACTTTGTCCAGATGTAATGCACCACTCTTTCCATATTCTGGGATTACTACTTTGTCCAGATGTACAGCATTACTCTTTCCATATTCTGGGATTACTACTTTGTCCAGATGTACAGCACTACTCTTTCCATATTCTGGGATTACTACTTTGTCCAGATGTACAGCACTACTCTTTCCATATTCTGGGATTACTACTTTGTCCAGATGTACAGCACTACTCTTTCCATATTCTGGGATTACTACTTTGTCCAGATGTACAGCTCTACTCATTCCATATTCTGGAATTACTACTTTGTCCAGATGTACAGCACTACTCTTTACATATTCTGGGATTGCTACTTTGTCCAGATGTACAGCACTACTCTTTCCATATTCTGGGATTACTACTTTGTCCAGATGTACAGCACTACTCTTTCCATATTCTGGGATTACTACTTTGTCCAGATGTACAGCACTACTCTTTACATATTCTGGGATTACTACTTTGTCCAGATGTACAGCACCACTCTTTACATATTCTGGGATTACTACTTTGTCCAGATGTACAGCACCACTCTTTACATATTCTGGGATTACTACTTTGTCCAGATGTACAGCACTACTCTTTCCATATTCTGGGATTACTACTTTGTCCAGATGTACAGCACTACTCTTTCCGTATTCTGGGATTACTACTTTGTCCAGATGTACAGCACTACTCTTTCCATATTCTGGGATTACTACTTTGTCCAGATGTACAGCACTACTCTTTCCATATTCTTGGATTACTACATTGTCCAGATGTACAGCACTACTCTTTCCAAATTCTGGGATTACTACTTTGTCCAGATGTACAGCACTACTCTTTCCATATTCTGGGATTACTACTTTGTCCAGATATACAGCTCTACTCATTCCTTATTCTGGAATTACTACTTTGTCCAGATGTACAGCACTACTCTTTCCATATTCTGGGATTACTACTTTGTCCAGATGTACAGCACTACTCTTTCCATATTCTGGGATTGCTACTTTGTCCAGATGTACAGCACCACTCTTTCCATATTCTGGGATTACTACTTTGTCCAGATGTACAGCACTACTCTTTCCATATTCTGGGATTACTACTTTGTCCAGATGTAATGCACCACTCTTTACATATTCTGGGATTACTACTTTGTCCAGATGTACAGCACTACTCTTTCCATATTCTGGGATTACTACTTTGTCCAGATGTACAGCACTACTCTTTCCATATTCTGGGATTACTACTTTGTCCAGATGTACAGCACTACTCTTTCCATATTCTGGGATTACTACTTTGTCCAGATGTACAGCTCTACTCTTTACATATTCTTCGATATTATAATCTGGTGCTTTAGACCATTTAAAATTAGGAAAAGTGTTATCAGCACACTTTGCCGCAGAGACATGTCTTGACTTTCTGCAGTTATAAAAGTGGAGATAGCAAGTCCTACAGGGAGATGATCCGAACTAGGGCATTTATCTAAATATGTAGATCAGTGATCTTTGAGTGAACACTATGCGAACAAATAAAGTGATCTAACCACGAGGTACAATTGTGTGCATCACTCACATAAGTATACGTATTGCAAGTTCGGCCAAATTTGTCATAATCTGAGATTACCAGACCAATAGTGTCACACATATCAATTAGCTCCGTTTCAAAAGGAGTGGTTAAAGCAGCACTAAAACCACCAGTTATAACAATATTGTTGGTGTCTTTTTCCTCTATTATTGAGGCAATTTTATCCAAATAATTGCAGAACTCCTCGTAGTTGTCAGGTGATTGGTAAGATATGTATACATTAAAAGAGACAATTGATCATCCTTAGTATCAATGTCAATTCCCAGTAACCTGGCACCTTGAACGTCAACTATTTTGCATGCATGATATATAGTTTTCCTCCACAGCACACCTACACCACTATAAGAGTGTCCAACCTGAAGGTGGAGTTGGTCATTCATAGCACTAACTTCAAATTCTTTATGAATTATCCGCAGTAAAGTAATATCTTCACTGGAAAGCCAGAGGTCTTGTAAAAATATGATATCATATTGTTCATAAAGGAGTAAAATATCGTATACAGATGTTTTAAAACCATGACAACTGAAAGTTAAAATTGTCAATGTGTTATTTATAATTTGGTTGAATGTTAATTAAAAACAAACAATCAGGATGTACACACTGGGTCTTCATACAACCACTTACTCGAAGTACCCACGTACCAGGACACCGGAGGGCCACACCTTTGGATCTAGTAACAAGTGTTGGTCACATGGTGAGAGTCTGACGCAGAATGATGTGTATGTGTCAAATTATGTTTAATGTCACCGAAAACGCGTCATGCGCGCATTGGGGAAAAATCTATGCCTTTTTCTATTCACTCTACATCGAGGCCTTCAAAGTACACTTTCACAGAAAAGTATCACTTGAATCCAGGCACACTTATTCTCACCAGCAAGTAAGTTAGCGTATTATCCTTCAAAACATTGACAAAATTGTACGCCATCATTGGTTTCGACTAGCAAGCGGTGATTATCCTCAGTTTACGTCGATAAATCAATAAATGGCGCTGATATTAGTCAATGTTCTCCTAATTATTTTATGTTATATCTATTTATTTTAGCATTATTCATGTTATATATGTATGTATGTATGTACATTCGCATATGGCCCAGTGCCTCCAGTAATACAGTCTACTTATTGTGAATTACA
The DNA here is from genome assembly GCA_020002185.1 of Paraescarpia echinospica. Taxonomy (NCBI): domain Eukaryota; kingdom Metazoa; phylum Annelida; class Polychaeta; order Sabellida; family Siboglinidae; genus Paraescarpia; species Paraescarpia echinospica. The sequence continues at coordinate 44,414,689 of CM034532.1, read as the reverse complement.
CTGTCTACACTGCCTGCTAGGCGTCTCTCACACGCCCGACCGGGAAACACCAGATAGAAGGGAACGTCGGCTTTTAGTGTATCTTCCGAAACACACAGGCAACGTTAGGTGAACAAAATTCTAAACGGCAGCAGGTGGAATGGAACCATCGTCCCCTCGATGGACAGTCGGGGGCTCTTCCGCGCGACCACCGCTCCCCACTCCATTCATTTTATAATAATATTCATCACAACTGGCTGAATGCATGGGTCGCCAAGCATATCTCGTATCCGGAACTCGGGTCGCAGTCAGTAAAGGTTAAGAACCGCTGCTCTAGATGGCATTTGGACAAGGAAGCCTTTGGTTTATCTTAAGTCCAAACTTGTTTATCTGCGTGTATCCCGCCCTTCTGGTGTATCTGTCTACTTTATTGTTAAAGTTATTCACGTTGTTGGCACTCAAACAATCAACAAATAATCTGTTCAATTTATTTATAATTGTATGGTGCGATGTTTCATTCTTCTTTCCATTCTATTGGAACCACCCCCTCTTTTAATGACATGTTGATAACTATTTAAGCGGTATACAAATAACTAAGTGGTTTAGAAAATCAGAAAGTGCTTGGCAACGTATGTAAACATGCGTTCTCGCACTTAACGAGAGTTCGCGAGAGAGAACTTGACAGTTCGCAATGGCGACAGATAAGCAACCTGAAGAGATTAACAGCGAAGCCGGCGCCGTAAGACGATAACAACATTGATCTTACGGGCACGCAACTCAAGAAATTGGTGGTGATGCTAGGTAAGAGCCTAAAATATGCAATAACAAAAGACAAACTTCCAGTGGAAGAGTTCGTCGTAGCCACGGAACAAGCATGTCGTTCGCTGCCTATCAACAAAGCAGAAAAATTACTGAAGCCAAAAGAAAGGCAACCCATCGACTACACTATTTTAAGCCAGTCTCTTCCCAAGCTTACCGCTGTCAAAGATTTCGGTGTCACGTCGACCGAGAGATTTAATTTTAGACATCATATTAGTCACAATGTTTCCAAATCCCTAAATTTTTACAAAGGATATAATCATATAAAATGTATTCGTTTTTCAACAACAAAAAACATCACGATGAATTGACGCTATTTTAGTTATCCAATCCGTTCAATGTCATTTTATATATATATATATATATATATATATATATATTCAATTTCGGACGCTTCGGGAGAGTTTCAACCTGACTATTAGAGCGACGAATAAAACGCAGACGGGCAGACGGGCAGACGGGCAGACGGGCAGACGGGCAGAGGGCAGAAAAGCTCTCATAGACATATATCGAGAGAGAGACCGAGATTGAGAAAGACAGACAGAAAGACATACGTAAAGAATCAAACGGACAATCAGACAGACAGTTAAAGAGACAGACATATTGACAGACAGACAGACAGACAGACAGACAGACAAACGGAGGGGTAGAGAGATAAACAAACATATATATACAGACATATATACATATAGACAGACAGGTAGACAGAGAGACGGACAGTCCAACAGACATATTCAGAGTTCATTGACCATAAGGAATCGAATCTTTAATCATTTATAAAGACATCAGTTAGAATACAACACGTGGGATACTGTGGTCACGTTTTATTTCAGAACACATGACATTTACATCGATACAGTTATACCCGCATCGGTTGAATACTGCGGGTTTTCTTAGCTAGTCATGGCTGAGTTTGCGGGAGAGTCTCGCTGTCAGTCGGCTTCTGACGGTGACCACTGCGGATGTTCTTTAGGCTTCGGATTGTGCCGCTTTTCGTTTCACAGCTGCTTCGTCTGCTGCTACCTTCGCCGCCGTCATACGAGCTGGCAAGTTCACCTTTGTGTATTTGGTCTTCGCCAGTTGACGGAAACAATGCCAACCCCAGCAGATGTGGCCAAGCCTCTCGCATATGTAGAACTTCTTCTGGTAGCAGTCGTCGTCGATCCAGTCGTACAAGTAAGTGTTGATGTTGATATACGGACGTCTCTTGAGGGCCATACAGTTCTGGTAGCCCAGATAGTTGTTCGGTTCTTGTGCCGGAATTCCATTTCCATTCATCCAGTATGTGGGGGAAACCACGTAAGAGTCTGAAAACGAGTACAGTGTTATTTAAATAATTGTGAACAAACGTTTTATTAGTATAATATATACCTGTATATGACAGCCAATTGTGTTTTACAAAGCAAACAAAGTATTAAGCGTGATTAGTCGGAATAGTTTAGAAATAAGTAAATTTTATACTTATTTGTTGTAAGCCTACAAGGAAAATTAATCATGTTCGGCCCCTATACTTTATTTGTAAAAACTGTGCAAAAAAGTTTCTAGAAATATTTGACATAATATGGCAAGTGAACTGTTTATGTTAGATTTTACTATGAAATACAGTAAATTTGATTTAATATTTCGTTAAAGCAATCCGTTACAATACAGCAATACTTACATGACGGATCCCATTTGAATCGACCTTCCACTTCGAGATCTGTCGCTCCCAGCCAGTACTCTTGTTTCTCCAAAAGATGGTGATGATTAACCACTGAAATAGCAAACAAATATCACTTTACAATACATTTTCCCTATGACGAAAATGCCATATAAGGGGTTATGACATAGTTGGACGAAAAAAAGTGCAACGTATTTTTGAGAAATTATTTTTTACACAATTCACGTGCTCTGATATAAATGCACTTGAGTAGTCCGGGGTGATTATATAAGCTGTTGATGGTGAAATGGTGTATATAAATAACATATCAATGATCGATGCAGACTCAGTGTTTTCATGGTATATTTAAGAATAGTTAAGTATGAATCCATGACATCTAACTATAATCGAGCCAGCGTACGTATGTGGGTATGCGTGTTGATATGTTAATGTTTTCCTTCTAGAAGGCTTGCACCTCGAGCGCCAAGCTTTGGGATGAATCTGAAATTACTCGGAAGAAATGTAACACCTTTATTTTTCGAAATTCTCAATGGGTTAAACCTTTACCGGTTTGTGAGATCGACGCAGATTGGTTTTTCGTAACGTTATGCGTATTTTCAGCGAATGCAGCTTGCATCGCCTTTCAATTTTTGTTGTTTTTAGCATAGGCCGGATACAATGGCTCATTTAGCCCGAATTGACCAGACCGCTGCTGCATTTGTCTGCATACACCCAGTGACACAATTGTACATGGAATAATAACCTGTACAATGACATAGAAAAAATTTCAATTCCTTGGCTGGAACTCCAGGTAATTGTTGCAGGGTGCAGTGCAGAAATAGCACGCGTTCACGGGGCTGACGCGGCGAAATGTTTACGTGACCAGCGACAGGTAGACCTGGTGCATGTTAAGCGTTGAGGACGTCAATAACTTTAAAAAAATTATTCAAAATGACTGCATACATCGAGCGACATATTTGTAGATGGCATCATTATCTTTTCGATGATATAACGATCGTCACCTGCACCGTCTGGAAATGGTTCAGCGGTCTGCGGAGCGATCGGCAGTCCATGACGACAATACTGCGGAAATTACACTGGCTACCTGTTAAGAGTTTATTTGAGTTGAAGATACACGTCCTTGTGCACAGGGTATTATACGATGGTATGCCTGAGTACATTGCGGCACAATTACACCAATGTGCACCACGATCTGCAAGCGGGATACTCTTGGAAGTTCCTAGAGTGAACTTAGAACGTTTCGGCCGCCGTGCATATGCTTGTGCTGGCCCCACTCTGTGGAACAAACTTCCCATGAACATGTGCAACACCGGCAATCTCCCTCAATTTAAGAAACAACTAAAGGCAGTGTTCTTCTCCACTTAATGGGTTTTACATAACTGACATTGGATTTTAACACATATATTACATACTAACTTATTTACTATCATTGTAGTATTGATGGTATTAGTGTGTTTTATATTTCACACATTTAATATTACTTTTAACGAATGCAGTTTAATTTATAAATACATATTTAAATAAGTTTTAACATGTTTTATAGCCTATGTTATTATTATGTTATTATTTACCTGGAATAATTATAATGTTATGCTCTTTAGAATTTAATATGCTTGTACATACGTGTGAACGGGACAAGTGTTATTATTATTATTTATTATATAGAAAAACACTGAATTCGGCGGCTGGAACTCCACGTAAAGCCTTATGAAATATTGAGCCCGCCAAGTTGTCCACCTCCCCGGTATTTCGAAAATGTATCAATCAACGAACCATCTCAGTGGGTCAGGTAGATCACCTGTAAAATTTCAGCCCGACACATTCAAAACTGACAGAGATGTGGGTTCACATACAAACAGAGAACGAACTGTTTTATAATAAAGACACTCACGTCTTCGAAAGAACAGTTGCAATCGGAGAAAAAAGTGGGTACTAGAGACATGCACCTCGACCATCCTCGCACGCATGACTCCACAGTATACCTGTGTACAGAAAAAAATACAGCTAACATTGCTGCTTAACATAACGTATGTTGCAGAACAACGGGATCTCTCTAAACAAACCACATTCCAAAGTGTACATGCCTACTGATGGCAGTTATACGTAGACGATGATATCATACAGGCTTTCATTAACTTAAACGTTTGGCCAGCTGCGTTATCTTCACTGCGCTATTATGCATGTCATTGAGATTCCTAAGTTTGATGCGCGGTGGAATTTGGAAATATTATCAAATATGGGTTCGCAAAAAATTAGTCTTCACAAAATAAATGTCGTCGAAGATTGATTTGCTGAGGAAGATGTGGACTACGCCAACCGCTCGCGATAGTAGAATAATACTGTCACATTAATTTGAAATACAATTTAGTTGTAAATAGAATGGCAGATCCATGCCAAGTGAGAACTCCGCGTTTATAGTAAAAGGTCGTGTTTACCTTGGCTTCCGCCCAGCTGGCGAGATCTCGCACGAACTTGTAGCACTTGCAGAAAGGCCATGTCCAGCGCGGCACGAAGCCAAACGGGCAATCTTTAAAAGAGAGAGATATGTATATAACAATTTCAATTCTCTGCTACATTGGACTTGTGTTGTTTATTGCATAAATGTGTATAACGTGTGTGTCTGTATAAGTAAACACACACCACCCACACGAACCTCACGATACTACAACTTATCTGTATCTAACTATAATCAAGCAACCGTATATGTGTATCAGTGTATTTATGTTTGTGTACGTGCGTGCGTCCGTGCGTGCGTGTCCGCGCGGTGTGCGCGCATTTGCGTGTGCGAGTGTGTGCATTAGTGAATATGTTCTAGTGAACATGTGTACGTTTGGGTGTGTGTGTGCTTATGTGCGTGCGTGCTTGGTGCGTATGTGTGTACGTGCGTTCATGTGTCGGCCTAAACGTTATAATAACAAACTTATGGTCTTTAACGATTATAAACATTATGACACCGCCTTATTGCTGTTTCACCTAATTCACCTACAGAGGAACCACCCACCGCTTGCACGTGTAAACGACTTTACTTACGACAGAAAGGTTTGAATGGCTGCGCTTCAGTCAAGGCTACGGTGGTTGCGAACAGCAACACGGCTGCAGCGAAATACATACCGTGCATTCATGAATTGACACATACAGTAGTTAGTGACACGTACAAACACGCATACATCATTACATCCGTAAACAAGATACACAACTATGCGTGAGTCCCTGTCCAAATGTATTCACGTATGCACGTGTGGACGTCATTACGGACGTATTTATGCATGCATGTATGTATTATACATATTATGCATGCATACATATATACACACACATACGTGCATACACGCACGTACGCATATACGCACGCGCGCACACACATGCATACATATATACATACATACACACATACATACATATATATACAGACATACATACATATACATACATACATACATACATACATACATACATACATACATGCATGCATGCATGCATGCATACATACATACATACATACATACATACATACATACATACATACATACATACATACATACATACATACATACATACATACATACATACATATACTCTACACCTAAGTAGGATTGAACAATGATGCTTTGACCAATGGAATACAAACATATTCTATAGAAGATTACTATTCCCACAAAAACGGCACTTGTGATAGCGACTATTTTAGTTTTAGTAGGATTCCCCTACATCATATATTGTAAAACCTTAATTTCTATAATTGTTACGTTAAATGACGCTATAAGTTATGTGTATGCTATACTTTACTTTACTGTGTATCATGCGAATACCCGCTCTGTACTACATGCCTTGTGTGTCACGTATATAGATACGTAGATACGACACATGCATACATTATATACATACATACATGCATACATGCATACATGCACACATGCAAACATGCACACATGCACACATGCACACATGCACACACGCACACACGCACACACGCACACACGCACACACGCACACACGCACACTCGCACACATGCACACATGTACACATGTATACATACATACATACATATATACATACATACATACACACACGTATTCATACATGTATACATATATATATATATATTTTACATGATATTAAATTAATTAGTTATATACAACATGGCAATCATTATAAATGTGTTGGGTGCTTGCTAAGAAAACTGAAGAAAAAAAGTCAGATTATATACGCATACAATTAATATCAATATTATTATATGTTTGCTGTAGTCTGATTTAAAAAGGTGAAACGACTTATATCGCTAAAATTGATATTCAACTAATTCCACATTTTGGATCCATATACAATTAATGACATACAGATTCTAGTGGTTGAATCACAGGTACCTAAAAATTGATTTTGACTTCGTTTGGAGTGCTTCTTTACATGTTTAACAAACAACCTTTGAATATTCGAGGGTAATTTAGTTTATGGGCTTTATACATAAATAGTAATAACCTAAATTGTACCAAGTCTGTATTTTTAAATGCTAGCTAAATAAAAAGTGGAGTTGTGTGATCGCATCGCTGTGCTTTGTGCATTATCCATATTACCCTCTTTTGTAACATTTTTATACAGTTTAAGTTGGTGGGATAGGTATTTCCCAATATATCCACACAATACAATAAATACGGTAAACACAGAGTAGAATATAACATGTACATACAGTGGCGGGCGATTACTTTACTGCATCTGTACACAATACCAACACTAATTGATAGTTTAAACTTTACTCGTCTGGTGTGATCTTTCCAGTTTAATGCTTCATCGACGAGCACGCGTAGAAATTTCGTAACTCGTACTCTTAATATATGTGTATTTTTTATCTTGATATTTACATCAGGCAATTGAGCACGACCGGAAAATAACATGTAATTGGTCTTGCCTATATTAACAGACAATTTGTTGATTGAGAACCACAATTGCAGTTTAACCAGCTCACTGCAAACAATATTGTCAAGCTGTTTTGAATCATTGGCTAAACAGAAAATGTTCGTGTCATCAGCAAATAACACAAACTTGATCAGCTTAGACGCATTGCACATGTCATTGGTGTATAGAATAAAAAGCCTCGGACCAAGTATAGACCCTTGTGGAACTCCACATATTATTTTCAAGTTTTTTACATAACAGTTGGTGATCGACATTGTGATAACTTCAAGTAATTCAAGCAAGGCATGCGAAATATTGGCATTCGTTTAGGATAGTACAAGAATCCATGAAGCCTTCAAGTCGAGAATAAAAAAATGTATCTAGTATTTTGCATTTTTACACACACACACACACACACACACACACACACACACACACACACACACACACACACACACACACACACACACACACACACACACACACACACACACACGCACACATACATATATACATACATACACACATAAATACATACATACATACACACATACACAAATTCATACATACATACACATATACATACACACGTACATACACATACACACATATGTAAATACGCGCATACGCACATATGCAGATACGCACATACCCATATACATACATACATACACACACACATTAATACATACATACATGCATACATGCATACATACACACATACACACATACAGACATACACACATGCATACATACATACATACATGCATGCATACATACATACATACATACACACATACATACTTACATACATGCATACATACATACATTCGTTAATATATAAGATAACTCTCCCTCTCCTGTTAAACGCAGTTTTAATTCAGTAGACGTGTCTTACCAAACATCGGTGGTTACGTATTTTAACACCACAATATTTTATCGTTGAGCATATTTAAAGGTAAGTAAAGGTATGTTCTTATATTTACTGCAGTATCCAGTCCTAAGCACTGCTGAAAGCGCTTTACACTTTACTCCCTGGCAGATCTGTTCAACCGAAGACCATCTCGACTGGAAACATCCAGCCACGCTGCAATTAATGCGCGAAGACTACTCGTACATATATGTCCACCACTATCTATAGCCTCCACACTTTACTCCCTAGCAGGGGTTTCAATCGACCAACATCTCGACTTCTCTGGGAAACATTCAGCCGCTTTGCGCGAAATCTTTTCGTAAACAAATATCCACCAATGTCTATAGTCAGGTACTCACTCATACAGCTGAGTGAACTGAAGGAACGTAGAGTGAACGAAATAGCCCAAGGTGTGATATATTCAAGTGAATCAACCAAGGCATGCGAAATTGACAAGCCTTCTCTAAACCCACATTGGCATTCGTTTAGGATTGTACAAGCATTCATGACGCCTTCAAGTCGAGAAGTAAAAAGTTTATCTAGTATTTTGTATTTATACACACAAACACATATCTATATATATATATATATATATATATATATATATATATTCTTACATCCATACATACCTACGTACATACAGAGCACATACAAAAACAACATACGTACGGACAGACTCGACGTACGTTTACACTGCCTATGATCAGTCGTCTGTTTATACCAATTTTATTTTATTTTCAATCGGCACGTTTTGTAATATATGTTTGTACACCACTTCTGGATTTCGCCGGGAAGATGAATCGTACGTGTGATGAACCTGTGTGAGTGACTTTAATGATTTTGCTTTTCAACTGAACATACAAGCCCATTATCGCCCAACCAGTGACCAACAGGTGTCTCACCACCAGTTGAAAACTACAACAACAACCTACATTTGTGGCTACCTGTAGCATACCCGTGTTGCGTGTGGCCCTTTCACCGTGACACCCACAAGGTACACTATTGCGTCATGGCGAGTGTTACAACCAACAAGCCAATGACCAGAGTGAGCGGGGCGACTAACAACACAACGAACAATGAACCAAGCCTCGCATCTATCGCTGCTGACATCAAGTCATTTAGGGACATCATTGACAATAGATTCTCAACTTTCGAGAAAACACTATCTAAACAAATTGCGGATATGATCGAAGATCAGATGAAAGCATTCCGTGACGACATTAACACACGAACAGCAGCTCTAGAAGAAAGGATACTAAATCTCGAACAAAGATATACCTGTGTAGATACGGACGAGAACATGGAGGGCCGTCTTACAGCTTTGGAGAACAGGGTGCCCTCGTACGCAGACGTAGTGGGTGCACACGACGGTCGCGCTCTAAACAGTGTCGTTCTTAACCTACCCGAATCGGAGAACGAAAACGTAGTGGAAAAAATCAACCAAATACTGAGAGACGGGCTCAAGCTCACAAATGTAAAATGTGAAAAAGCTGTACGCAAAACATCCAGCAGAAACGGCTACCCTGGCGTCGTAATAACGACGTTTAAAACCGCTAATGACAAAGCGAAAGTAATGAAAACAAAAAAAGACTTACGACAAAGTGCGAAATATCGTGACATCATAATAGTCCACGACGAGCCAAAAGAGCAACGTGTAATCGAATCGAACTTCAGAATCCTCGTGAAAGCTCTTGACAACAACAACAAACTGGAACTACGCGGCTCCAGAATCACGAGATGTGACGCCGGATCTCGTAACGCCAACATCCGTGCTCACAATTCCCCATCAACCACCAGGAACAATGAACAAGGAAACAGTCGTGGTCGAAACCCAATAAATCGAGGGACACGTCGGGAGCGCGACAATAGATCAGATGTGCGCGGTCGTCGCTAGCTGTCCGTGGGATGTTGGAATGTTAACGGCTGGAAGCTAAACAAAAACACCGACAACTACCAAGTGAGGGCAGAATGTGTTAAACACCTCAACACGGATGTAATCGCCGTGGTGGAAACACATCTTACAGATGTAAACACGCTGGAAATGAATGGATATAAGTGGTGGGGGCATAATCGCACAAACCTGAACTGTCGGGCCAAGTCAGGGTCAGGCGGAGTAGGCATTTTTGTAAAAGATGCTCTGCTGCATGATTTTAATGTGAAAATTCTAGACACATCTGTGGAAGGAATAATGTGGATAACTTTCACAAGCAAGAGCTCGGATACTAGTTTTAGGATGTGTGTGTGTTACCTTCCTCCTGACGGATCATCACGTTACACTGACCCCGAAACCTATTACAACGAACTATTATCACATATATACCGATACCAGAAACTTGGAATATTCTTCATATGTGGCAATTTCAATGGCCGTTGTGGCAGTGAGCCTGATTACATTGAAGGTGTGGATGACATTCCTGAGAGAAAAGTTATTGATTTTAAAGTGAATTCACATGGACAATACCTCATCGACCTTTTAATATCATCAAACTGTTGCATGCTGAACGGTCGCGGTTCGTCGATAAACGACTTCACATCTGTTTCAACCAAAGGTTTGGCTGTCGTTGATTATTGCCTTGTACCGCATGAACGTTTGGCGTCGTTTACCGACTTTAAAATAACTTCAGCACGAAATATATTTAATTACTCTGGGTGTGTATCGATTATTGACCCACACAAGACCATCTCAGACCACTCAATATTGACATGGGTTTTACTCCTGGATTACATGGAATGCTACGATAATACAGATCCGAACCCCAAAATTCCATGTACAACGAGATATAAATTAGAAGGCATTGACCAGTCATTTCTCGATGACGACACAACACAAAAACATTGTGCTACGCTCATGCAGTTCATTCAAAGATCTAATTTAACACAACAAAATCTGAACAATGTATATGATAGTTTCTGCGAACATGTTAAAACGGTGATGGAAGATAAACTTCAAAAAGTGGTCCATGTAAACCACTCAGTGCTCAGTAATAAGCGTAGACGGATCAAGAAACAATGGTGGACAAATGAACTTACTCACCTATGGAATAACCTCACAACAAGTGAACAATTGTGGATTAAGGGCGACGAACAAAATAAACCGCACCTGAAAGCGGAAATGAAGGTAGCCCAGAAACTGTTTGATAGGCATGTGCAAGCTGCCAAACGCAAATTCTGGCGTCAACAACAAGACAAACTACTTGATTTGCCGTCACATGATCCAAATGCTTTCTGGAAGCATATTGAAAAATTAGGGATAAAACAAGAACGCATCCATGATATACCAATGGAAGTGATGCTAGAGGACGGCTCCATATCCACTGATCAAAGCGTGATATTACATAAATGGAGAACTGACTTTCACACTTTGCTGAACCCGGTCAATTACGAACAAACAATTGACTATCAACCGCCGGTGGAGACCCACTCACTGGGTCACAATGAACACCTTAATGGGCCTATCTCTAAGGAGGACATTCGCCTGGCCTTAAACAAGGCCAAGAAACACAAAGCGTTGGGTGATGATAACATCCCAGTCGAAACGCTGGTCAACGAAAATGCCATAGACTTCCTTTACGAACTATTTAATCACTGTTTTAACAACAGCATGGTTCCTGAAGCATGGCGTCGGGGCATTGTAACCCCGATACCCAAGTGTTGTACGTCTGATCCACGAGTGCCATTGAACTATAGGGGAATTACGCTTAGTTCCCATGTGTATAAAATATACTGCTCTATTTTAAATGATCGTCTTATATCGTGGGTAGAGGGCAACAACCTTTTGTGTGATGAACAAAATGGGTTTAGACCAGGTCGCAGTTGTCTCGACCACCTATCTACCATTACAAACATAATCAATACTAGAAAGAAATGCCGCCAGCAAACGTTTGCATGTTTCGTAGATTTTAGTAAAGCTTATGACCGTATCAATAGAAATTTCCTCTGGAACAAAATTAGGAACTTCAACATACAAGGGAAAATGCTTGAGGCTTTGAAATCATTATATGTTGATTACAAATGTTGTGTTAGGGTCAACAACTTAAAGTCTGACTGGTTCAATGTTGAATGCGGGCTTAAGCAGGGATGTGTTATATCACCTGTCATGTTTAATATGTTTATAAACGATTTATTAACTGAATTGAAAGGCACGGGTAAAGGTGTTAAGATCAGAGACGAAATTGTTACAATGTTAGCATACGCAGATGACATTGTGGTGCTGGCCGAATCAGCAGAAGAACTGCAGACATTGCTAAATGTTATCTGGAAATGGTGCAATGACTGGGGCATGTCTATTAACAAAGACAAAACTCAAATTGTATATTTTCGTAATCCATCGATATCTGAGACTACTTGCGATTTTCTACTAGGTGACCAAAGCATATGCATCGTAAATAAGTATAAATATTTAGGTTTGATTTTAACTGAATATCTTGATTATAAGGTGATGGTAAAAACAGTAGCTACTACGGCGAACAGAGCTCTGGGTTTGTTAATGGCTAAGACAAAATGTAATGGAGGAATGCCTTTTAACTGTTTTACAAAACTATACGATGGTATGGTGCTCTCCATTATTAACTATGGTTCTGCTGTGTGGGGTACAAAGGAATATTCGGTCATAAATAGCATACATAATAGAGCCTGTCGATTTTTCCTAGGTGTGGGTAAATATACCCCATCAGCAGCAGTAAGGGTGAAATGGGGTGGAAAACCCCGACTAACCAACAATGGCTATCTGTTACTAGGCTCTGGTGTCGTTTGATCAATATGGATGTATATAGAGTGACAAAACGTGTGTTTCTATGGATGATGGAAATGGCCGTAAGTGGGAAACGAAATTGGGGCTACGAAGTATACCATCGTTATAATGACTTAAATATGCATAATCTTACTAATATAAGAGACCATGTTAATGTAAAGGCTATAATAGAACACACAGATGTTTGCCTGTCTGTATTACAGGAACAGCAATGGCTTCATATTATAAATAGAGAAGAGGGCAGAAATGGTAGTAGAAATAAACTAAGAACTTATAAACAGTTCAACAAAACATTTGTAACTGAGCATTATGTTAAAAAAATCATGACTAGAAGTAATCGATCAGCACTTGCAAAATTTCGATGTGGCGTGGCACCAATCAGAATTGAAACTGGACGTTTTGAACGAAATTACCCCCCACCTGAAGCTAGGATGTGTTATAATTGCACGAATGAAATAGAAAATGAGTTTCACGTTTTAATGAAATGCCCTTTATATGTTAACGAACGAAAAGAACTAATAGGCTATGCAACAATTAATGATCCTGCTTTTTCCAGTATGAATGATCAAGATAAATTTGTATATTTATTGAGTAATGACAATATAATAAGTAAAACTGCCAGCATCCTCCAAAAAATACTGCACACAAGATTACACAATACAACAAAATAATAGCACATGTTTATTAAATTATTACTGTTTTTATTTGTACATTTTTGTTTTTACAAGTCTCTCATAACTCTTTTTGAGTGGTCTTTGTATACAGTGCTAACTTTGAATGTAATATATTTATTTGTCTTGTATTTTAAAGCATGTATACGTGGAGTGAGACTCTAATAAAATACTACTACTACTACTACTACATATATACATACATGCATACATACATGCATACATACATACATACATACATACATACATACATACATACATACATTCATGCATATATGCGTACATGCACACATAAACATATACGCACATACTCACTTACACCCATACACACATACACACATAAACATACACACACGCATACACACGTACACGCACACACGCACACACGCACACACGCATACACGCATACACGCACACACGCACACACGCACACACGCACACACGCACTCACGCACACACGCCCATGCACACATGCACACACGCACACATGCTCACATGAACACACATACACACATATATGCATGCATACATACATCCATATATACATCCGTATATACACACATACACACATATACGCATACATAAATACATACATACACACATGCACACATGCACACATGCACACATGCACACATGCACACATGCACACTCACACAACGTGAGTGAACAAATTAGCCCAAGGTTCGTCACCGCCGCACATGATTCGGACCCGGGTTTTCTCGGTTGAGACTGCGAATCTCTAACCATTGCACTAAGGTGTGGACATTACTCCATGTACAATCGTAGCAACAACAAACAGACAAACACCCGTTTCTCTGCTGGAGCTCGGTCGTCTATACAGTCACGCGCACGGCGTCGCTTCAAATCAACTTAACATTCGTATGATGGCCGAGAAGGGCCATCGCGTTTTTGTGTGGCAACCTACAGCGCCATGGGGCGATGACGCGATGCGCGATGCGATGGGCGATGCGATGAGCGATGCGCGATGCGATGGGCGATGCGATGGACGATGCGCGATGCGATGCGCGATGCGATGCGCGATGCGATGCGCGATGCGCGATGCGCGATGCGATGGACGATGCGCGATGCGATGCGCGATGCGATACGCGATGCGCGATGCGATGCGCGATGCGATGCGATACGCGATGCGCGATGCGATACGCGATGCGATGCGCGATGCGATGGACGATGCGCGATGCGATGGGCGATGCGATGCGCGATGCGATGCACGATGCGCGATGCGATACGCGATGCGCGATGCGATGCGCGATGCGCGATGCGATGCGCGATGCGATGCGCGATGCGATGCGCGATGCGATACGCGATGCGCGATGCGATACGCGATGCGATACGCGATGCGCGATGCGATACGCGATGCGCGATGCGATACGCGATGCGCGATGCGATGCGCGATGCGATGCGCGATGCGATGCGCGATGCGATACGCGATGCGATGCGCGATGCGCGATGCGATGCGCGATGCGATGCGCGATGCTATACGCGATGCGATGCGCGATGCGATGCGCGATGCGATGGTATAAATTATAAAGATGCCGTAATGAGCATGCGTACGTCGAAAACGAGACTTTGGCAGCCATTTGTATTTTATTAAACGCATTCCTTTTTGTGTTCAGAGCATGTGATGATGGCTGATGATGCTGACTGTACGTATACGGTTACATATATATTTGGTTTGCGCACAGAATTTGTTGTGTTCGTACTTCTAAATGTTGTGACGAAAGTCTGGGGCAAACATATTTCATAACATGACATATATGTACTTCTTCTACCGCTCAAATGCAGTTTTTAAATTGTTTCCGTCTGGATATCCTTGGTAGAAAATATAAAACTTATTTTGTATACATGGGAAGAAACGACAACTTTTTTCAACTTTCGCTTATTGCAAATGCCGTTCGTTTGTGTCCAAGTTTATGTTTCAATTATTATAAATAGCTACAATATTCGAAGTCGGTTTAACAAGAAGCATGTACATTAAATCATCGAAAAAAACTGAATTTAGCCGTCATTTGCGTCATATGTTTTTTTTCTGTCTACAGTTTAATTGTTTCTTTTTAGTTAAAGGAAATAACAACAAGGCATTAGCTAAAATCCGTTTTCCATGTGTACACAAAGATTAACATTGTATGTAACATTTGACAACATTAAAAAAATACAGAAAAATACGTTTGTAGACAAAATTCTATTTTAAACCCGTCTGTGTAGAGATTCCCGCAGAAAGTTGAAATTTAATGAGCTAGGCGATCACGTGGTATCGTGACGTCAATGCCGACTCGCGGCTTTGTTGACATCTATGCATCGCCATTGTTGTTCTCTCCATTCTCTTGTAACATCATGGCTAGTGGGAGTTTCGCAGAGTTTCAAGTGAAATCATACGATTTTGAGCCACTAGCGGGAACGGTTACAGCGGATGATTCGTCTAATTCCGCTCTTTCCGAGCGTTTCAGCGACGGTAGCGAAGAAGATGATGCGGAGTCGGACAGTCACAATGTTCGCTCATGCAACACCGACTGGTAAGCTTCAACTTCATTATAATGACACATATGGTGTGAAAACTGTCGACAACAACAATTATATCGTTTTAGTACGACGTTATATTATAAAATGCGGTGTCAAAGCTGTACAGAGAGTTAGCTAGAGGTTGTAGCTAAGTAGGTCATCGGACGAAGTAATTGTAAACAGACTTGTCAGAGACAAACTTCACAAAGTTACGAACCGTCGAACGTCGTAAGCATGGTTGTCTGGTTTATGCGGATCGAGTTTAGGACGTTATAGCTACTTACGATATCACCCCTCTGGACAAAACCCACACTTTTTTAGTTGGACAGTTGTTCGCGAGATGACCATAATATCATGACATATATAATGACAGCTCTAGATTATCATTATGTCATTTATGTGGAACAATAATTTTATTACTCTGAGTCTGACACATAACAATATAGCTACTATATAATCAAAATAAACTAAAATAAACATTAAAACAACATGCAGAACAATTGAATAATTATGGTAATGGGTTATAGCCTGAAGGGTTATGTCCTAGACCTAGGGGTTTAGTGTAACCTTAGGGGTCTTATATGTGAGATGCTACCAGTGGGTATATATGTGCCCTACGACTATGTCCATAAAAATCATAAGGACATAGCATTTTTAATCACATTTTTTGTGTGACATATTTATTACAAATCCATCAAGCAAGTTTCAGAACACAGTTTTACTGGGTTGAATCATTACAAATTCATCAAGCAAGTTTCATAACACAGTGTTACTGGGATGAATCATTCCAAATGTTGGTAACTGTGTATACCTGGTAACACAATGTGAATCACCACACGGTGCACAGACAATGGTTATAAGCCAAACAACACCCATGGGAATACTTCCCCTGCAGGCAGATGAGAATATGGCTTCAGCAAATACCCATTGATAAACAAGTTATCTAGTCCATTTTGTTGATCACTTTACCTATGACATGCTAATAAATAGCATAGCTTCACATCTACAGACCAATTATTATCTTTACAGGGCAACTTCCCATTGAGCCGAGAAACTGCTGCACTACGACATTGGTTTGGCCAGTGCAGTTTCGGCAACGTGCGAAAAGATGACGAAGTGAAGACTCTGCAACCAAGAAGTACCTCTCCCTGGAAGGGCAGCAATCTTTCCTCAAGGGAGTCTTGTTTGTAACACCCTCCTCTGTGTCAGTGTACTGGTCGACATGGTCATCGCTGTCATTGTTGCTGCTGTCACGACTAGTCGACTCATTGTCAGAGCAAACATACTCTGGATCTGCAGCAGATGTCACTTCCTCCCCGTTTTAGTCACTCGAGTCACTAATCGGACCAGTCAACAAACTGCACTGCACACTCGTTGACCTCACTGCTGATGTCACCTGCACAGCAACCTGCTCTGATGCACAGACTGCTTGCACTCTTCTCGTGCGAGTTGATGGCCTGATGTCAACCTGAAAGCATTTGCTGCTCCTTTTTGGAGTGGAAGCTGTGACTGACTCAGGTGTGGAATCCTCTGTATCACAGGAATCCGTACGAGAGCTGTCATATTCAGTTGCTGTATCTTCAGATGACCCATTCTTGGTCGACGGTGGACTATCTCGAGCTGCTGCCAGAATGTCAGCAAATAACTGAAATAACAAATGACCCTTATAGAATTTGCCAAAAAATAAATTGTTGTAGGTTTCTGACAAAAGCAAACAAAATCTTGTCTTTTACCATCTTGTCAGAAAGGAGTACATCCATTTGTCTAGTCATTTGCCCAGCTTCCAAGTGTGAACAGACTGCCTAGCTGTGAAAAATACAAATTAATAAATTAATTTCAAGTTGCAAGGTATGTATTGTTTATTCTATGATAAAAACATCATAAATAATTGATATCACGCTTACAGAATCTACACAGAGACATAGTTACTTTTGTTATGTTACACTTTTATGCAAACAATTACCTGGAAAATGTGACAATATATTACTTGTGAACATTTTATTTTTGGTTATAACTAATCATCTATTAAATATACAATAGATAGGTTTGCAACTTGCATTGCATTTATTGTTATTGTTTCACAACAAATGACCATTTTCACACTTGGTAGCTGGGCAACAACCCACATCCAAATGTGAACATATTTATTATTTGATAAATTTACTTGATTTTTTTAATAACATTAAGTTAAAAATCAAATAAATTCATTAATGACATTTTGTAACATCATTAGTAGAATCCTTATCCATTGATATAGTTACTGTCATAACAATATGTGACTGCAGACATGAACAATCCTGCAATACTCAATGTTATAGTCACTATAGGAAGCCTGCTCCAGGAGTGGTGTAATAATAATAATACCTATTAGTAACAATAAGTTGAACAAAGCACAATATAATAACAGAAACAATGTAATAGTAACTGGCATATAATATATATACATGTTTATTAATATATGTCGCATCAAAATATAAATTTAATTATGCTTTCTGTATCCTATTGAACTAGTTTATCCAGGTTTTATGATTGCCAACATCCATCCCATGAATAATGTGGGAGCCGAATAATGGTCCTTGGTACATTTCTGAGCTTCTGTTTAAAAAACATCATGACTTGTGCCAGTAATTAGCAATGCACCAAGCAGTAAGGTGTAATTACACTGATTGCAATCTATTAAATTGCAGTGACATTTCTTTTGTCTTCCATTCATTCATGTTATACAGACATAAAATGAAAAATATGTTCTATCCGTAAACGTTGTTAGTAGATAATACAAGATACAATAGTTATATTTTTGTTCTAAATATTTATCTCGGTACATGCTGTAGTTCCAATTCAAAATGTAATGATAATACCTTCAAATGTAATAGTATATATTGCATGATGTACATTGTCTTCGATATTCAACTGTAATAAAATGGAAACTAGGCAATAGCAATATATGACACTGTAATGTAATTCACCATAGGCCTGTGCACTGGAGTTATGAAAATACAAATCAATAAATTACCATTGAAATATTAAAAATTCTATAGTAACAAATGTAACAGTACTTGTGTGTTACAATAGTGTGTGTTATGAAAGCTGCTCTCTACTGTAAGAATTCTATAGTAACAAATGTAACAGTACTTGTGTGTTACAATAGTGTGTGTTATGTAACAGTACTTGTGTGTTACAATAGTGTGTGTTATGAAAGCTGCATCTACTGTAAGAATTCTATAGTAACAAATGTAACAGTACTTGTGTGTTACAATAGTGTGTGTTATGAAAGCTGCATCTACTGTAAGAATTATATTTATTGAAAACTACTTTTGAAAACTTAAACATAATATATTATTAACTCGATGAATACACACTGTAATCTACAGGGTGTTCAATGTGGTAACCATTCAATATTAATAATAATTAATCACATCTACCTGCAAGGTTTACCAATTGCAATGGTGATCAGGGTGATGTTAGGCATGGGTTAATTGCATGGGTTAATTATAGTAATAATAAGTATCCGACATGTCACATCCATGTTACCCAGTTCCTGCCATTTCCACCTAGCATGCTTTAATTACCAGTAGATCAGGTTCAGATAACTATTTTAACTGGAGGGAGAATGCAGTGGGCCAGCTGGAGGTGGCTGGTGTATTTGTTATTCATAGCTGGAAAGACCTACAAAGTGCAATGTCAACTGGTAATTAATTAGATTTGATCTTTGATCAGTTGACTAGGGCAAACACTACACTTAGTTCCTCAGTCAAGTGGAGGAGTCACAACAAAGGAGTCCAATTAGCTGGATTAGCAGACAGGTGCCAAACACTGTAATAAACTGTTTCTACAGAGAATACTGATGGGGGATAATTCTTCAGCAAGTCATTGATGACATAAGACTTTAGTGAGTCATGTGTCAGAGGAGGAGATTGCCAGCAACTGGTTCCAACTATGAGAGTGAGACAGACCACTTCCTAATTTTATAATTTTTGTTTTAAATATCTAACTTATGCATGGTACTTTATGTGTACATACATTTGATGTTGATCAAAATGCATGGCACTTTCATAAAGTCCAAGTATTGTCATTTAAAAAACAACAAATGTTATGTATGAAAAATAATAATTAATTTATGCAAATTCAACGTTAAATACATTTGAAAATATAATTATTCTTCCATCTGCAAATTCACATTGCAATGTTCTACATCCAAGTATTGCTTCTTACGGTTTAAAAAACTTATTATAACAGACTAACCTGACTCGGCAACGAGTATAATTAAAATAATTATTTCTTATTTGCATGTAAAAGTAAATAGATTAATTAAATGCATAACTAACAAATTAGCATCAATTAATTTGCTGACGTTTTTGTTTTATTGCCTTACATTCCTGTAACCATGATAATGATAAAAACAGTCACCTGAATCGATTTGATTACACTATCAAATTTTCCACAAAACTGAGTATATGTAGATTTATTATAGTAGTATCGTGCATAACTACAACATTTAGAATATAAGATACTTAGGAAGAGTTCCGTGATATGATTGGAACCAATGGGATACAATGACAATAAGTTGAATAACTTATTTTGACACACACGAGACCGTCCAGTCCAGGCATTATACTAGACCTACAGAATAATAATAGTAGATATAACATGTAAGAATTACCTTGATTCGTTGCCGCTTTCGGTAAGCAGACCTCGTAAATTCACCACTCGTCGAAGGAACCTGGTACCCCAAAGAAGCCATGGGTGTAGTTGCTGAGCCGGCTGTAGTGACAGCGGCACTGGAACAACGCTTGCGAGACCCGCTTGCCTTCGACTCGGGCAAAGCGGCCGTCGATCCTGCCCGTGCCGACGCCTGTCTTCTGCGGATTGACGGCATCAATGCAGCTTCTACTGCCGGGAATATTGTTGGGACTGCATCGCTTTTCAACGATATTCGAGCACCAGGATATCCAAGGGTTGCCAACATCTCCGGATCGCGATCAAAACAGCTTTTCTCAAAATGAGCGGAGCAAAGCCGGCTGTGTTTCTTCAATAAAACTGGATCCGTAGGGAACCGAAAAAAATGGTGTGTTGCTGTATGTTTAGAAGAGTTTGCATTACAACCGAATGCCGCACAATGAACCATGATGATATTCGCATTACACAGCCACCTCTGCTGTCATATTGCTGAGAATGAATGTAAACAAGCGGTCGCTGTATCGGCAGAGTCAACTCTGACGTCACATCTCGGCATCCCGAAAAGCGCGCCAAAAATATGCATATTCGAAAATGTCCGGATGTACAGCATAAAATGTGGAATTTTTAATTCTTCGATTTTGGGGGATTTTTTTGGCTTGGTGGACATGGAAATATATAGCAGGATCTAATTTAATATGAATTCAAGCAATAGATGTTTTTATTCCCTTTAAGTGAATCGAATAGCTGAGGCACAGTTTACCAAACCGTAGGTACGCTATAGTGTAACTGCCTGTCAATTGCAGCGATTTACGATGCCGCCCAATATAGCATGCGGCACGAAGTGGTAATTATTGAGACTGTCTTGTCATAGTTGTGTGTAGGCAACTGCTTTGATGTGGTCACATGTGGATGCGATTATTGTTTTGAAAAAGGTGCACTAGTTAAGCCAGACATATTCATTAGAACAGTATGATTATATTGTATGTGTCTGTCTGTTCCCTGATATGGAAGTACTGTGGAGGCAGTCAATCTATGAATCGCCTATCTTGCATGCCCCCAGTAAATTACAACCATGGAAGATACATCTGTAATATATTCCCGTGTGTGTGCGTGCGTGCCTGTGTGATTATAAACCTATAATTATAGCATGCATGTGTGTCAATTGTATTGTTGTAAATACAGTTGTAGCATCATTGCCAGGTCAAATAAAGGTAACTGCTGCAAATGTGTCGTGTATTTTTCATGAGAGTGCATTTCATAATAAATGTATATATTCATTTTAGTTCACAGTTTAGTAAGACAGTGTTTCGTGGCAGGATACAGTAATGTTGAAATCTGTGCGATACTCAGCCACAACGGAATATCCATCAGGTGTGTTCTTCATGAATATAATATGGTAATAATATAATAATCTGAGTAAAAAGCATAATGTGTTCATAGATTACATCCTCGCGCTGCTGATTACACAAGTCTCAGTACCCCGCGGCAGATCGCCTTGCGGGACTCGGAATATAAGCTAAGCCAATAATATTGCGTGCCGGCAAATTTTCAACCACATGATTTTGGTAATGTTATGTGCAATGTTGGGGGAAGTAGAAGTAATTATTTGAATACACAATACCGTTCAGTCCCTCGTGAGATGTTAGAATTGAGGTGCGGGTGGGGCGGGTGTCTGCACTGTTCTCACGGGTTGCACAGTTGCGGCGAAGCTAATTTCTAGTTTGAATCAGCTGACCTCCATACATTGCGTAGGATATCTGCCAGGGGTAGTGTACGTTGTCATCGACCTGGCTAACGAAGATGATAGAGGATACTCTTTCAACTTGTATTTATCGTTTAGGTCCCTACTACTCAATTGTTTAGATAACTGTTGCACTTCCATTCGCTATTTGTAAAATGAATGACGGTATGTTGTTGAGTAACTGCGTCGCGAATGCTTAAAAAGTATTGATTAACTAACCATGAATATACTGAACGCATTAATGTTTACAAACTCAATTAATTCATACGTACACACACGCACACGCGCACCAGGGGGAGAGGGAGAGAGGGAGAGAGGGAGAGAGAGAGAGAGAGACGGAGAGACGGAGAGAGAGAGGGAGAGAGGGAGAGGGAGAGCGAGAGAGGGAGAGAGGGAGAGAGGGAGAGAGGGAGAGAGGGAGAGAGGGAGAGAGGGAGAGAGGGAGAGAGGGAGAGAGGGAGAGAGGGAGAGAGAGAGAGAGGGAGGCAGAGAGGGAGAGAGGTAGAGAGGGAGAGAGTGGAAGAGCGAAAGTTATAGTAAAATAAATAATGCATTCAATAAGCACAATGACTTAACAGCAAGCGGGCTTAGTGCCAGATGTGTATGTAAACCACTTAATGTTGTGCAGTGTGCGGACGTTAAAACGCCTTCTACAAAGAATTGGCTTAAGGCGCAGACAAGTAGTTGACTACGCTATGGTTGCAACAGCAATGCAAGTACTTTCAAGTTTAAATAAGTACTCATGTCTATGTTGCACATGTTCACGGCTACTGGAAATAATTAAAAATTATATTTATGTAACACAAGAAATAAAAAGAAAGTTCGTAAATGAAGTAGAATTTAAATGTATTTTAATATGTCAAAAATATGAATAGCGATTCAGTATTAAATGAATTCTTTATGATCTTCTATATTCTAGTACATTCCTGAAACAATACACATATAAACGGAAGGTGGAATTGTTTCTGTTTAGCATCATATCGAAGAAAATAGCACAATGTGTCAGGGTATATTCTGTGATAACAAATTGAATCATAACTATGAACATATGAAATATATCACACACGTCTACCAATAAATGTACACAGTTGAATAGTTGTCTTGTTGAGTGTCCTAACCTACTTATGCAATATGCATCAATACCTTAACAACCAGTTAAATAGAGGCGCTTTGTTGTGTATAATGTATACCTTATGAAAGTAAAGTATAATTCATCCCTTTAACGATTGACCACATTTACGCAAAACCATATTAATGATACACTGTCTTTAATGGTTTTTTTTGTTTTGTTTACAACAATATATATATATATGAGTGTGTGTGTGTATATATATATATACGTATATATATATATATATGTATATATATATATATATACATTATGTCAATCTCTTTTCCACATAATAATTGTTTCAGCACGAGTTGGAAGGAAGTGGACGTTGTTTGGGCTACTGGAGCATGACAGTGCGACTACGCAACCTCCGCGGTTTGATGGTGCCAAGGTGTGTCCAGTGTTTAGCAACAACAATTTTATTCAGAGAATATTAGCAGTAGTATATATAACACTCCATATGTTATCCTTCATTTAGTTTAATTACATGTCCACTATGACCACAGGTGTGGTAATGGCGGAGATTCTAATGTGGCATAAGACGTACACAGCAAAAAAGTTTGACATTTTTTATTTTCATCTAATTTTTATCTTTCATTGCAAATAACATGGACATTTTAAATCGTAATATAATCTTATTAGCATAATAACTTATATTATCAGTTCCTGCGGCTACTGTCCTGGGATTATACGAAGTATTTTGCTACTGTTGCAACACGTGTTCCAAACCTGAGCTGAAACCTTGGTTGTCAGTCGGACGTAAATGTGAGCGCAAAGTTTGCCGCTACCGTGACAGCACTAATTTTGATGTGTACCTGCTACTGAAGGGCATACTGTAACTAAGTGATGTGAGGCTCCATCTACATATGTGTGAATTTATTTATGATAGTTTATTTCATTTACAGGGACACGGTAATGACATTGTTACAAATAATGGACCCAGAAAGGGTATCCAAGCGAAGGATAAACATATTTTCCCGGAGGCAATATTATAGCAAAGGCCCAAACTATCTCATTCACATTGATGGGTACGACAAGCTAAAGACGTTTGGTTTTGCAATACACGGAGCAATATGCGGGTGAGGCCAGTTTGTTTGTATTGGCATGTTTAATGATGTGTTTATGTAATGACTAACCACGCTGCCCTCTTCTGTTATCAAATATGTAATTAAAATATGTTTCACTCAGTAGGTGACGCCACAGTGACAATTTATTTCCTCTTAGGTACTTTGCGACAACCAAACCACCCATACGCAATAGGCCTACTGTGTATGGAAAAGTTTTGGGGTGTTTTGGAGTCAGTTTTAATTTTACTTGTATAAAGTCAGATGCAAAACAACAATACTTGAATAGTAACCTAGTGGTCAGCCGAATACATTGGCTGATAGATATGTGAATAATATATATATATATATATATATATATATATAGTTTTATGTATGCGGTTCAAGTGTGTCATGAAATTAAAATAGATGTGCTGATTCACATTCTCCAGGAAAATACTATGGCTCAAGGTGGGCAGAACCAACAAAGATCCCTATGTTGTCGCCCATCATTTCATAGAGTTTGTGGAGGACATCAGTGGTAACGTGTTCTTTATTGGCATTTACATATGCAAAATACATCTAAACCACACACACGCACGCACACACTCACAAGCATAGCATATGTATGTACGTAAGTACGTACGTACGTATGTAAGTATGTACGTATGTACGTATGTACGCATGTATGCATGTACGTATGTACGTATGTACGCATGCACGCATGCACGCATGCACGCATGCACGCATGTACGGATGAACGTATGTATGTATGTATGTATGTATGTATGTATGTATGTATGTATGTATGTATGTATGTATGTATGAACAAATAAAGAGTGATGGAATCGTACCACTTCATTGGTGAGATGCGCATGTTACAGCCGTGCCACGGTGCATCAAAATGGACCGGGGAACTGAGAACGTCTTCATGGAAGACATACAACGAGCCTTCAGATGGATGGCATGGCGCGAGACAGCAGTGTGGTGTATGGGAGTTCCCATAGAAACCAGGTGTCTACACCTAAATAATATAATATATATATATATATATTTTTATATATCTGTCTGTCTGTCTGTCTGTCTGTCTGTCTGTCTGTCTGTCCGTCTGTCCGTCTGTCCGTCTGTATGTCCGTCTGCCTGCCTGCCTGCCTGCCTGCCTGCCTGCCTGCCTGCCTGCCTGCCTGCCTGCCTGCCTGCCTGCCTGCCTGCCTGCCTGCCTGCCTGCCTGCCTGCCTGCCTGCCTGCCTGCCTGCCTGCCTGCCTGCCTGCCTGCCTGCCTGGCTGCCTGGCTGCCTGCCTGCCTACCTACATACCTACCTATATATATATATATATATAATAAAAAATTTACATTAGTATGTACCGTATCAAATGTATGCATATTAATACTAATTACCTTCACACGTTTGAATTTTCGATTAGTTGTTTCATAATTACAGTGAGAACATGATGTATATTTTAAATGTCTTTTTCAGAGAATTGAACGTTGGTGGCTGTCGCTTCGACGCAGTGGGATGGACTGGTGGATAAATCTGATGAAAGACTTCGAGTCTCAAGGAATCATTTCAACCGACGATGATATTAAGATGTAAGCAATATTTTGTACACTTCTGAAACAGCGTGAGTCTTTGTGCAAACGAACGGGGTAACTAACACAAGCAATTCAAAGCAAGGACCCAGAAAGACTAACTTACATAATTGTTTACGCAGTGTTATGTACAGCGTGTATTACTTACAACAATTTTTTTTAAACAAGACATGCTCAATATTGGTAGGCCTGATTTAATTCTACAATACAATTCAAGCAGCTTCGTTCATTTCAGGGAGTGCTTGCGATTTTGCTTCACCCAGCTGATTCAAGTCGACCTCGACCAGATTGCTGGAGAGTGGAATCAGCACCATCTCAGCGTAAGACGCACAAGCGACACGGTCGTCCGAGGAAAACCAAACCTGCTGTATTTCTTGCCAGAGATTTATGGTAACGTAGCATTTAAATTGATGTACATTAATGCTATGCAATTTGCACACATACGTATAAGGCATTTTAAGTTTACCGTGCATATTTGACGTACATATTTAATAATTGTATTCATCCCAAAGATCCCTAGCGGAGTGATAGGAACCTGTTTCTGAATCACAACAGTACCATTAAGCAAACCAATGTATGTACATCATTACAGTATGTAAATTAAATTGATTATTGTCTTTCTCTCTCTCTCTCTCTCTCTCTCTCTCTCTCTCTCTCTCTCTCTCTCTCTCTCTCTCTCTCTCTCTCTCTCACACACACACACACACACACACACACACACACACACACACACACACACACACACACACACACACACACTCACTCTCTCTCTCTCTCTCCCCTCTCTCACACCACACACCACACACCACACACCACACACCACACACCACACACCACACACCACACACCACACACCACACACACATGTGAACACCTCCAGACAAGCTGTGTGTAGTTTTAAACAAGGCTATCATTTTCCAGGCAGCATCGACTTAAGCAATGTGTTTATATACAAACGTTGATATTATTACGTTTACATTGTTGTGTTCCCTTCGTTTGATTGAAACATTTGTTCTGTTGCACAATGCACGTTATAAACATTTACTAAGTTGTTCATAACGCTTCAGGTACTGTCGACTACAAAATCGAAGTCGATCAGGAAGACATCAGAAACGTGAAGAGGGTGTGCAGGAAACCCCGTGATTCAGGCTGCCGCGTTGACACTGAACGAGTCTTCCAGGGGCTGCTGGATCAACATGGACGAAACAAGCCGCAAGTCGTCCAGGAAGCGATCGAGCTGTACCGATGGCTTGTACCACGTGTCACCGCCTAAGCGCAATAGATGTCATAAGTGGCGTACTTGAACTAGAGGACATGAAGTAAAGCTAATGATGAGAGATTGTATGTAAAATGTTAATTTGTTTTTGTAAAATGTATAATTAAACGTTAAACATTTTGCTATGAACAGTGTTGCCAGGTCACATATTTTGTCTGCACAAAGACCAAAAAAATCAAACCCAAACAAACTAAAAAAATCGTCAAGTGGCGCATAAAATTTATTAGAAAATGCACATACAAGTATGTGCAACTAAAACATCCTCACGGGTATTTACGAAGAGAAAACTCATATTCTTCCTCCTTGAGACACACAATACAACCACGTGACTCTAAATATATGGGGTTAAATCTCATCTCAATCTCAAGCCCCCCACCTAAATATTTCGTTTCAGTCCCCCCAAGTCCTGTTCCGACGCATATGTATATAACTAAACTATTTTAAGTTGTTTCTTTTATTCACGGGCAGTAGACCCTATGTAAATTGTGACTGGGTTATTCACTATAGTTGAGCGCCATCTACTCTTGCATTTTGAATCATTTTTAGCATTGCATACACGCACATAGTCACATGCGCACGCTCACTCGCACGCACACTCGCTCCCACATACAACCTTTCACAAACTTCTCGTTAACACACTCGTCCATAGGATTTTTTTGGCTGGAAGACACCATCAGAAACAGTTTCATTGTGATACAATTCGCATTGATGAAGTAGGTGAACTTAGATGTGACAAGAAAATGGTCATGCACAAGTCACATTCACGTATAATGAATATCTTGCAAATAATTAAATACATAGTTAGTTGATTGAATATGGAAAGAGGAAATATACCGAAAACAGTCCAGTTGCAAGCATAGGAACGAATGGTAGCTGCGTTGGCAGTACGAGAAATATTCACCGACGCGTAAAGGTAAACAAAATTGGTTTCTAAACCAGCTTATACTGCATGAGCATTACTGATGATTCACAATTTCAATTTGCAAGTCCATTTTTTCATGTTTATTACCCATGTGTATTTCATGTGTCGACATAGTCAAGTACTTTTGAAACAGCATGCATTAGGCTTGTTAACAAATGTAAATGTGTAGTAATATATATCATTTCTAACTCCTCCCTCAGTTCGATTTTTGGCTTCTAACGTTCACGGAAATGCAAACCTACAAAGCATTCGCTATGAAGTGTTTGTTCGTTTGTGCAGATTTGTATTTCGTTTTGGTGTAATTGACAGAAAAACCTTAAAATTAATTACGACCATGTCGGTTCGAAATTAGTTATAGGACCTCAGTCGAAAAATACGATTTATCAAAGCACGTGGCGTTAGATCGAGGTCTGGAACATTTCTGACGAGACCTCGATCTAACGGCCGGTTTATTTACACATCTGTGCCAGTGAATCAACAAAAAAGGAAAGCTAAAGCCTAATCTATAGCTAGAGGCAGTTGCTAAACATGGAGATGTATGTGGATGAATGTTTAAAGTCTACGGCGCAATAAACAAAAGTGATGCACGTGTTTTTTGTATTTGGTTGCCGTCGTCGTGTCTGTCAAGGTTGATGATGACATGATGATGATGGTTTATTACATAAACTATGACACAATACATTCGATATTTGATGCACATTTGATACATACACTGTTATAGTTTCTGTAATGAGAGTTTAAAGCCACGAGTGGCTGATGTTCCCTCTCCATACATGTAATACATATGTAATTCCATGGTGCACGTAAAATAATTTAATAAAAAGAAGAAGAAGAAGAAACAGATTGTGCAATTGAAGAAAGGAAATCAGCAACACAAATCACAGCAATACTATTGTCATGAATACACGCATTAGAATGCAACAATGAATGTTAGTTATATAGGTCACTAACATTATTTACTCACAAAAATCTCTTGACATTTAGACGTTGCCAGTGCATATATACAATCCACTGTTGTTGTTATATAGTTCCATAGCTTAACACCTCGACGTCTAATGGTTTTATATAATACGTTGGTTTTAGAAATCGGTACATGCAGTAGATCCACATGGCGTGTCCTATAATTATTGGTTAACGATTTGCCCTTAAATATAAAGAAAATACAATTGGTTTCTCATTCTACCATGAGCACATTTTCTTTAGACGAACAATTTGTAATTAAACAGACTGAAGAAAGAAAGCTCATGTTAAATGTATGATTATTTTAAAAATATTTTAAAAATCGTATTGTCAACGCGGATTTGAAATACCGCATGAAAATGTTTGTATTGTTATCTGTGTCATGTTTACGAGTTAAAGTTCGCCACTTATGACATGTATTGCGTTTCAGCAATGACGCGTGGTGCAAGTCCCTGGAAGACTAGCTCAGTGGTTACTCCGCTACAGCCTCAATCACGGGGTTTCCTGCACATCCTCTTCATGTGTCTGATGTCTTCCTTGTCGACTTCGACTTTGTAGTCTACAGTAGATATAGCGTTTTACACAAGCTAGTAAATTGTTATAACATACATTGTATAACAGTACAAATGTTTCAATCAAACTTTGGGAAGACAACAACTATATTATCAATACCAATGTTTGTGTTTAAAAACATTGCTTAAATCGATGCTGTTTGTAGTACAATAACCTTGTCTAAAACTAAACAGAGGTTGTTTGCAAAAAGTTATTATAGTATCCTATGTTTAATAAGGTGAAGCTAATTTCCTACTTTACTGTTCATTTGTAAATATAATTTTCTCACCGTATACTAATTGTTCATATTGTACTCTCACTCCTATTTTGCATGTTTTAATGACATAGACAATAATAAATTTATTTTACATACTGTAATGATGTACATACATCGGTTTGCTTAACGGTACTGTTGTGACTCAGAAAAAGGTTCCTATCGCTCCGCTAGGGATCTTTGGGATGAATACAATTATTAAATATGTACGTCAAATATGCACGGTAAACTTAAAATGCCTTTTACGTATGTGTGCAAATTGTATAGCATTAATGTACATTAATTTAAATGCTACGTTACCATAAATCTCTGGCAAGAAATACAGCAGGTCTGGTTTTCCTCGTATCGCGTGTGCGTCTTACGCTCGTTCGTTTTTGATAAGTGCCAACTATACTCTGTGTTAATGATTTCTCATAAAACTTGCGGTGCAAACAAATTTAACGAATATGCACAAAGAAGCACGGTGTTTCATCGATTGAAATGATTCCTTGAGACTCGTAGTATTTCATCGTTCAGTTTTCTAAGAAAGATACTTCTGATATACATCATGTTTTCACTGTAATTGTAATTTCACTGTAATTGTATATATATATATATATATAATTGACGTGTGATATAATGTGTTTACGAAAGCAAAACGTGTGATGCTAATTACTATTACCATGCATACCGCTGATACCGTACATACTTATGTGATAATGTAATTTCTCCGTATTTACAATGAATAAATAATGTAAACCAATACTCATTCAATATTTTTATTGTTGAGATGTATAATCTTGCTTTCTATGGGAACTTCCTTAGACAACAACAACATGTTTTGCGACATATCATCAAGTTGGTCCCATCTGAACGATTGTCCTCCAAAAACACATTCGCCTTTCCTCGTCCCATTCTGATACACCTTAACAGCTATGTTACACGGATGTAACACAACTGAATTTTTTTAGACTAGAGAGCAATGTCGTTTTCTATATGATTCAGCACAAACGAGTATATCAAAATTGTAATTTACACCTGGAAGTGCCGATGCACTAAAATGGGGGTTAAGTGGCACTTTCGGTTAATTGTATCTCTCGTCTGGCAAGTGGATTACATGATGTGTCAAAGTCGGTGCGTCTGTGGAGACGATAATCCCTGGGTCGGGAGCTATAATTAGAACAGCACCACCTCCCAAAATTGCAGCATTTGACTAGAATGATGCTACTTATTTACATCGTCTGGTCATAGTTGCGCCTGTGGTTAATTATGTCATTGATATGAATAGTCCACACATTTGTTTCTGAACAAGCATAAGCATGAGCCAACTAAGATGGGCAGGACTTGTAGAGAAAATGGGAGAAGAACGGATGGCAAAGAGAGCAGATGCACGGAGACTGGAAGGAAAAGGAGGCGAAGAAGAACTAGACTGCGATGGGAAGACTATGGAAAAAGAGATTTTGAAGGATTGGGAGAAACGTGGAAAACGAGAGCGAACGATCTGGTGGAGAGAGCTGTGCAGGATCAGCGAGATAAATTAAAAAAAATCAGACATCGAGCATCGGAATCGAGGCCAGTTTCACCCCTGACAGACAGGGATATATGAGGAGTTTAAATTCATGTTTGTGGAGAGCCTCAATGTAGATATTTGGGGGGTGCAAATCGAGGTTTTTGAAGAGCCTGAAGATGGAGTTATTTTGGCGAGCCTCAATGAGTGTGCAAATTGTGATGTTGGAGAACCTTAATGTGGCTGTTTTGGCGAGCCTCAAGAGGGGGAGTGCAAATCGAGGTTTTGGAGAGCCTCAACCCACCAAATATCCACCATGTTCCGACACCAGTGTTTTGGGTATGGCTTTGTTGTCTGGGCTTGAACAAATTCGTGACCTTAGGCAACACACTGGATGCCTTTTATGTTCAACGCATGTGTCCATGGTTGATGACTTTGAGTGTGCGTATACGGTTACACATCTAGATTATGTGATTGCACTTCTAAATATTATGATAGAAGCCTAATGCGATTGAGTTTAGATTAAGATAAATGGGGGCATGCGGGCAATCACTTTAGAGAATGTAATCTAGGTTCTCGCACCAAAACCGGAGACCAAAAATGAATTACTTCATAGCATGAGGTGTGTACCTCTTCTACCACTCCCCATTTAATTTTTGGTTTCATCTTAATATCCTTGATCGAAAATATAAACGATAATTTATGTACCTCCACACATGAAAAACAGGGATGTTGATGGCATTTTTCAGTTGAACATTAACCGTAGACTTTGAAGTATACATTTCTTGAATATTTATTCACTAATGACATTATATATTTTCATAGGTGTACATATCATGTTCATTATGCCTTACATAAATAAAACAATATATATATATATATATAAATAACTATAATCAGTTAGACCCTACTAAACTTTGGTGTCTTTAGTTTATAATAAAATATCTAAATCGTAAACTAAAATAGTATTGTCTCTAATTATTTTACCAAACCTACATATAAAATGCACAAACGAGGTAGCGAATCGTTGTTCCTAGAGTGTTCCATTTTTGGTAAGGGATCATCTCGGAACGTCGATGTCCGTTATCAAGCGAAATTATTTTTGTTTGGGGGACGGGGATCTGAGGCAGTTTCATCTGGCGTCGGACATCGACCGACATTCTTAATTATACTGGTGTCATCATATTAATGTTTAAAAAGATCGTCTGAGGTTGGTGGGGGGGGGGGGCTGAGGCAAGATGAAAGTAATTTCGTCTGATATCGGACATCGACGTTCTGAGATGACCCCTAAGTGAATCGAATTGTAGACGCACCGCGCGCACCGTGCACCTCCTAGTAGACCTACTACAAGTTAACTTCCTGTCAATTTCGGCTGTTTATTACGTGGTCCAATAGAGCTGGTAGCCTGATTTGAGCGGGCCTATTTATTGACACCGCGTTATTCGTACTTGTATTTCGGCGCAACGCTGCTTTTATGTGCTACTACGGTGTCGCGCTTACATTTATCCGGGCGTTAAATAATATCCGGGTGACGTTTCTGCGCGTGCGCGTATTTAGGGAATACAGCTACAATTGTCGCGATTTCATTTATCCGGGCGTTATGTATGTTTATATATGTATATATAGTTATATACATTATGTCTATATATATACATAAATTATAAAATGTTTGCTTCCCACAGACATAGGCAATTTTTGTCGTAAAACGGTTTCCTCTCCACGCACACGTCACGTGACTTCCTCATATACTTGGTCACAAATCTGAAACAGCAAATTCTAATTATGTTCTCTAACTATAACGATCGTATTACGACAACAAACTAAACATATTTAACTACTGGATATTATTTAACACTGCGTGATCTACTGGTGCCAAATAGTATGCCTTACATATGCACATAAACATCACCCGGATAAAATGTAACGCCCGGATAAATGTAAGCGCGACAACGGAACCCAGATTAAGTCATTAAACATCACTGCATTTGTGTCGAAGAACGTCTCACGGAATATGTGTCAGTTTTTTCCAGACATGGAAGTATTGGGGACCGAGGAGTAAATCAAGAAGCATAAATTATGAAAAGTTTATATTTTAATTTATATAAGGCATAAATAACATGTTTGCATTCTAAACAGATATTATGTCATTAATTAATAAATATAAACAAATAGGCTTCAAAACTGTTGGTTAATGTTAAACTGAGAAATACCTTAACCATCCCTGGTTCATCGTGTCTGCAGGCACACAAAATAGTGTTTATATTTGCGATCAGGGATATCCAGATGGAAACAATAATTATTTAACAACTAAAATATTGAATAGATACATATTTCATGTTATAAAGTAATCTATTTCAGTCTCTAGTCTAGTTTTTGCGAAGAGGCTGCCCTCCTGGCACCCGTTTTTGTTTGGCTAAATTCAATCCCAGTAGATGTCCTAGACAATATTTAGAAGTACAATCACATAATCTCTTGTGCACAATAACACATGCGCTGAACACAAAAAGAAATGTGTTTAATACAAATAAATAAAAATGGCTGCCTAAGTCTCGTTTTCGGCGTACGCATGCTCATTGCGGCACCTTTATAATGTATAGCATCGCATCGCGCATCGCATCGCATCGCGCATCGCATCGCGCATCGCATCGCGCATCGCATCGCATCGCGCATCGCATCGCGCATCGCATCGCGTATCGCATCGCGCATCGCATCGCGCATCGCGTATCGCATCGCGCATCGCATCGCGCATCGCATCGCGCATCGCGTATCGCATCGCGCATCGCATCGCGCATCGCATATCGCATCGCGCATCGCATCGCATCGCGCATCGCATCGCGCATCGCGCATCGCATCGCATCGCATCGCGCATCGCATCGCGCATCGCATCGCATCCGCATCGCATCGCGCATCGCATCGCGCATCGCATCGCGCATCGCATCGCATCGCATCGCGCATCGCATCGCGCATCGTCCATCGCATCGCCCATCGCATCGCGCATCGCTCATCGCATCGCCCATCGCATCGCGCATCGCGTCATCGCTCCATGGCGCTGCAGGTTGCCACACAAAAACGCGATGGCCCTTCTCGGCCATCATACATTCGCATGGTCTGGAAGCCAACTACCTTCAGAAGAAACAATGTGCGAATGTCTTCAGCCAGGTAGTTTCGCGGAGAGTTGAAAAACGTCATTGCAACGCAGTGATAGGGAATTCAACGTTATCGTTTGGATCATTTTACAAAAGTCTACACGTAAGCAATGAATAAGAGGACGAACACACATTGAACGATATAGGAAGATTGATTAAACTTGAATAAATTATCACGGGATAGCTTAACCACGTACACTACAGAGAGAACAACGTGTGAAGGCCAAACAGTTATATTTCAATACAATATAGTTTGTTTTGTTAAAACATGCTACAACCAACCTATTATGCTAGACATAGTTTTGCCCTCACAAAATGAATTAGTTAACAATGTTATAATGACATATTAGTCAATGTGTTGCAATGATCATAATCAAGTGTACTGAAACATCAAAGTTAAATCAAAAACTAAACCGACATTCTATAGAAACTTCCACAAAGATGTGTATATATATATATATATATATACGTATATATATATATATACACATAAGAAAATAACACACTAAAGATCCAAACACCAATAAAATTAATAGCATGCTGGACAAGTTTAACATATGAATGTGAATACCTAGCGTCAACAATAGCCCGACTCCAATTTGTTAATTTTGTTTGGGAGCAGAAAAATCATTACGTCTAATGTGACTGAGGCTTATGTTACAACCTGGTTACTATGCGTTTGTATTTTGACTATTATAGTTGTTATTAAAATACTTCATCAATTAGTTTAGTACTTGAAGAATCACATCCTCTGATCATATATCAATCAATCAATCAATCAATCAACTAAGCAATCAAAATATCTATATTTCCATCAGGCTCGTAGCGTTGTTGATTTTTTTGGTGCATTTTTGGACAACATTCCTCAACTCACTCACCTAGAAGCTCCCACAAACCTCCAACTGCACCCGCGGGATTTCCAGCTATACCATCTTTAGGCCCCAGAAAGGATTTCCAACAGCACCATCCCCCTTACACTTCGAGCGGAACTCTCTTTTTTCTCGGTCGGAACTGTTTTGTCTCAATGGGGATGGGTGCGTAAGCACACATCGTAGTATCAGCCTATGGGTCTGTTCGTGATTAGTTAAATAATGTGTTCAGTGGTTAAAAACATCAAAATAACACAATTATCTTCGATCGTTTGATTGGGTACTGGGGAACAGTACAAGTTTCGAATTGATGATAACTAAGTTTTTCCACTTAATTCATCTCATAACTAGATAACAAACAATCGTGCTTGTAACGAATTCTAAACATGTGTTATTTTTTCATGAATGTTTCTAATAAAAGACGAGCAAAAACTTAAAATATGTGAAAGCATTAAAAAAATTTTTTTTACATTGTTGTTGCTGCTGCTGCTAAACTGTTTTAAACATCCGCCATTGAAAAATGCCGCAGTCTGGTGAAATGACCTATACATTTTGTTCTTGCCGCGTCGTAGACAGAAAGTCACGTTGACCCAGAGAACATCACGGGGGTTTTCGTAGACTGGTACGAGGCTGCCCACATATAACAGCAATGGCGTATTGTCGGATATTAAACGAGACAGCCGCTGCCATGAACAGGTCCTTTTGTTTGATTGAAAATTGTAATAAATATAATTTTTTTATCTCACTGTTGGAAATTCCGGTTACGATGTTGGGAATCCCGCGGGTGTGAAAGACAGTATTTCATAATAAAATAGCTTCATACATTCACTCAAGGTCAGAATGACACGTTAGGCGGTTGGTACATGGTGGTATCGTTTTTTTGAGTGCACGCAAGCGCAAATGCATCAGTGTTATCTAGCTATAATCGAGCTAGCGTAGATAATTGTGCATGTGTGTGTGCCATTGTAATGATATATATATATATACATATATATATATATATATACACATATATATATATATATATGTATATATATATATATAATAATAATAATAATGTATTTATTTCAGACAATCATCATGTCCATATATACAAGTACATCAATAAAAGTATGTAAATAAATATAAAAATATATCGATAAGAACAATATGTTTAACAATTATATAAATCCCGGACCCACTGGTGCCGCAGTTTCGAAGTACAATACACGTCGCTAGTTTTGGATTCAAAGACATGTCAATCCTATTCATTAAGCTAAAAATAGCCTTTCTGATTACACATTTACCCGAGCTGACATTAGCTGTAGCAAACATGTGGCTAGCGCTACATCTCATGGGCAAATTGTTCAATATTCTGAAAGAGTTATTATATGCAACAACGAATTGCTGAAAATTAACTTTTCTAAAGTTGACCCATAACGCACACATATAGATATTACCAAAATACGCTGTAAATAGCTTATTTTTTACAGCAGTTGAACAAAAGTGGAACTTTTGACGTAACATATTACTCTTGGCATACAAAAGTCTCACTTTGGCTTGCATGTCAGACTCGTCAGACAAGTTATTAGAAATGACATGTCCAAGATATTTACAAGAGGTGGCAAAGTTGAGCTTCTTTCCTCCTAATGTCATTTCTTTAGACAGATTTGACATTCTAGATTCAAAGTACATGACCAGGGATTTTCCAGCACGTGTATTGCACGTCATGCTCACATCCATATGAGTAACACATGTCAAGTAGTGTTTGTAGTCCTTTAGCAGAAGGCGCAAACAGAAGCGTATCGGCGTGATTAACAACCATGTTACCAAGACTACAACCGATTTTTTTTTTGTGCAGTTGTATACTCAGATTATCCATATAAATATTAAAAAGCAAAGGGGATAACTTCCCACCTTGCTTAAAACCATTGCCTACCGAGAAGAAGTCCGAGTAGGTATTTCCCCATCGTATGCATACACATTGATTATTGAATTCATTGCTGAGTACTCTTAAGATATAGTTCGGTACATTTCGTTGTTCTAGTTTCGTTAAAAGTTTATATCGGTTGACACGATCAAACGCCTTTGATGCATCTAAAAACGCGACGTGCATAGCTGAACCATGTTCAGTGTAGAACCTTAATAATTCCTTAAATGCAAACACGCATAACTCCGTTCCATGTTTAGGCTTAAAGCCAAATTGATTAGGAGTGGTTTCCAAGTACATTTCCATTCTGTTAAAAAGAACAGTGTCTATTATCTTCGAAAATATGTTCGATAGACATATTGGCCTATAATTCCCTTTGTCGTTTACTCGTCTATTCTTGTCTTTAATAATTGGTACAATAACAGACTGTGAAATTTCTTTTGGTAAATATCCATGCACCAGAATCGAAGACACAAGGATAGACAAAAGCACAGCGAGTTGATAATCAGCGAACTTAATATGTTCTGCATTGATACCGTCCAGACCTGGTGACTTATTTTTTGAGAGTCCATTAATAATATCCATCAGTTCAACTGCACCAACACTCATTCCCTTATTGCCAGTGGAACAATCATAACAAACTTTATCACATCGACTATCCTCCACAACATTAAATAAATGTTCATAATGATGCTTCCACATTGACCCGATGTTTACGTCACCGTGTATATTATCAATGTTTGTCGGAAGTTTTACTTTACTGTTCGTACAGTACTTAATTTCTTTCCAGAATTTGCGGTGGTCTTTCTGACACAACTGTTCTGCAATGTTATCAGCAATGATAGTTTCTTTCACCCTTTTACATTTTCTGATCGCCTGCTTGAATTTCATTCTGGATAATTTCATAACATTAAAAATGTCACCTTGCCAGTCTCTTTCCATATACAGTAAGCATCACGGGCTGCACAATGAAGCTCTTTCACTCTCTCTTTCCAACCTGGTACAACATTATACTTATAAGCACCTTTGCGATTTGACCGGAGTGTGTGACCACACCTCTTCAATGTAATCACGATAGAATTGTAAAAGTCATCGAGATCATCATGATGATTACAGTTCTGACAATTGGGATCATTGCATCTAACACCCGGTGGAACATTCAGTTTGCTCAATTCAACGTTCGTGCATTCTCTGTATGCGTCAATATATTGTGGGTTTAATCTGTCCCACTGTAAGCCTTGCTTAATCTCATTAGTATTGCCACTACCACTAACGCATTCTGGTACAATATCACTGTCTATGCTAAACGATATCGGGTGGTGATCAGAATAAATAAC
The DNA here is from genome assembly GCA_020002185.1 of Paraescarpia echinospica. Lineage (NCBI taxonomy): Eukaryota > Metazoa > Annelida > Polychaeta > Sabellida > Siboglinidae > Paraescarpia > Paraescarpia echinospica. The sequence goes on along the minus strand of CM034532.1, from coordinate 44,375,595 downwards.
GTCATAAAGTATGGACATGTTAGATAGGCAATCCTTCGCATCAGCGGTACATATGATATGGTCTAGCCATGATGTAGTTCCCCAGGCAGAACTAACGTTTCATTCAACAGAGACTGCCCTCTTAAAGGTTCATAATGACATTAACTTGAACATTAATAATGGTAAAGTGACTGCACTTACCTTACTAGATCTCTCTGCCGCGTTTGACACGATTGAAGACAGCATTCTCATTGAACGCCTATTAAAGTGGTACGGCAGCTCTAAGCTGGTTTTCTTCGTATCTAACTGATAGATACCAAACTATAAAGATTGGGAACAGCTTTTCAGCTGCACTGCCGGCTTTATTTGGTGTTCCCCAGGGTTCTGTTCTTGGGCCTTTGCTTTTTACTCTTTACACCACGCCACTAAGCTCTGTTATACAAAGACATAACTTAGATCATCATCTTTATGCTGATGATACTCAGATCTACATTTCATTGGCTACCCCGGATACAAATCGCTCCCTTAACCAACTTAGTGATTGCCTTCAATATATCTTCCATTGGATGACTGACAGCAAGTTGAAATTAAATGCAAATAAAACTGAATTGATCATTATTGGTACTCCAATGCAGCGTTGTAAACTGGATGGTTTTTTCCCTACGCGTATTTTGAATCAATATATCACGCCAGCAACCTCGGTGCGGAATCTAGGAGTGATCTTTGATAGTAATTTCAATTTCCGACAACATATATCTCAAACATGTCGCTGTTGTTTTTATCATATTCGTGATCTTCGCCGTATTCGCCGGTATATGTCATTTTTTGTTGCTAAGACTATTGCAACAGCGCGTGTTAGCAGCAGACTTGACTATTGCAATTCCCTCCTTTATAATATCGCTAGCAAGGATATCACAAAACTTCAGCGTGTCCAAAATTGTCTAGCAAGAGTAGTTACAAGATCTCCTCGTTTTTCTCGCTCTGTGCCACTTTTGAAGTCTTTGCATTGGCTTCCTGTACGATATTGTATACTATTTAAGATATGTACCATTACATACCAGGCACTGTCCAATAAGCAACCATCTGATTTGCATTTATTGCTTACTCCTGTAAGAAAATATATCCAGCTTCGATCATCTAGTTCTGACCTACTTTTTGTTCCTAGAGTCAACACTAACATTGGAACTAGGGCTTTTTCTGTTGCTGCACCAACTCTTTGGAATATGCTTCCTCTTAGTGTTAGATCAGTTGAAAATATTACAAAATTCCGTCGTCATTTAAAAACATATCTTTACAACCTTGCTTATCCACCGTAGCTTCCTAGCGCCTTGACACATCTGTTGATAACTGGAAAACTACTAATGGATTTTGAGATTGACCAACCCTTTTGTTTTGATGCGCCTCTGAGCTTGGTTTCCAAGGATTTAGGCGCAACAGAAGTTATCTTATTATTATTATTATTTAAAAACAGTAGTGCTCAAATGCACTTCTTACGTTTAATACAAATTTTACGTCACAATATCATTTCTATATGGGCAGTTCAATAACATGACAAAAGGTAATAAGTAATATTAAGTGAATAATGACAAAAAAAAACACTACTTATTTTATAATACACATTCAGTTGTACTTAGTTAAACTCATTGCATTGTCCTCGACCTGTTTTGAAACGTTATCATTAACTAATGTCATACATTATTGTCGAATTCAGGGATAAACTATCATCACCTTTTGGAGAAACAAGAATACTGGCTGGGAGTGACAGATCTCGAATATGAAAGTCGATGGATATGGGATCCATCCAGTAAGTATTGTAAAGGCTATCACCTCAGATAGCTGTGAAAATATACGCTTCATTCTGCTCGGTGTACTTAATGTCGAATAACATGTCACCGTTAACTACACAGGGTAGCCATTTTATTATACGTCAACTATTTCTAGAAAAAGGTGTTGAAGTTTTTATAATGAATATAACATACAATTCGTTTTCTTAATAACATAAATTTAATATAAACATAAGCCATTTATGGAATATCTCGTTTAATCACACGTGCCTTCTATGCCTTGTAAACGGCATTCGAGTTCAACATTTTGGATGGGGTCTATCAGCTATTAGATATAAGAAAGGTCTAATTTTCTCAAAGGACTCTAAATGAATGGAAATGATTATCTGCTGATTGTGTGGGTGCTAGTAACGTGAATATGTTTATAAATTAAATCGACACATACCTCAGAAGGGCGGGATACATGAAGATAAAAGGGTTAGAATCACGATAAGCCAAATGGCTTCCTTGTCCACCTGCCATCTAGAGTTAATTCTCTGGGTGGCAATCTTGTTAAATCTTGTTATTTTTGTAGCATGTTATTTGTTTCCCGTATAGAAATTATTCGCTTATATTTTGGCTCCAACCAATCAACGATGATGACGATGATGATGATGATGATGATGATGATGATGATGATAATGATTATAATGATGATGATGATGATGATAATGATGATGTGACGTTGATACATTCGAAACAATCAGTCCATCGGAGAGTCGTAATCTCTATTCAGCAAGTTAGCTAAACAATTCCCTCCTTTTCAGACACACTTGTGTCGTGGTCTTCATCATTCTGGATGCAAGGGGAACCGAACCGCTACCTGGGCTACCAGAACTGCATGGCCATCAAATGTCGTTGGTATACCAACATTAACACTTATTATTACGACTGGTTTGACGACGATTGCTATCAGAAAAAGTTCTACATTTGCGAGAGGTATGCCTGGTGCTGCTGGGATTGGTCTTGCTTGTGTAAACTGGAAGCATCCAAGGTCAAATTCGAGAAGAAGTATTTACCTTGATATAACATTGCTTGGGCTGTCACGTAAATTTTTACTTATATATTATTATAGATTTCACAATAACGACGAATTCGTAACAATGAAGCGTACTAATGACTAACAGAAATGGCAACGTCGGCATTGTTACGCAATTGTTTCGGTACAATCTCGGGACTTTGTTAGGTGTCTGATTATTCATTTATGCGTTACACACACTGATCTTTGTGTATAAATTCTACATCCTTTTGTCTTCTCCTACTCGAAGCAGTTATTAACAAACATCACCTTGCCTCAGCATCCCATCTATCTTTATCAATAACCGTTAACATTTGAATACGCCAACGAATTCTGGTAGCTGGGCATGGTTCACGGTGTAAGTCATCGGCAAATCGCACAGAAACTCTTGGCGTTAGCTCTTCGGGTCCAGAGACATATCAATAATAAGCAATCCGGCAAGAGATTAACAATATCATACAATTAGTTAAATTACAATTGGTCAGTCAGTCAGACAGTCAGTCATTCAGTCAGCAAGTCAGTTAGTCAGTCAGCCAGTCAGTCTGTCAATCAGTCAGTCAGTCATTCAGTCAGACCGACCGACCGACCGACCGACCGACCGACCGACCGACCGACCGACCGACCGACCGACCGACCGACCGACCGACCGACCGACAGACGGACAGACAGACGCACACACATACCCAGCTAGCCAGACAGACAGACAGACATACAGACAGATAGGTACAGAAGATGGAGGTGATATTACTAATTTACAGTTGAAAAAGGTCTGATCCAAGTCGCATTCAAGATAAGTCAACACTCGTTCATTGGGCGATCCAAAACGGCTTCCAAAACTACAGCCAATACCTGCTGGTCACAATAAGCGTGACATGTCTAACACATTACCTACCACGCTGCCCCTCAATACTATCAATAGGTGGCCCCGCTATATAAGTTTACTTTACCGGCGACAGGTGACCAACCCATCACACGTGACCAACCCATCACACGTGGCCAACCCATCACTCACCCATACGTAATGCTTTACGTTTTGGGAGAGTTTGCGAATTGATGCGATAAAATTTTACTTGTTGTTGTGTGAAGTATGTCGAAATAAACGAATAATATAACTACTGCGATGCATCGTATGGCGGCAATGCGCAGAGAAAGTACACGCATAGCTGAACAGTACGTATCGAGTCAATAATTTGAGTGGTCGCCTAGTAATAATCAAATTCGTCAAGACGAAAGGTAATAAATGATTACAAATGCTATTGCACGCAACAAACTGTGGCGCCACATCGCAGAGATCTGATGTTTGCTGTCATGCGTCGGTCTCACTGATCTATATATACACGGATAGGAAGCTTAATGTTAAAAGGTTTATTTGACGTGATGCACGGCCACCATATTCCTTTCCCTATTGTTACGTATAATGACGTCGCCGCCGTATCATTTCAACCACGTTACGCGTAGCGTCCACATGCAACACACGGGTTTTCTCACGTGTCTGTTTGCTGAACTTGCGCGTTCGCGTGCACAATTACGATTTTTATGTGATGCACGCCAAATTTAACCTGAAGCTACCGCCAGACGTGACGTAGGTTTTCACGCACCAATTGTGACGCGTAATCACTGCACGTAAATCTTCCTCAGACCTCTATTATTGACGGTTTTGGGGAAAGCGAGGTGGCCAACAATGACTTCACGTAATCAAAGCAATTATATACCAAGCATAATCACTGTACGCAGTAACTATGGGGCGGCCATTGATTAGTACGTGCGTGGCGCCGTCTGGCGTCGTTGAGCTAACCGCGTTGTGGCGCCCATGGAAACAGATAAGAAAACGGTTAATACGTTACGTATTTGAGGCAACAGTCACCACTCAGATGCATGTTTCACTATCCCAATGAATCAGCGAGGTAAAGTGATGTGCCAGTGTTAGACTAACGGAGTTACGCTTGCACTCATGCATTTGTGCACCCCCAGATGCACACACACTCACATACACATAAATATAGTTATGCTTACATGTACACATACATTTAGTAAGGCATAGGCAAACAAATGTGTTTCCAGAAACCCGACCCTAATGTTTTTTTCTAGGTTTAGGTGATACAATATATGGCGTATGATGACTCACTGGAAATTTGTATAAATCTAAAGATGGATGCAACTTTTAACAAATATAATAAAACAAATTCCCTGCCTACCCTACATATGCTTTGGACCCATTACTGGAAACACAACACTTTTTCTTTAGGCCTAAATGTGAACACAAATAAATGGAGTCTTCACAAAAATTGTATTTGTATTTAAAAACTGGTTTTGAGTCAGTCAACAAATTACAATGATGTTGCCTATATTGCAAAAATTCAACAATTTATCAGTAACAGAATTCAGTTAATAATTTAAATAACTTTTATACACAATCTCTTCAATAAATAGATGATTTTAATGTCCTTTATTTAAGGGTTTTTTCACAACTGGGGAATGACCGTATTCACACTTGGGAGCTGGGTAAACAACCACTGGACAAATGACCAGTGGGCAAATACCCTACATCCATGATTACATGTCTTGTAATGTCAAAGTCTTGTATTCACTGGTGCAGAACAGACTTAGCCTTCCGGCTGCGCTTGTTTTTCCTTCCCTGCATTAATCGTCTCGTCTCGTATTTAAAATAGTAATTGAGACGACATCTCAGGTACAAAGATATTAAATCTTTGGCGATGTAATTGTGACAAGAAACAGTCAACATTGTCAGAGCAACGTGGTTATAAACATGTTTCGTTAAGTCCCTCAGTATGTGCCTACTAGCAAGCATACTTGAGATCTTGTCTGCGAACAAGTTTTCCACCTCAGAATGTGTGTGAGCTGAGCTGGAGGTGCAACAAAACCACCTTTCTTGTGGCTGTATGCTCTAAGATGCAGGTACATCTGCTCATCATCAACTACATTGGTGTCAGTAACTGTCAACATTGAAATGCAATGTTTGCAGGCAAAATTCTGGGATGTTTGGAGCTTGTGTATCAGGTAGCCACCGATGTAGGCAAGAACGTTACTGAATGTAGTCGATGTTTCAAAATCATTGGTGGTTTGGACTAACTCCACTGCATTCTCTGTTAAACATTGTCTTTTTGATATTGTTTCATATTCCTCGTTTGTTTCATTGCTGCACAACACGGTATTTGATATGCGATCTAAACTCGTAAGCATTACATCATTGTCATAAGCACAATTGGCTGATAGGATTTTGGCCAATAGTAGATTACAACACATGTTGCGATAGGCGCAGCGGAATTCGTTAGCTGATGGATTAAAACGGTGCCCCCCTTTGCTCTGCTCTGCGAGAATAAATTCTCAAGACAGTCCTGGTTGAGTCGACAAGTCAACAAGAAACGTAATGGACCATGCATAACAATCTGATCGTGCATTTCAATTACTGCATTTATGTTCTGGATCAGTCCTCCAAAGCATGGTGGTCTCGTATTGCTGGTTTTGCTCGCCACCTGCCACATGGCCGCCTCTTCTTTTAGCTGCTTTAGATGGTGAAGTTCTTTGTCGCTGCTGTTTCCACATGGCACATCCGTCTTTCTGCCGTAGTTTCCCAAGTGATGCCAGAATCGTCATACCACTGTGTACCGTGTTTGAACAAACCTATGCAGCGAGATTGACCTGTAACAAATGCGCATGATCAAACTTTAAATGATTATTGTCGTGTAGGTATGCTTCAACTTAAAATATTCCTCCGCATGCGTAATATTGTATGCATAATTACGTGACGCATGAAATGACAATCACCTGTTTCATTAGATATTCTCATTTGTTCTCACAAAACAGTGTAATAAAATCTCACAGTAAAATACAAATTTAGAAGAACTACACAGTGAGTCAGTGACATCAACAACATTTTAAATACCACACATTCCAAGAAATAAATAACTGTTATCTCCCGCATTGGCGAAAATGGTGGTAAGTAAACATGGGTAGCTGTCAGCTTTGGTGCCATTCGAAGTGGCATGTTGTTGTCAGCGATGTAGAATGCCTTTACATTTTCCCACGAGGCCACCTATAATAGTATTAATATTATGCACATTCAAAGAAATTCAAATTCAAAATTCAAAGACATGGATCCAGTCTATGACAAATGAAAAAACAAAGAAGAGTCACATCTTACATGTTGCTTTTCCAGAATTTGTTTAACATGAACTGTTACTTCTATGATGCTTAATGTATGAATAAAATATTATAAATTAATAACGCAATGTGATAATTAATTTTAAGTATTGTTAATATAATTTATAATTGTTTGGCCCTTCCATGTCAAATCAATCACCAAAAGCCTCATCATGTCTGATTTCATGTAATGAAATGTTCATTGTTGTTTCCATAATATGTGTCAATTGGTATATGAAATTCATGCTTATTCAGAGGAGGGTTAGCCAAAACAATTATATTATCAAAACTAATTGTTTTGACACTAAATCACCCTATTATAAAACATGCAATGCTACTAAAATCTAGGTGGCATTTAAAACTTACAATATATTACAAACATCACAAAACATTACAAAACCTTATTGGTAATATTACAAAACATAAATTTAAAGATTTATTTTATTGATGTTCCAAATCCATACAGCTTGATTACACTTTAAACAAAATCATTAATACCACGCAGTTGATAAGGTGATCTTTTCCCCATTAATTCGGTTGTGGATTTGGGTGATAGTGGCATTGCGCTGTAGTTGTGTTCAGCTTCTGACAGCGACGTTGACAGCAAACATCCCAAAGTGCTGCTAGGTTGCAGAGTGGGCATAGCCCTTGGTGCTGGCCGCTTCCTTGGCGTACGAGTGGAGTCTTGAAGCTGTGTGTAGGCACTGCTGTCCATGTTTTTGATCATCACTCATGAAACACGCAAGTGTAAAATGGTCACTACAGACACGTAGATTCTTCATCCTGTACTCTTGTCTTGTCAAGATCTCTCCTTCTGATATTAATTAGCCATCGTTTGTTTCTACAACAATTAAGCGTAAAGTACAACATTAGCATAGCTTAAAAGCAGCAATGCAAATGGGCCTAAACGAATTGGCACTGGATCATTACTACTTTTAATTCTACAACAATCGCTTAAACATTTCATTTGTATTGTGTACAATTACTTAATTTACTACTATATAAGTCTGCATGCACACTCTGACTCTGTGGTGTGCCCCATTGGGACACATACAATCATCAATTAATCACAATTGACATTTAGTGATTGGTACAAACAAAGTATTTAGCTATTGTCCACGTTTTGCCTACCTGTTGTGATCTCACTTGGTAATATCGTGAATGTATTAGACATGCTATTACTTCAATAGAACATGACACATGTCAGACAACGACCACTTTTTATAAACAAAATGTAATAGCCTCACAGGCCTCTCAGAAATTGTTTATTAACTAATATCGAGGCTATATTTGGCGGAGATAGATCGTTGAAATTGGTGGTGTATCAAAGTTCATAAGCAAGTGGAATTACTGATTGATAAGTATTATTCTTGCCTTAATATCATTCATAAAGTAGCAGTAAACATATATTGAGTAGCAGTTGTGCTTAAAGTTAGTTAGATAAAGTATTTTAGGACACTTTAGTCTAGTGAGTGATAATAGGGTACGTTAGCTTACGGCTACGATAAGTTTGTAAACAAGATTTAACAAACCTCGTTATGTGGTAGAATATATAGGTGATAAAGTAACAACCATAAACTATCTACATAAGATAATATCTGTGTAAGTCAGTACCTGCTAGACATTTTGATAAGGTAGCTTTGTTGTTAAAATTAAGCATTTGCGATAATCGGGCGAACTAAGTTTATGTAGCTAGTGTCTCTCTTATTCGCTAGGGCGCTGTATAACCTAAATAAATAAGGCAGTCTAGCGTACGCAATCTTACGAAAAGTGTAACATTTGTGCACAGAAAACAGTCTTCTTAAAGACTACATAGACAGTGAATAGTGTAAACACAGTTGACAAAACTATTTTAAATAGCTAATTAGATTATTATTATTAAATAAATTCTGATATGGCGCCTTGCAAGCGGCAAGTCAAGGCAAAGAGACACTTGGTGTGCGACGACTGCCACAGTTGGGTGGATTTTGCCTTGTCCGGCTGTACGAAGTCATGGACAGAAACCAAGGAAGAGGGATTCACCTTTCAGTGCGTGGGGTGTTGGAAGGTGAAATGTCTGGAGAAAGAGGTAGCTAGGTTGGTAGATATTGTGAAGGGGATGGAGATGAGAATCAGCAAGGAGACAGATGGAATGGAGAGAGACGACAGGGATAAAGTTGGGAATACTGTGAAACTGAAGGAGCAGAGTAGTGGCAACAAGACCGAGGAAAGGAGACTGAGAGGAGGGAAGGTGATCGGAGGGGAAGAAAGTGGAGGATCGACGGCAGGAAATGTGACAGGTGTGAAGGTGGCAGGAGAGAAAGTGACCGTAGAGAAAGAGGTAGGAGGGAAAAAGAGACGGGAGAGGAGAGAAGGAAATGCAATGGGAGGAAAGATGACGGGAAGAAAGGAAGTGAGAGTACATGTGACAGAAGAGAAGTCGGGAGGGACGATGACAGGAAGAAAGGTGACAAGAGAAACAGCGTCAGGAAAGAATGGAACGGACGAGATTGTGACGGGAGAGCAGAAGACAGGGGAACAAGATTACAACCAGACAGATGCAAACCGTAGAAAGAGCTACACTGAGGCAGTGATTGAGGGGGCAATGAGGAAAGAGAGGGTGTTTATGGGCGATTCGATTATGAGAAAGACAGATAAGACTCTAAGCGAGGGGGAGGACGTCGTTGTTTGTCTACCGGGGGCTAGGATAGAACATGTAACTGAAAGGGTAGAGAAGGTACTGGGGCATGGCAAGGGAGGGTCTATACTAGTACATGTAGGGACAAATAACGCAGAGAGGGAGGGAACAACTGGGATAGTTCAGAAGTACAGACAGTTAGTGAAGAAGTTAAAGAAGACAAGAGTAGAACAGATTATCCTCTCAGGAATTTTGCCAGTAATGGGAGGAAGGGGGCCGACATATAGAAACTGCAAGAGGATGGCGATCAACGCACTAGTTGAGCAGATGTGTAAAGAAGAGGGGGTGGGATTCGTAGATTTATGGGGATACTTTGTTGGGAGGGAAGATATGTACATGAGAGATGGCCTACATCTAAGTGGAAAGGGGGCAGCAGTTTTCTCAGAGAATTTGCTGCAATCTGTTGACAGTGGGACAGGCTGCATCTATTTAAACTAGATTCGCAGGGGGGATTCACAGAGAAGCCTGAAACTGGAGGCATAGATAAAGACAGCAGAAATAAATCGGCAAAGAACAGCCTGGAAAACTGTTCTGAATCAGGATATAAATGCATTTGTTTAAATGCAAGGAGCATAGTAAACAAAAGAAGTGAACTAAACATTATGGTAGAAGATATTGACCCTCACATAATAGGTATAACCGAATCGTGGGCCACCACTGATATATCAGATGCCGAATTGGGACTAACAGGATATGTAATGTTTAGGAAAGATAGAATAGGAAGAAAGGGAGGTGGAGTTATTTTATATATTAAAGAATCTATCCAGGCTTATGAAATAAAATTAGAAAGAGAAGCAGATTGCGAAGAAGCTGTTTGGTGTAACATAGTTACAGGAAACTCAACGTTAACAGTTGGGTTAGTTTATCGAAGTCCAAACATAAGCATAGAAGAGAATGAAAAAATACAAAACGCTATAAGGGAAGTAAGCAAACGGAACTGTATTATTATGGGGACTTTAACCATGGGCATATACAATGGAAATCTCTACAGAGTATGGGGAGTGAGGACCACAAGTTTTTAGTTTTAGTACAAGATAGTTTCCTTTCTCAACATGTGCTAGAACCAACCAGGGGAGAGAATGTGTTAGACTTAGTTTTGTCCTCACAGAAAGAATTAGTTGACAATGTCAAGATATGTGAGCCACTGGGGAGTAGTGATCACAACCAGATACATTTTACCATCAAAGTAAAATCAGAAAGGAATAGTAAAAAGCAGTATAGGAGAAATTTCCACAAAGGAAGGTATAAGGACATGAGGAAATATGTAGCAAAGATAGACTGGAATAACACACTGAAGAATAAGACAGCAACCGAATGCTGGAATATCTTAAATAGTGAAATTAAGTGCATAGTCGATAAATTTGTACCTTTCAAAAAACAAGGGAAACGGTCTAAAAAGAAACACTTATCGAAAGAAGCCATTAGAAAAATTAAGTATAAACAAATGATGTGGAAGTCATATAGATGTACTGGAAATGATGAAGACTACAACATTTATAAAGAAGCACTTAATCAAGCTACAGCTGAAATTAGAAATTCAAAGAGAAGCTATGAAAAAAAATTAGCTAGTAATATAAAACATGACAGTAAGAGTTTTTATGCGTATATTCGAAGCAAACAGAAAGTTCAGGATAAGGTCGGTCCTCTAGAAGATAGTGCTGGAAATACAATATCAGAGGGATTCTTAATGGCAGAAGACCTGAATGAGTATTTTAGTTCAGTGTTTACCAGGGAAGATATTAGTTCACTGCCAGTACCAGAGGCTAAGTTCAAGGGGCAGATTCAGACTATTTAGGACAGTTAGTTGTAACCTCGGAAATGGTAGCTAAGAAAATAAGGGCTATGAAGGATAATAAATCACCTGGAGTGGACGGGATTCCGCCCAAACTACTATTGGAAATTGTAGAACAAATTAGCGTACCGCTTACAACAGTTTTCAATTTGTCATTAGAAGAGGGAGTGGTTCCTTTAGAATGGAAAGAGGCAAACATTATACCGTTATTTAAAAAGGTTCGAGAAACAAGTCGGAGAACTATAGACCAGTGAGTTTAACATCAGTGATTTGCAAATTATTAGAAAGACTAATTAAAGATCACATGGTGGATTTTCTTGTTAAACATAACTTGATAAACCCATCTCAACATGGGTTTTTAAAAGCGAGGTCATGCTTAACAAATATGTTATGTTTTTTGGAAGACATCACTAGGTGGGTAGATGAGGGATCACCAGTAGATATCATCTATTTAGATTTTCAAAAAGCTTTCGACAAAGTACCACATCAAAGATTACTCCTTAAGCTAAAGGCCCATGGCATAGGAAATGGTATAATAAACTGGATAGAAAAATGGCTGAATGACAGAAGACAACGTGTAGTAGTTGATGGGAAGGCTTCAAACTGGAAATCGGTATTGAGTGGGGTACCACAGGGATCAGTACTAGGACCTATATTATTCTTAATATATATCAACGATTTGGACGATGATATAACAAGCAAGGTGTTAAAATTTGCGGATGATACAAAAGTGTTTAGAAGGATTAAAAGTGATGAGACATTAAAAGAAAAGACAGCATTTACAAGATGATCTTGATAGGTTGATCAAATGGTCTGAAAAGTGGCAAATGCTGTTCAATTTTGGGAAATGTAAATGCCTCCACACAGGTCATGGGAATGAAGAGGTAAAATATAAAATGGGGGGTACTGTTCTAAGTACTACTGTAAAAGAAAAGGACTTAGGGTTAACCATTAGTGCTGATATGAAGGTTTCAGAGCAGTGCGGAATTGCAGCGTCAAGGGGAAATCAAATCCTTGGATTAATTAGGCGAAATATAGCGTATAAGAAAAAAGAATTAATAGTACCGCTGTACAAAACAATAGTGAGGCCTCATTTAGAATATTGTATACAAGCATGGAGGCCATATCGCAAGAAGGACATAGATATGCTAGAAAGAGTACAGAGGAGAGCGACTAAAATGATACCAAATCTGAGGGATCTTAGTTACGAAATACGCCCTAAAAGAATGTGGTTTAACAACACTAGAGACCAGGAGATTGAGAGGAGATCACATAGAAGTGTTTAAAATATTGAATGGTTATGAAAATATTGATAGAAACATTTTTTTCGCAGTTAAGAAAGATAGAAGGACCAGAGGACATGAAGCTACATTAGTAAAGGAGCAGTGTAGATTAGATATAAGAAAGTTCTCATTCTCACAAAGGACTGTAAATGAATGGAACAGATTATCTCCTGATTGTGTTGGTGCTAGTAGCGTGAATATGTTTAAAAATAAAATCGACACACACCTAAAAAAGGCGGGATACATGTAGATAAAAAGTATTGGACTCTCGATAAGCCAAAAGGCTTCCTTGTCCACCTGTCATCCAGAGTAATTTTCTGGATGGCAATCTTGTTAAATCTTGTTAAATATGATAGGTGGCAGCAGAAAGCACCACATCGATGTAAACAAACGCATAAATGTATTCTTTTTGGACTACATTGTACGTAACTATATCGTTGTAATCGCCACTGGAAAGTTTTATGATTATCTGATGATATTTACACATGCAGTGTGCTCCATCTAGTATTCTAGCCGCACAGTGAAGATTTTTTAACACATACAAAATCCGGCGGCGTCCGTGCCAGTGGACGTGGTGCGTTAATTCGTGTGTCCGACATTTCATTGTCTAAAACAACGTTTCTAACCGTTTGTTTGCATTCAGTCGATCAAATAAATGTTACTGATTTCGAATACTGACACTTTTAAACAAATAGTGGTTCCGATTTTTATTTAAACAGTTTATTGAAATCAGTATGTAGATGGGAACTAAGTAAATGTAATATTATGATTACACGACACCAGTGACAATTTAGTAAGCGGCCCAAACAAATGAACCGGTACCGTTACAATAATTATACCTATTTTCCTTACCTTGTTGGGTCTTTCGGAAATAAAAACAAATGTTTTTCTTGAGTTTTCGACGAACGGTTGTTGCACCCAAACACGGCACAACATACGCCACCACAAGGACGCCGTTCTGGCTCGGCGTTCATATTTGCTGCGCTGTAGACTCAGTCCAGTAGATGGCGCCACCATCCAATTGTAAATGGCGTATCGCCAAGTGACTACGATTGGTATATAATTGCTTTGACGTAATCAACTAAACTTCCTATCCATGTATATAGATTAGTGGTCAGTCTTAGTCGGTCTATGCTACCAGCGCCTGCAACGGACAAACCGGTACTACTAGCCACATCCACCAAAGCCCGTAACCAGGTTTCACTGAGGGGGGAGTCTTTTTATACAGTTTCGTCTTATGTTTCGTATATAGCAGACGTGTGTGATTGTGTATGTGTGTGTGTGCCTGCGTGTGAGTGTGCGTGTGTGTGTGTGTGTGTGCGCGCGTGTGTGTGTGCGCGCGTGTGAGTGCGTCCGTGCGTACGTGTGTGTGTTTCATGTTTGTGCACCTTTTTTCCTGCGGCCTAGCTCTCTTTTCGGCATTTGACTCCATCCACCAACGAGTATTCTGTCCACATGAACCTGTTACTTTGTCACGAGCTCATACAGAACATCGACTGTGAGTACGTTGACCAGTGCAACGTTTATAAAACAGAGAATGCGGTGAAATCCAAATAGGACGCCCTGCATTGCGAACTCCTGTGCTCTTGACGAACGAAGCAGGACGTCTGGAACGTTTTGTGTACAATTATCACAAAGCAGATTTGACACAACTATGACTTTTATTACTTTGTCGTTTCTCACTGACATTCCTAACATTTACGAGAGTTTTGATTTATTTTATGACAATTTGTTGAAAAGTAATTGTGTTTCACGTATCTACTTTTTAAACAATGCATTTTCTGAAGTTCGAACCAATGTTACAAAGCCTAAAAGGAAAACGTACTATGTATTGGAAGTCGAACAATCAGTAAAACAAAAGATCAAACGTCTATTCATTGTTAATTCACACCTTTAACTCATATGCGTATTACTGGCAATGCACGTTGTAGTTGCATACTTACCTTCTCAATCGAAAACAACGCTAGATCCTCGGAGACAAAAGTTATATCTGGAAGCCGGTTTTATGTAGTGTCCAACAATCTTCACAATTCGCCCACATTTGTTTATCTTGTGTATTAACGACTTCATTAATAATGTTGATTCAGGTGAAATATCAACGTATACTGACGATTCCAAACTGTGTAGAGAAATTACGTCGGTGACCAATTGTCAGTTGGTGCAGAAGGACCTGGACAGTGCGTAACTCTGGACTGAGACCTGACTTAACGCAGACAAATGCTAAGTGAAAAAAACATTCAAAAAAGAAGTGTATATCCATTATCTACACTATTTTAAGCCTGTCTCTACACAAGTTCACCGCTGTCAAAGTCTTTGGTGTCACATTGACCAACAGTTTTAATTTTAACAAACATTATTAGTCGTAATGTATCTAAAGATCTAAAACGTTACAACAATATGCGAACTATGTCACTATTATTTTGTTTCCTACTGTGTTTATTCTTTTTTGTTTCCTAAAATCACATATCACGATGAATTGGCGATATTTTAATTATCCAACCTGTCCAATGTGATTTTAGTGGAAACCCTCCTCGGATAACTCCAGAAAACTTCAATCTGACCACACGAGCGTCAAGTAAAGTAAAAACCCTATCATAAACGGGCTGCGGACCACACACACACACACACACACACACACACACACACACACACACACACACACACACACACACACACACACACACACACACACACACACACACACACACACACACACACACACACACACACACACACACACACACACACACACACACACACACAGAACAGAGAGAGAGAGAGAGGGAGGGAGGGGAGGAGAGAGAGAGAGAGAGAGAGAGAGAGAGAGAGAGAGAGAGAGAGAGAGAGAGAGAGAGAGAGAGAGAGAGAGAGAGAGACATACAAACAGACAGTTGCTGCTGCGAAATTTTAAAGAGTTCTAAATACCTGACTTAGAATACCGCACGTAGGATTCCGTGGTCACAATTTTATTCAGGAACACATGACATTAACATCGATACATTTACACCCGCATCACCTGAATCCTGCATTTTTGCTGCTACTCTTGGCTACGTTTGCCGGGAGTGCGCTATCAGTCTGCTCCTGGTTGTGACAACGACGGATGTTCTTTACGCATCGGTTTGTGCTGCTGCTTTTCGTTTCATATCTGCTTCGCCTGCTGCTACCTTCGCCGCCGTCATATCTTTTGGCAAGTCCACCTTTGTGTATTTGGTCTTCGCCAGCTGATAGTAACAAGGCCAACCCCAGCAGAAGTAGCCGCGCCTCTCGCAGATGTAGAACTTCTTCTGGTAGCAGTCGTCGTCGATCCAGTCGTACAAGTAAGTGTTTATGTTGGTATACGGACGTCTCTTGAGGGCCATACAGTTCTGGTAGCCCAGATAGTTGTTCGGTTCTTGTGCCGGAATTCCATTCATCCAGTATGTAGGGGACACCACGTAAGAGTCTAAAACAAGTATAGTTTTTATTTTGTAAACAAACTGTTTAAGAACGTGCGCCTGTTTATGAACGCCAACTGTGTTTTACAAGGAAAACAAAGTATTAAGCCTAGTTAGTCGGAATAGTTTAGAAATAATTCATTTTTATACTTATTTGTTGTACACGGAAAATTAATCATGTTAGGCCCCTATACTTTATTTATATAAAAAACTGCCAACATTCTTCTACAAATATTTGACAAAAAATGTTTTTATATTAGACGTTTATTATAAAATATAGTAAATATTGAATACGTGGTTAAAGTAATTCGTCACAATACATCAATGCTTACATGACGGATCCCATTTGAATCGACCTTCCACTTGGAGATCTGTCGCTCCCAGCCAGTATTCTTGTTTCTCCAAAAGATGGTGATGGTTAACTACTGAAATATCAAACATGTCACTTTACAATACAATTTTCCTATGACGAAAATATCAATGATCGAAGCAGACACAGTGTTTTCATGGTATTTTTAAGTATAGTTAAGTATGAATCTATGAAATCTAACTATAATCCAGCCAACGTATTAATCTGCAATCACTCGGAAGAAACGTAACGCCTTTATTTTTCAAAATGTTCAATGGATTAAACTTTTACCGGTTTGTGGGTTCGGCGGCGTATTTTCTTCGAATGCAGCATGGATCGCCTTTTAATTTGTGTCGTTTTACGCAAACGCCGGGATATACTGGCGCGTTTGGCCCGACCTGACCAGACCAGACCAGTCTTGACCAAGCCAGACCAAACAACGCCACACCACACCAGACTACGTCAGACAGCAGTGTATCAACTATGCCGACCGCGATGTCCTAATAATATAAACTTGAAAACATTGGAATACCTCAGACTGGTACCAACTATGTACAATCGACCTAGTGGTGAGTTTTCAAGTTTACGTGATTATGACGGCTTCAATTATGGGACAATCTGTGCCAGTCGATGTAGTGGATAAACTCCTGTCTGGCGTAGTCTGTAGTGGTCTGACGTGGTTTAGTCTGGTCTAGTCTGGTCAGTTCGGGCAAAAAGTGCCGGTCTATATGTAATATAGCCGCTCCCTGCATGTTATATACATGCGTAGCCTATGTATTACGGACGGATCCCGTTGCCTTCGGATTTCTCCGGTGCTGGTCGGATCAGATAATAAACGACGGCCATGTTTCGTTCAGTCTGATAAATGGTGTGCTTCATTTAAAAGCAGCAATCATACACTATACAGGCCTTCTTTATCCAAAATTACATTATAAGAAACGAAATGTTGGAATACTCCGGGAAATGGTCTTCTGTGTGTATGTCGTTTTCAAGTAAACAACAAACAACTGGTCGATGCTAGAAATGGATGTGTCTGTTGATATTTACACAAACATCCCCTAATGTTTGCGTAAGGGGAAGCAGATTATATAAAAGGGACGGTGAACAATGCGTTTCAATTAATCGCACAGATTTCGTTTTGTATGGAATTGTGAAAGAGGAATTTTAGTCAACTAGCTGAGTTACCCGATGTTGCCCGGTGGAAAAAGCAGTCATATACATCCACAAATCATTTGCACTGAAATCAAAAAAATATTGTTGACATAATTATGAACACTGAAAATAGACCAAACCTCAAATGCCCAACACTTGAGTTCCAGAAACCCCAAATGTTTCCAGCCTACACACATTAACAAATTGTAACCAGTCAGTGTTAGAACAACCTTTTGGCAGCTGGGTTACGCGCTCGGGATTTTGTAATATTAATAACATAAAACGAATACATTTTTGTGCATACACCCAGTGATACATTTGTACATGGAATAATGATGTGTACTATGATATAGAAATACACTAAATTCCGTGGCTGGAACTCCACGGAATTGTTGCAGTGTGTTGTTTGGCAAAAGTAGCAGTTGCTCATGGGGATGATGAGGCGAAATACTTACGTGACCGGCGACAGATAGGTCTGGTGTATGTTAAGCGTTGAAGATTTTTAAACGTCAATAACTTTAAAACTATTCAAAATTTCTGCATACATCCAGCGACATATTTGTAGATGGCATAATTAATCATTTTAACGATGACTTACAAAAACATTGAATTCCGCGGCTGGAATTCCACGTACAGCCTTTTGAAATATAGTTCTCCACCACCCCGGACGAATTTCGAAAATGTCTCAATCAACGAACCATCTCAATGGGCCCGGTAGATCCCATGCAACATTTTAGCTCGATACATACAAAACTGACGGAGATGTGGGTGCACATACAAACAGAGAATGAACTGGTTTTTTATAACATAGACACTCACATCTTCGATAGTACAGTTGCCATCGGAGGAAATAGTGGGTACGAGAGTCTTTCACCTCGACCATCCTGGCACGCATGACTCCACAGTATACCTGTGTACAGAAACATTATACAGCTAACATTACTTCTTAATATAACGTATGTTGCCGAACAACGGGATCTCTCTAATGAAACCGCATTCCAACGTATAAGTGTATTCTGATGGCAGTTATACGTGGACGATGATATCATACAGGCTTTCATTAACATAAACGTTTGGCCAGCTGTGTTATCTTCGTTGCACTATTATGCATGCCACAAAGATTGCGAAGTTTCATGCGCGATGGAATTTGGAAATAATGTCGAATATGGGTTCTCAAAACATTAGTCTTCACAAAATAAAATGATGTCGTCGAAGAATGATTTGTTGAGGATGATGCGGACTACGCCAACAGCTCGCGATTGTAAAATAATAATGTCACACTAATTTGAAATACAATTTAGGTATAAATGAAAGGACTGATCCATGCCAAGTGAGAACTCCGTGTTTATAGTAAAAGGTCGTGTTTACCTTGGCTTCCGCCCAGCTGGCGAGATCTCGCACGAACTTGTAGCACTTGCAGTAAGGCCATGACCAGCGCGGCACGAAGCCAATCGGGCAATCTTTAAAAGAGAGAGATACGTATATAACATGTGTGCTTATATAAATAAACACAACATATATATAAATAAAAAACCACCCACACGAATCACACGATACTACAACTCATGTGTACCTAACTATAATCGAGCAAGCGTATATGTGCATTAGTGTATTTATGTACGTTTACATGTGCACGTGTGTGTAAGTGTGTGAGTGGGTGCGTGCGTGCGTGCGTGCCTGTCTGTGCACGCGGCGTGCGCGTATTTGCGTGTGCGTTTGCGCTTGTGCGCGTGTGCAAGTGTGCGCGTGTGCGTGTGTATGAATTAGTGTATATGTTTTAGTGCACATGTGTACGTTTGGGTTTGTGTGCTTGTGTACGTGCGTGCTTCGTGCGAATGTGTGTGTACGTGCGTTCATGTGTCGGCTTGAACATTATAACGAAAAGCGATGGTCTTTAGCGGTTATAAACATTACGACACCGCCTTATTGTTGTTTCATCTAATTCATCTACAGAGGTACCACCCACCGTGTGCACGTATAAACCACATTACTTACGACAGAAAGGGCAGAATGGCTTCAAACCGACGGACGACCTGACCGGAGACAACGCTTCAGTCAAGGCTACGGTAGTTGCGAACAGCAACACGGCTGCAAAGAAATACAAACAGTGCATGCATGAATTGACACATACTTTAGTTAATGACACGTACAAACATGCATGCATAAATACGTCCGTAAACAAGAAATGTAACTATGCGTGAGTCCATGGACACACACGCACACACACACATACACACACACACACACACACACACACACACACACACACACACACACACACACACACACACACACACACACACACACACATACACACATACACACACACGCACACATGCACACATGCACACATGCACACATGCACACATGCACACATGCACACATGCACACATGCACACATGCACACATGCACACATGCACACATGCACACATGCACACATACACAAATACATATATTCGTACATACGTACACGCGTACACACGTACACACGTACACACGTTCACACGTACGTACGTACATACATACATGCATACATACATACATACATACATTCATGCATACATACATATATACATACATACATACATACATACGTACGTATGTACGATCGTACGTACATACATCCGTACATACGTACGCACATACGTACTCATGCATTCATGCATATATACATATATACATACATGCGTACACAATGAACGTCATTCTTAAATTTCTTAGTTTTGATATGCTTGCAGATACATTTAATTAATTATTATTATTCGAAAGCTTACTGCTGATTGGAAGAAGTTAATAGTATGTACTATTTTATTACATGAATACCTTTCCATATGACGTCACGAAAACACGCAAATGACACCACGGCAAAATAAGTAAAATTTTGTGATGAACACATATTGTCCTACTACTAGTTACTGCAAACTTACCCGTTAAGATCAGTGATTGGCTGACCATGTTGTCGATATCTTGGAGATCGCGTAGTTGAATTCGCCTGAAACAACGCAAAAGAAAAAATCCAACATAAAACAGGTATGACAGTGTGGACAATATTATTAGCTAGTACAATGATGTAAGCAGTAACGTATTTGCATCTATCGTGCAGCTGAGGTAAAACGTGCTATGGTATACTTGAAGACGTTGCTGGTTCTTGCACGTCAACAGAATCAGCACACTTGAGTCCCCGTGGGATTTTTTTTAACGTACCTTCTGGCTCTCTCTCTCCGGCGCCTCTGTAGTTGCCCACGACGTTAGTGGTTATATAGGCCGCCTCAGCCAATGAGCATCGACGTCTCAGTGTAAGGTGGTTTCTAAAAGTTGACACACTTTTGGTGATGGCGAAGGAGAAAAGTGCAAGCTGCAAGGCCAACGTGCTTTGGAAACTTGCCAATACCTTGTCGTTGTAAATAAGACAAATGAGTGACCATAACAGATCAGGGGGTGGGTCGAAAGAATGAGGTATTGGCTCAGTTTTCAAAGGGTGGGTAGGATCAGAATTTTTGAAAAAGTTAAGAGTGGATTATTTGTCAGTGCACATAGCAATATATTGTTAACAATGTACAAAATATTGATGGGTGGTATTTCAGTGGATATTTTTGCAGTTGGGCAAATCCACTGAAAGTTTTTTTTCGGATGGGTTATATTTGAAATGAGGGTGTGTCCTCGGATTCATCCGGCCAACCCCTGTCATGCGTTGTCTGTCCCTAGAGTGAATTATACATATAAACTTTCTTTGTCCATCATCTTTCTAAGAATCTGCCCTTTGCACTGTTAATAAATAAATGAAAACATACATCAAGTAGTCTTTTGTTGAATTTAATGAGATCGTTTGCTTTCATCCCAGACAGTGGAATGTAATTATACGTATTGATTAGGACCGCAGATACGTCAGAAGTAGTTGACTGCGCCATCGCCTGTGCCTCGTATTGACGATACGAAACCAATCACCGTGGTCACGTGAGATAGCGTGGTCCGCGCACGTTCCGTCTGTACTTCTAGACCGAAAAACTGCGGGATTCAGGTATCCAATATGTCAAGTCCATAGTTCCCGCACAAGACCCCACAAATACCAATTTGGCAGCAACCACAGCACACAAAAAACAGTAAATATACCACGGGGCAATCCTTCTGATGCCTTCGTCCAGTGTAGTATGCGGCAGTTATTATGGCGTAATTTCTTTCTTCATTATGCGAATACCCGTTCTGTTCTACATGCCTTGTGCATTATAGTTTGTACACTGTATATCCAATATTACTTCCATTGCAATGTTGTAAATTAATATAACGCTCCCTCTCCTTTTAAACACAGTTTTCCTTCAGTAGATAGTATTACCAAACTTTAGTGGATAGGTATTGTAACACTAATACATTTTATCGTTGAACTCATTTGTAATGTTTACCTGTGGAATATGTACATTTATAGACACCATTCGCTAACGCAATTAAGCACCGTTACCGTGCGCGAAAACTTCATTCGACGTCAAATTTGAAGTCGACTCCACATCTCGCGTCGCAAAACACTATTTGCAAACAGCTCAGTAAGCGGTTCTACGTTCGGGTCCGTTAAAAAAATTAATGTAAGTCCACTATAGTTGGAAACTGATGTGAAGATATTTAGAACATGTACAGCTAACAAAGAAAATACACAGACAAAGCCAAAAGAGTCCAAAAAACATATTTTATTTCATCGCGACAGGGTCGGCAAAGTGTCTGCAAGCATGACTGTATTTACCAACAAGCGACTCATAGGTCTTTCAAAAACTGGTCAAATGTGTTTGAATATTGAACTAAACTTGTTGTATGCGGGTGTATTCCTAAGAGGTCGAGATGAAAAAACTGCATAGTTATTTTTCAATTAGTATAACTATTTAATTACAAAAAGATGCGGCGTTTGTGAATACGCCATATTTCCATTTTTCGCGTACGAACGCCGCGTCGAATGACATATCTGGGGTTGACCATTGATTCCACCACAAAAGGTGTTACGTAGCAGTGAATAACTTGGAGTAACTTTTGTTCGTCGCGCTCAGCATTAAAGTCAATTTGCGCTCATTTGGGTTAATCAATGGTGCATAATGGCGTTTTACTGTCCTGGAAAAACGTACGCACACTGCTTTCTTTGAAGGTATTCGGTTTCCACATCATGTGAACGTTAAGATGACTTAAAGCGACGCCGAACGAGTCTCGTGGAGACCATTGGTTGAGATGTCTTGATATGTGTTGACTGGTGATTAACATCGGTGTCGCTTTAGTAACAGTGGCTGTGAAAGAACTCCGTATACCATAGTAAAATAGCTGCACAATATATTATATTAACGCAAGGTCAGAGTGACACATAAATTAAACCAGCAGACTGGTACAAGGTGGTATCGTTTCAGAATGTTCGTCATAAATTGTTGCACCCACACACTCATCACTCGCGTGAATAAGCAAACATTAACAATAGCACGCATGAATACACATACATACATACATAGAGAGATAAATAACATACATACATGCATGCATATATACATACATACATACATACACGATTAAAGAAACATACATGCATATATACATACATACATACATACATACATTATTACATACATACATACATATATACATACATATACTCTACACCTAAGTAGGATTGAAAAATGATGCGTCAATGGAATACATATTCTATACTCTGTGATAGCGACTATTTTAGTCTTAATAGGAGTCTCCTACATCATATATTGTAAAACCTTAATTTCCATAATAATTGTTGTTAAATAGTACCGTTATATATTGATGTGTATACCGTACTTTACTTGTATTAATTTTCAATACTACATGTTGTACAATATTGGAAAAATAAATACTATCAATTTATTTAATACTTTTAGTGCATTTTTTATGAATGCCAGTATAAGTGCTAGGCCGTAGCTATAATCAAACAATAATCGTTTCTGTGTTTATGTTGTAGACCGATATTATTCTCGTAAAAAACGTGTTAATTAAATTAAGTGGATTGCTACCTAAATGTCAGCCTGTAATTGGTTCTGGCAAGGTACCAGAGTAATGTTTAAACCATTTAAACAAATACACGCATTATTTCTAGTTAACTGAATGTACCTATTATTTAAACTATCCCAACACTCCATATTTGGACATCCAATAATTGGATTCGTGATGGGCTGAACCAATTGATAAAGCAAGTGTAACAGCAACCGTTTTGGCATCTCCACCACGCACCAGACATCGCACTATTCACGAGTGTTCATATCTAACCACAGGCCTAATTGATCTAGCGTATGTATCTTACTGTTTCCCTATTAGACAGCTTGCACTTCGAGCGCCAAACTTTCAGGAATAAATCAATATATCTATATCTGTTAAAAAATACCCCATATATGTCAAGATACCTTTATAAGGTAAATCAGTTCGTTCCTTAATGGTTCTAAACCTTAAACGTAATTTTCATGTAACACATAAAACGTAACATAATAATTGCAGGAACCACGGACGCGCGGCAAAATCCTCACGAAAACGATTCTCACGACTAGGGCCTATCGATTGACATGAACTTCACATTTTCTCCGACCTTCGTCATTTTGAGAAAAGCAACAACGACTCTGCGAACACGCTATGGTGTTTCTGTAACGATGCTCTGTTTTCTAACATTAATTTGGGTAAATATTACTTTCTCGACTGTCTTCTACCTCTGAAGCACGTGCATTTGTGTAAACGGTTAGGGGTTTGGATTGCCTTAACATTCGGGGTAGTTTTTCCTAGAACAGATAAGGTTGAAGGCACGTTTTCTAGATGATTATATCCATCCTGAAATGCCTTTGTTTCCCATCCAAAAGTAATTCAAAATTGAAAACTCCCTCAAGACCGTATACACCATACTTGGTGTTACAAAGCGGAAGACGGTTATTGAAAACAGCATTGTGTAGGGTCAGGTAAAGCACACGTATGACGTTCGTTTCAGTGGCTATAGACGTATCCGTCCGAAGACGTCCAAAGACGAGATTGAATGGAACAGGTGTGAGGTGAACAAGTAACGAGTTGTTTATGTAACCGCATCAACATAAATTATATTACAATAAAACGGACACTACTAATAAAACCGTCGCGTTGCCGTCTTGCGCAGCATATTAGCACAGCAACCTATCTACCTTCATCAATAAACAAATACTTGAGTATGTCAACGCGTCGTCATACCTGGGCAGAATTTACCAGGGCGATGTCTTCTCTGAACGTATCTACGGCCTACACACACACACACACACACACACACACACACACACACACACACACACACACACACACACACACACACACACACACACACACACACACACACACACACAGCGCAAACATCACATACATACACTCGCCGCATATACATGCACGCACGCATGCACGCACGTAAGCACAAGCACAAAACAAGCACAATTGTAAACGTTAGCTAGCGTAGCTCGATTATTGTTAGATTATAGTGACGCTTTTGCTCATGTACTTGCACGCACTCAAAAATGCACACACAAACATTTTAACGAGCATGTTGAAACGATACCACCTTGTACCAGCCACCTGATGTAATTTATGTATGAGTCTGACCTATTTTAGTATGGTATACGAAGTTCTTTCACACCCACTATTACTAAAGCGACAACCGTAATCACCAGTCAACATATATATACATATCTCTAACGATACCACCTTGTACCAGCCACCTGATGTAATTTATATACCACTCTGACCTTGCTTGAATATATGGGGCTATTTTACTAAGGATTACGAACTGGTTTCACACCAACTGTGATTGGAGCGACACCAACATTCATCACCAGTCATTATGTATTAAGACATTTCAACTGGTGGTATACACAAGACGTGGACATTACTTACTTCAGGTAGATCAGGGTTCCGTAAACGTTTAAGTGCGGGGCAACTGTTGTCCAGTTATCTCTATGCGGGGCAAAGCTTTTAATTAGGGAAAGCATAAAATACCTGAGCAGACAGTATATTTTATGCTACCCAGAACATTTCAACAACACATTTAAATTACGCGATTCAAACGTCACATAAGACAACGTTTAAACAATGGTGATGCTGCATCTTCTTGTACAACCAGTCCTACTACTGCTTGGAGAGAGCAGAGAGGTCGAAGTCACAAAACGACTTTCAAATGATGTCGATGGTGATAATGTCGTTCGTCTTTGGGAATTCCGACATCGCTCAATCAAATACTGCCGAAAAGTATCAATTATTTTGCGCGACATGCACAATGTTAAAAATCGACACTTTTATCACTTATAAAAACACAATATTGTCACACACACATTCCTCTGTCAGATGTTATACTGTCGTAATCTCAAAGATTATCCTGCAAAGCTGTGTTGTCGTCTCCAAATGATTGCGAGAACTTCGACAACGTCAGGCTGAGCGGTAAATGAAGTAGCGAAGAAGCAGAGAAATCGGTAAATCAATTACTGAAGGCTTTACGTGGAGTTCCAGCCGCGGAATTCAATGTTTTTATCATCGTAAAGATAATGATGCCATCTACAAATATGTCGCTGGATGTATGCAGACAAATGTATTAGTTTATATATTATTAACGTTACAAAATCCCGGTGCGAACCCCATTTTGAATAGTTTTAAGTTATTGACGTTTGAAAATCCTGAACGCTTAACATGTACCAGGTCTACCTATCGTTGGACACATAAGCATTTCGCCGCGTCAGCCCGGTGAGCGCGTGCTACCTCTGCACTGCACACTGCAACAATTCCATGGAGTTGCAGCCACGAAATTGAATGTTTTTCTATATCACTGTACAGGTTATGATTCCATGTATAAATATGTCGCTGGATGTATGCAGACAAATGTATTAGTTTTTATGTTATTAACGTTACAAAGTCCCGGTGCGAACCCCAGCTGCCTATTGCTGGTTACGTCAGCTACACGGGTGAGCGCGTGCGATTTCTAGTAAAAGGTTGTAATAACACCTAGGCGATTGACCAGTTGCAATGTATTAATGCAGGTAGGCTGAAAACATTTGAGATGGGTTTGGAGTGTCTGGAACTCAAGTGTTGGGCATTTGATGTTTGGTCTATTTTCAGTGTTCATAATTTTGTCAACAATACTTTTTTGGATTTCAGTGCAAATGATTTGACGATGTATACGACTGCCTTTTCCCCCCGGGCAACGCCGGGTAACTCAGCTAGTTGAATATAATTCCTCTTACACGATTTCATGCAGAACGAAATTTGTGCGATTAATTGAAACGCATTGTTCAACGTCCCTGTTATATAATCTGCTTCCCCTTACGCAAACATTAGGGGATGTTTGTGTAAATATCAACGGACAAATCCATTTCTAGCACCGACGAATTTAGCTTTTGAATTCCGATTCAGGTGTATCGCGAAACCTATATTTTCAGGTTGTCCCACTTTACTGAGCAGAAGATTTTATTTGTTCAGTCAGAAATTACCAGTTTGCACAATGTCGATGTAAGTTGTTTAGAAGCAACTTAGCCAATTAACATAATTGTCGACACCACGGCTAAATTTGTGACTACTCAGTCAATTATCTAATAGCTCTATTTTGTGAATTGGTGAATTGTCCAGTTGTATGTTAACTTGCCAACAATGCACATCCTCCAGTGACGCGACATACAAACAGTCGCTGTAGACCATTCCCGGGAGTATTCAAACATTTCGTTTTTTATGGCGTACATTTTGAGAAACAAGGCCTGGATACAATGCCTCATTTTGCCCGATCAGACAAGACCAGACTAAAACTCGCCAGACCACATCAGACTCCGCCAGGCAGCAGTTGCTTCGTTCATTGATATGTTATTTATGGCCTCAGCACACTGTTAGTTTTCCCATTGGCGACCACGTTAACGTGTTGAGTGATTATAAGAAAACATGACCTACAAAAAGTCTTAAACTTTAAATATCATCTCATTGACATGCTGATCGAGTTTAATCAAAATCTAATATTTTAGCTCTCGTAAAATGCCTTTATGTGTGACACCCGTCAATATTTACGAACGAATGCAGGCAGTAATCTGGCTAAAGGGTCAACTAGCCAAATTGCAGCCAAATACCCGTCCGCGTAGTAAAATCAGCTACAAATATACACTTTTATTGTCAACAGCTTCTATAATCACACCAGGAAATCTAACTACTCAAATGCACTTATGTTTGAGTAGGTGAATTAAAAAAAAAAATCATTTCCCAAAAATACGTTGCACTTTTTTTCGTAAAGAAGCAGGAAGTCCACCTGTGTCATAACCACTTATATGACATTTTCGTCATAGGAAAAATGTATTGTAGAGGAACATATTTGCCATTTCAGTGGTTAACCATCACCATATTTTGGAGAAACAAGAATACTGGCTGGGAGCGATATATCTCGAAATGGAAGGTCGATTCAAATGTGATCCGTCATGTATATTGTGACGGATTGCTTTAACCAAATATTAAACCAAATATTCTGTATTTTATAATAAACGCCTAACATAACAAGTTTACTTGCCATTTAATGTCAAATATTTCTAGACAATTGTTTGCACAGTTTTTACAAATAAGGTATAGGGGCCGAACATGATTAATTTTCCTTGTATGCATACAACAAATAAGTATAAAAATTTATTATTTCTAAACTATTCCGACTAATCAGCATTAATACTTTGTTTGCTTTGTAAAACACAATTGGCTGTCATATACAGGTATACATAATACTAATAAAAAGATTGTTCACAATTATTTAAATAAAACTGAACACTTTTCAGACTCTTCCGTACATATTCCATTCTACGCCACAATCCACCATTACATAAGCCACCGCTCGCATACACACAAGCACGCACACAAAGCACATATGCACACATATCTTCTCAAACAAAACACACTCACACGTACACTTTCGTGCACACACGCACACACGTACGTAAACACGCTGGTAGCCAGACAGACAGGCTGACAGGCAGAGAGTTTCACAAATCTTCTTTGTTGTTGTAAAGCGGTCCAAGTTCACCACTACACTCTGCTTAGACACACTGTCTTACGCACGACCTTTATGGGGCTGAGGTATATACATGACGAATAGGAGAACACCACACGTAGTAGTCTGTGGTCAATCTGTTTATTCAGAAACATGTCATTCACATTGATACAAGTACAACCATACCTGTTGAAGACCTAGTCGTTCGCAGCAGCTTATTGGGATGTCGGTGAGTATCGTCGTCAGTCGGCTGCTGGACCTGACCATGGCGGTTTGTTTTCACGACTATTCTTGTTCCATCGCTTTTTTAATTTCTACTTTCTTGTTTTTAAATAAAAAATACAACTAAAACTAAATAACACAAACATTTACATGTAAAAACGCAATTTCAACAATTCCACCCATTGCTAGGAATGTCGGTGACAATAAATTATAATTATCTGGGTTGTAGTAACCCAAAGAAAGGGTCATGATGACCGAAATGAAGAAAGTAGAGAGACAGACAGAATGATCTGTCTGACAGTTCTATGTTTCTCCACTAGGTGACGAGTGTTCTGCGGAAAAGTGTGAGAGTGCGTGGAAAGAACAAAGAATCAACTTTCCACCTTCTACCTGTTTTAAAGAAAAAGCTCCGATATTCCTCCTGTTTTGGAGACATCCTCCCACCTCGCATGTGTTTTATGGAAAAAAGTGTACATTTTCCACGTGTTTTATGGTAACCGTCGACCTGTTTTGTGAATAACCCCCGCCCACCTCTGTTAAAACCCCACGTCTCACATCAGGAAACATTAGTCTGGGGGGCAATAACCTCTAATTACACCCCTTTATGCGCACAAACACCTCCACTGGCGGCGGAAACAAATTACTAGTCGGCGGTTTGAAACGGAGTTTCATCACGACTCGGGGGTGATGTTGAAAACGTTTCGCCGCCGCGCCGCCGTAACTTAAGCTTCTCTGCTCTCGGTTCGATTGATGACATCGGAAGACGGATGGGGAGGGTGCTGTTGAAAATTAGATTTTACAAGTATAATGATTTATACGTATTGTTCACAACTACGTGACGAGCTTAAAGGCAGGTCTTAACTATGCCAGTATATGTCGTAATTGATGATTATCTTTTGTGATAAAGATACATGATTCGCCAAAGTTCACCTACATCGGAAATTATTTATAGTGTCTTCGCAATGGTAAACACGTCGCACGGTGGTACCATTAGGTGCTAGGCTATTTCCGGACCTGTCATACTTTACGTTGTGCGATGTTCGCCGGAAATCATTATCATTATGTTTCAAATGTGCGTCAAACGTTGGTGTTGTTTGATAACGTTGAAAAGGATTGGCACACAAAAATGCGTTTGGTATCAAAACGATCCGTTATATTATTCATTTGTGGTTGACCAAAAAACGATGTATATGTTAAGGTCATTGTGGCCGGGACATAGGTTCAGAGTCGGTTATATATAACTCGAATCTTCTTTTTGCTTGTACTTAATAATGGCTAGATTTGTACGGTTTGTCATAGCTTTAATAAAGATAATAATAACTATAGAACACGTCATCGGAGATAAATAAGACACCGCTATAAACTAGACGTAACACAGTAGAATAGAAGTACCACAGTTCCACAAACCTTTCGACGGATTGTCCGCATCGCTACGGTTACAGTTAGTAGTGTTTATGTAAAGCAAGCCCCTAGTGTGGCTGGTGCGTTTTTGGACATGCTATTGCAGGCTCCAGGAAAGCCCAAAACTACAACTTCTTGAGACTCCAACTGCACCTCTTTGATGCTCCCAAAACCTCCAACTGCATCCCATCGATACTTCTAACTTCCCCCCCCCCGAGACCCCCAAAAAACCAACTCCAAACCTCCTCGACAACTCGAGTAGAACTCGTTTCACTCGTCCAAGTGTGTGTTTACGAGTGCTATTTTGAATTACTACTTACACCATTTTTATATCGTATTATGCTAATTAGCAGGTGTAATATTCTGTTAAGCGTCTCATTTCACACAAGGGAATAGGCAGTAACTATATGTCCCTGTCACTTTGTGTTCGACTAAACTGCTGATTCCCTGAATCGTGATTTTATTTAGGTTGGGTCCACTGCACAATTTAAAGAATGCATGTATGCGCTCAATCAAAGTTTATACATATATTTTTATTAACAAATAAGTCTTTGGTAACAGTACGTGGGTGTGTTTGAGACACTTCTATAACACGGTTTTACCCAGTTTAACGCGGTAGTAACAGTACCTGTTGGTGAAAACTGTAAGTGTCTGCTTGTTCGATAAATCAAGAGTGAAATTGTTAAATATACGCCATGTAGTACATAATAATTTCATTATTATCGAAACAACCACGTTTTGGAGAAATTGTTTTTGTATCTAGTACAACAATGGTACCAATGTTCGTCCAAGAAATTGACGGCGTTTTGACAAAAGAAGATTAAAAACCCCAGCAGATTTATAATAAAATCGTTTGTAACACGTCTTTCTGACAATCAATTGTAGATATTTATTTTTGAATATTAATTTTTTCTTAAAGATCAGTTAAATCATTTTGTCATTTATTTATTACAAAAATACAATTATATTTAATAGTGTTTTGTGTGAGACTTCCAGTTTTGGTGGCAACATTCACTGAATAACACCCAGAGGCATGTTTTATTGTAAGAATGAATCAGCGAGGTGAAATGATGGGAAATAATAGTTCATTTGAATAGTAAAGATAGTAAATACAATTAGCAAAAACACAATGTAATAGTATAATGTTATTTCGTGCAAAAGATGGCGCTACCCGAGTGATTCTGTCTCGTGATTCATCATGTCCATGCCAGGGTGGTAGTCGACTACTCCACCTTGGCTGAAGATCTACGCAATATCCGGGAGTTCTCTCACTTAGTTGTGATGCTGTACTTTGTTATAGAAATATCTGTCTCCGTCGGTCTTGCTGTTGTAGCCATGCAAAAGGATTGATGCACAAACTCCTCCCCCCCCACATCAAAGAGAACAATTACAGAGAATTGAAATATAATTATCCGTTCGACAGCTCTCATGAGCGGCTGAAGGTACAGATCAAGTTAAAGAGCAAATAATACTAACCCTTTACAATGGACACATAAGAAATGTAACCATTTTTATCCAATCTCTTAAATTGTGTTATAATAATATTAAACTAAACCATTTAATTCAGCATTTAAGCTCCCTGACTATTTTATGTTTTGCAAGTTATTTCATGCAGATTCATTTTGTACACACAAATACACACACACACACACACACACACACACACACACACACACACACACACACACACACACACACACACACACACACACACACACACACACACACACACACACACACACACACACACACACACACACACACACACATACGTACTGACAGACGGACAGAGAGGCACGCAGGCAGGAGGTCAGACAAACAGACAGATAAACAGACATATAGGCAGGCAGACGGAAGGACGGACGAACAGAGACAGACAGATTGGCAGGTTGAAGGAGGTGTGTGATCACAAGAAAACAAACTTCTATATCGTCGTCTTCCCAGGACAACATACCCATACAACAACTAATACAACAACTAATACTCTACTCATTTGTATACAACACAGTTGTGATTGACGATACTTACATGAAGAAGAATATCACACACATGATTCCAAGGTTAATGTTTTATTGAGGAACATTTACATTAACACAATTATGCATATGCCGGGTGAATGCTTAGTTGTTTTAACTGTATTGTTGGCAATACTCCCTATCCGGATTAACTATGGTCTGTTCGCTAAGTGGCGACGTGTGTAATAAACACAGGATCGACGGTCGATTGCAAGATGGCAGCAATAGGGCCTATGTATATATATATATATATATATATATATACATATACATAATATTTTCATTCGTGCATTTAAAGATAATGTAGGATCTATACATAGAGGTCAGTGTGGTGTAACGCATAAATGAATAATCAGACACCTAACAAAGTCCCTAATTGCGCATTAATGTCAAAGTTGTGATTTGTGTTAGCCATTAGTAGGCTTCGTTGTTAGTGGGACGTGTACCTTGTTGTCTTCTTTAATTTCGTTCATTGTTATGGATTCGTTACTATTGTGAACTCTATACTATATAAGTACACATTTACGTGACGGCCCAAGCAATGTTACATCAAACACTATAGTCGCCGTTATTTCGTGTAAGCCTCTATTTCCTGTTTGTTACAGTTGTAATTCGGCTCCTGGTTATGACCACGGTTGATGTTCTTTACGCCTTGCGTGACGTTTACAGCCTTTTAGCATCGGCCATCTTCGCCTTTGTTACACCCTCGGGTAAATACTTCTTCTCGAATTTGACCTTGGATGCTTCCAGTTTACGCAAGCAAAACCAATCCCAGCAGCACCAGCCATACCTCTCGCAAATGTAGAACTTTTTCTGGTAGCAATCGTCATCAAACCAGTCGTAATAATAAGTGTTAATGTTGGTATACGGACGACGTTTGATGGCCATGCAGTTCTGGTAGCCCAGGTAGCTGTTCGGTTCCCCTTGCATCCAGAATGATGAAGACCACGACACAAGTGTGTCTGAAAAGCAGGGAATTGTTTAGCTAATCTGCTGAATAGAGACTAGGACTCTCCGATGACGTTATTGTTTCGAATGTATCAACGTCACATCATCATATTTATCATCATCACCATCACAATCATCATCATCATCGTCATCAACGTTGATTGGTAGGGGCCGGATCATAAGCGAATCATTTCCATATGGGAAACAAATAACATGCTACAAAAATAGTTGATAGATACCATCCAATATTTTGAATGCCGAATGCCGTTTACAAAGCATAGAAGGCACGTGTGATTAAACGAGATATTCCATAAATGGCTTACGTTGATATTAAATTTATGTTATTAAGAAAACGAATTGTATGCTACATTCATTATAAAAACGTCAACACCTTTTTCCAGAAATAGCTGACGTATAATAGAATGGCTACGGTGTGAAGTTAACGGTGACATGTCATTCGCCATTAAGTACACCGAAGCATAATGAAGCGTGTATTTTTACAACTATCTGAGGCGACAGCCTTAGCAATACTTACTGGATGGATCCCAAATCCATCGACCTTCATATTCGAGATCTGTCGCTCCCAGCCAGTATTCTTGTTTCTCCAAAAGGTGATGATGGTTTCTCCCTGAATTCGCACAAAGATGTATGACATTAGAATGATGACGTTTCAAAACATGTTCCCTCGAGGAAGGTTTCACAAAAGGAAAATTGCAATCAGTTTAGTTCAGTACAACTGAATGTGTATTATAAAATAACTAGTACTTATCTTTGGGTCATTATTCATTTAGTGACTTAATATTACTTATTACCTTTTGTCATTTTATTGAACTATCCAAATAGAAATGATATTGTGACGTAACATTTGTATTAAACGTAAGTAGTGCATTTGCTCACTACTGTTTTTAAATACAACGCGCATTGTTTGCAATGTATTATAAAATATACTGTCAGATACTTTTTCATAGATACTAGCCCTACATTGCGAGACATTCATTATAAAGTTTCTATTCGCAGTTTCAATGCTGAGAGCTGCGGCATGATTGGGTACAAGTTTCAATGACATGTAATTTCTGCAAAAAAGTCACCTACATTTGCCATAACACGGTAGCATAGACCCTCTTCGGGTTAGTACATATTTAACCGCCAGATGGCGTAAACGTCGAATTCCGAGGGCATACGTATCTAGGTATAACTGTGATAATGACTGGTTGATCTAATTTGAATAACATGAACAGTTAGACACCTCAAACATTCCTGTGATAGCTTTTGTCGTGTAACAAATCAACCAATATATATTCCAGTGCGTACTCTCCAACGCATTAGTTTATAATTACACAAGTTTGATCCGCAGATGTTCGATTCTTTACAATTGTTGTTCAGATTATTGTCTAAATCGGTTCAATGAAACTGACATTAACAACCAAATGTAGCTTTCCCTAAAATGGATTTATATGGCGAGAAGACGAATTGTATAGATCTATTCACCCCTTAGTCTGATCAGTTGCGATCGCAGCCAGTAATGGGTAGCGGAGTCCCTATCTTCAGCCATGTGAGCCCGCATCACGCCACAGTACAGCTAGGTGCAAACCAATTACGCTGCTTAACACCTATTAAGCATATATCAATAACAGTTACATATATAATGGGATATCTTGAAACAACAAACAAAGCATGTAAACATGAAGCATACCGATGGTTATTCCACTGGAATATATAAGAGAAACGATGCTACAATACGAACATGTCATAATATCAAATCTGATATTCTAAGTTCCATCTGCAAATGTTATAATGCCGTCGAAGATTGATTGGTGGTGGATTTTGACGATACCGCCGAATATAGGTTCCCGGAAGTTATCCTTTAAACATTTTGTCGAAGAATGATTAGCAGTGGAATGAGTTTTTTTTTGTAGAGCTCAAATGTATTCATTTGGTACAAAATGGCCGGCAGATGTGAACTCCGCGGTTATCATATAAGACACTGCTTACCTTTACTTCAGCCCAGCTGGCCAAATCTCGCACGAACCTGTAGCACTTGTAGTACGGCCACACGTTGATGTAGCGCGGCACGTAGCCACGTGGACAGTCTTTAAAGGTAATTAATAAACACTTAGGTATAATATATATGTATATATATATATATAGTATATGTGTGCGTATATGCATATGTGCATATGTATATATTGAGATACGCACACACTTACACTGATACACACGCACACACACACGCACGCATGCACGCATACACACACACTCACACTTGCACACTTTCGCACACTCATACGCATACGCACACAAACGAACGAACGAACGAACGCTCGCACGCACGCACAGACACACAGTGTACAGTCATAGCGGAAATAAAATAGGCTTTGCGTATCATTTATATTTCATCAACACCAAAAATATATGACCAGCGTTAAGGAACGGGATACACTGACAATTTTCGTCCGACCAGATCAGTCCTGACGAAACCAGGCTCCTGACTGCAATGTATTCAGAACACCCACCGACACCGACTGTGCTACGCAGGAAGTCAGCATCCAGTACGTCGCCGTTTGCGTACGTCACAATCAAAATTTTGCGCGTATCATCCGTTAAGATTTACCTTTTTTGTCACCAATGTTCATAAAGGTTATATACGTGAATTATATTACCATTGTTGCATGACATCTTATAAATCAAACATTCCCGCATACATTGTTACTTCATAGACTTTTCCTTATATTTTTGTAAACCCGGCACGTGTTTTCTGATGGCTTGACGGATGTTTTGCTAGGCAACAGGTCACGTGACGGCTAGGTCAGTTGATCTGTCCGGTACTTCTCAAGTGCCGCCAAGTACCGTCAAGTGTTGCATGCCAACAATGTTAATAACAGTAATATATATTTGCATTACATTACTACTGCGGCATGATATCTACTAAATCAACCTTTCCCACATGACGTTCTTGCTTGTGTAACGTTTCGTAATGTCTTAGTCACAAAGAACAAGTTTTGGGACCGGAATTTATACAAAATATACGACAGAATGACTGAACGTTCACGTATTCAGCATCCATTTTTTGATGGCTTGACGAAGCATTAGCTAGGCAACTGGTCACACGACAGATAGGTCAACTGTAATGCTGATGCAACCGACTGTTGCTGAGACATGCCTGCATACCGACTGTAGGTGAGAGATGCCTGCATACCGACTGTAGGTGAGACATGCCTGCATGTCAAGCTTAACTTACAACAGAAAGGTCTGAAACGTTTCGATAAGACTTTGTCGTCATCGTCAGCGGCAACAATGGTTGCGCACAGCAGAATGGCTGCAAAGAAAGACAAACAGTACGTACATTCTTGCACTCTTACATACATATAAACGCGGGGTGTATATATACGCGGGGTGTGCATGCCAGCGTCACTAAGCATTACAAGCGGGCGGGTGTCTCAAGTCAAAGCTTAACGTCATTTACTATATGCATCGCTCATGTGTGTTTGTACATACTTTTGCCAGAATTGATTATCTGCATATCTGATTTTCTGTTTAATCAGACTTCGTGTGTGTGTGTGCGCGTGTGCGTGTGAGTGTGCGTGCGGGCGTGTGCATGTGTGTGTGTGTGTGTACGTACGATTGTACTGTGTGTAATTTCTACTTGTACGTACGTACGCGTGCATGCATGTATGTGCATGTAAGATTATGAAAAACAATTTAATTATATATTTTTATATCCGTTACGACTTAATTTCCGGCGAAGCTCTCTAATAACTTATTGTACTTCTTTTGAGTGCAAAATGACCGATGCAGAAGACGTTTGCTGGCTTTATTGCAGTCGTAATTACCTGTATTACAGAATAGAAGGGGCCATTATGCAAAACCAACTTTACACGAATTTCAATAGAAAAATCATAAGATTCATCATGATAAGATTGGCCGTTTCCAAGGGGTGGCCGTTTCTGAGAGGTGGCTTCTTTGAGGGGTTAGACAGTAACGTCCACACTAACGAAGACCATAACGTGCATGTGAACACAGACTTACCCGTTACGATCAACGATTGGTTGCCCATGTTGTCAATTTATTGAAGATCGTTCGGTTGAATTTTCCTTAAAACAAAGTAAAATACAATTACAAATGTAAAACAGCGATAATTGTTTGTATAGTAATAGTAGTCTAACATTTACTACAATTATCGTCGTATGGTGCTGGAAATGGTTAGGTTAATCTTGTTACATCCAGAATGACCACAACACTAGATTCTCTTAAAAGGGGTGGGTGCATTGTTTAGGTAAATTAAATATAAACAACAATTTATTTGTATGTTGAATGAACATTAGCAACGAAAATCATCACGTTTTCAACTAATTTGCGCTTGATACCAAACTTTCTGTAGTGCACGTTAAGATGTCGCGTATCAGTAAAATCAACAGACTTAGAGTCATCGGCGTGGTTCCGCTTACCCACCTTGTGCCTCAAACTTGAACCCCTCTGCAGTTTGTGACTACGTTAGTTATTATACTGGTTGTCCATCCAATGACGACGTATCAACGGTTGTTATAACCAATGAAAATCGACGTATCAAAGTGACATTTTCCAAGTGTTGACACAAAACCTTCACTGGAGGTGAAAAGTACAAGCTACATTGACCAACCTGCTTTGGTAAAGAGCCAGAATCGTTACGCCGTAAATAATGTAGTATCAACTATGAATAACCCTTCTTTGTTCATCACCCTTGTCCGCCCTAAAATCTGCATTGGGCACCTGTAATAAATGTATACATACATCATTTAGTTTTTGTAATGTAAGGACATCCTTTGCTTTCAAAACTCGCCGTGGAATGTTATTCCATGTATTCACTTGGACCACGTAGACAAAATAACTATGTTGGCTGCGCCAATATTAGGTTATCCTACAGTACATATGTCGATTCGACATCAATTATTCGCACAAGTCAAATCTGTCCAAGCGAATATTGCCAGTGTTTCAAAATAATAGCCGAACAGCACCGATTTAGCAAAATGGCGGCATATTTCACCCAATGTGCAAGGAAGCAACGTTACGCATGCAGCTCTGTGACATATGTTTAAAGTATGTAAATTTGACTTTGACCTCCTGGTCATATCTTGTTGAATGTTATGCATTCTGCTGTTATGTTATGATTTACGCTGTGTATTCAGTTATGTGAAATTATGTTCTGTAGTTGGATTTACTTTTTGAAGTCTCCAGTTGCTCTTGAAATTCGTTGAAGTCCACGGACTGGAGATTTTGACGACTGCGTCCCTGGAGTCTGACTGGGAATATATATGATTCACTCCAACAGCCATACATTAAAACTCTTCTGATGTTGCATCTCCAACACTGTCTTGTAATTGGCCAAACATCTCGCGAACTTTCTGATTTAACATCACCTTATTGTAGTTAATGTTGGCATGGTGTGTTTCTGCCAGTAATCACGGTTTGGCATAAGTCTTTAAAACTGCATTTTAAAATCGTCCATACAAATTTCCAGTAAATCAACATAATTAATAATAATCTTAATTTTATTGCATTTCTTCCATTGGATGACTGACTGCAAATTTAAATTAAATGCAAATAAAACTGAATTGATCATTATTGGTACTCCTATGCAGCGTAGGGAACGTGATGGTTGTTTCCCTACGCGTATTTTGAATCAGCATACCAGGCCAGCAACCTCGGTGCGGAATCTAGGAGTGGCCTTTGATAGTAACTTCAATTTCCGACAACACATATCTCAAACGTGTCGCTGTTGTTTTTATCATATTCGTGATCTTCGCCGTATTCGCCGGTATATTTCATTTTCTGTTGCTAAAACTATTGCAACAGCGCTTGTTAGCAGCAGACTTGACTTGCAATTCCCTCCTTTATGTCAAGGTTAGGACTTTACAAAATCTCCTCGTTTTTCTCACTATGTACCACTTTTGAAGTCTTTGCATTAGCTACCTGCACGATATCTTACAATATTTTAGATCTGTACCATTACATACCAGGTGCTCCAGTAAACAACCATCTCTTAATGTTAGGTCAGTTGAAATATTACAAAATTTCGTCGTCATTTAAAAAACTGATCTTTGTAACTTTGGTTATCCACCGTTGCTCCCTAGCGCCTTCACCCATCTGTCGACATCCGGAATACTGCTTGTGGATTTTGAGATTGAGCAATCCTTTTGTCATGATGCGCCTCTGATCTTGGTTTCCAGGGATTTAGGCGCAATAGAAGTTATCTTATTATTACTATTTCTCTGCGCCATAAATCTGCCAATTATTACAATTCACAGGCGCAATACAATCTATGTATTGTAGCTATTGCGATTATTAAAATATATATATAAATAAATATGTAAGGGTTTATAATAATAAAACAATTACTACTAGTTAAAACAAAAAGTTAAAAAAGAATTATAATAAATAATAAAAGTTAAAATTAGATACTATATGTTCGGAGTTCGGAGTGAAAATGCACGATTAAAAGAAGAAGAACACGATCCATGCATTACATTGTACATATGGAACCGGTAATTTTGCAAAACATAATTTATCCAGTAAAGTGACATATATTGTAACAAGCATGATCAAATAAGTACATAAAATATAGTGTTCATGTTGTACATAAAAACAGTTAATACTGTATTTTAACTCAGAATGCAACTTTACGAGACTAGCTTCACTGAGAATGATTTCATTCTCAATGTTCTCGCGCAGAGTTTTAGGCGACCATTTTGGGCGACCTATTCTTCGTGAGTTTTCAGACATCCACAGAAACACTCTATTTGCTACGCTCGTCGTGGCGCGTCACGTGACCTGCCAGTCGTAGACAGTGTTGTTTCACGTTGGTTGAGACACTTAGTGGGAGCCGTGCACCACTGCACGTGATGTGATCGCACCAGGACACAGTCGCGTAGTTCTCCAAAATGTGTGTGTTTGTGAACAAATATATTTCTTTGGTAAGGGTCTCCATCATGACAGCTTCATTTTTGTTTTCAAGGTTATACAGTTGTCAGTAATACTGTCATTTTAATATTTTGAAGCAGTGGCATGCGAACCTTACTTTGATGTTCTCGTGTCTTTCTATTTTTCTTTGTGAACGTTTCCCCAGTATTGCTTCATATTTTCATTTCCTGAGTTTACGTTGATGTTAAAATTAATTGCATACGATAACTACGATCCTTTGTTTAAAACAATGCCCCTCCTGCATGCTAACTCTTTTGATGAAGACATTACTTGTATATAAATCTAAAATGTCCACTTCTTAAAACACATTCCCGTTTAATAACTTCCCTTATAATGTTTTTCGTTCTTCTTTTTCGTTATGGTTGTACTACATTCAACCAATCTAACAGTTACGTTGAAAGTAAAAATACTTTAAGTGCGTTACACCATACGTGTTCTTTGGAGTCTGCTGTGCTTTCTGTTTGTATTGCGTAACCTCGAGTATATTCGTTTGCATGCAACACACACAGCTATGCTGCGCCATAAGTTAAGCTACCACCTTATGCCTGAATTTAGACCTGCGGTTTGCCAGTACCTCGACCTTTGCATACATCTGTGGAATAGCATATCGAATGGAAGTGTAGTGATGACCACTCCGTGCTACACAACGTTGGCTCACATCCAACGTGTCCATTAATTAATCCCAAACGTTCCAAGTTGGTAAAGTGAAGGCAAAGTTAGCATTTATTTTGTATTTAGATGCATATGCACATTGACCTTTTCTTGGTTGATTCGCTAATAATACATAATATGAGCATATGTTGTATGTCGATATCGTATACAGATATTTAGCTTGTGATATAAATTTTAAAAATGGAACATTAAAAATGGAACGCATACTTATTTACCATGATGTGTTTGTCCCGTGAGACTCGTTGTCAAGAAATGTGCAAATTGTTTGTCAACGGCTGCTTTTCATAGGAGTCATCCGCTTTTGAGATTGGAATTTATGAGGAGATGTAGCGCCATAGTTGGCAAGAAATGTGCAAATTGTTTGTCAACGGCATGCTTTTCATAGGAGTCATCCGCTTTTGAGATTGGAATTTATGAGGAGATGTAGCGCCATAGTTGGCAAGAAATGTGCAAATTGTTTGTCAACGGCTGCTTTTCATAGGAGTCATCCGCTTTTGAGATTGGAATTTATGAGGAGATGTAGCGCCATAGTTGGCAAGAAATGTGCAAATTGTTTGTCAACGGCTGCTTTTCATAGGAGTCATCCGCATGAGGAGATGTAGCGCCATAGTTGGCAAGAAATGTGCAAATTGTTTGTCAACGGCTGCTCATCCGCTTTTGAGATTGGAATTTATGAG
The DNA here is from genome assembly GCA_020002185.1 of Paraescarpia echinospica. Lineage (NCBI taxonomy): Eukaryota > Metazoa > Annelida > Polychaeta > Sabellida > Siboglinidae > Paraescarpia > Paraescarpia echinospica. The sequence goes on along the minus strand of CM034532.1, from coordinate 44,334,053 downwards.
GAGATGTAGCGCCATAGTTGGCATTTAAAAAGGTGATAAAACTCCGAAGCCTGCTGAAACGGCGCGACTGGTCGAACATGCTGGAACAACACATATAACATTATATTTAGCAATGGAAATTTTACACAACCATGATTGCATAAAGGTTTGTGGTCCGTATATGTACTAGTATAAGTTGCATTTCCCCATCACAGACAACTTCGTGATGGGAAAACTAGACTTACACTATATTATTCATACTTCATTGTACAACGCAGGTGACGCTTGTTGACAAAAACAGTAGGAATTGCCGGTCGGGTAGACCACGTCCAGCACGTCCGCCTCGCTGGCAATAAAAAATACAAGCCCACGCAACATTGAGTAGAATAGGTGTGCCTTGAGAAAGCAGCGAATAGTTTGGAACGGCGTAAACATATTTAACTTGTAATAAAACGGGCATAAATAGTTTTAAAAACATGGACTTTGGCTTAAGCTTTCCTCTTTCTGAACGTTTTTGTAGTGAACACGGGGTTTATAGTGCATTAACTAAAATTATTATTATGACTAGTGTTATGTTATGTAAGTGGCTGGTTCCTCCACCTTTGCTGATATTTTGTATATATTCAAATTACACACGCTATGCGACGACTGTTTATTTATAGTATGTATACTGTGTTAGTAGAATAATATTTTAGGTGAACATTAGTTTGAGTGTGACACCCACTTCGCACAAACGCATGTGCTTGAGTCATGATTCGTTTGTCAATGTAACTAAACGCCAATAAAACACAATACGAAAACATGGTGTTAGATAATACGGGATGTGTGAAGTATTTAGAGCCAGAACCGGTAGGCGACGGGGGCAATCAGCCCGAGCAATGGCGGACTTTTAAAAAACACTTCGAAAAGTTCTTAGTTGCTGCACAGAAAAGTTATGTCCCAAATACTGTGAAAATAGCAACACTGCTGAGAGTGAACGGCGTAAGAGGAAATGACATTGAAGAAAATCTCCAGTACGCAGAATGGGAAGACAAAAACAACTATGCAACAATAGTGCAGAAATGTGATAGTTTTTGCAAACCCAGAGTATATCTGCTGGTCACGCGTCACAAGCTATTCACCCAGAAGCAAAACCATCTGTCCATCGACGAATTTGTGACGCAGTTAAGAAAACAAGCTCGAGAATGTGAATTCGGCCCATTGTATGAAGATATGGTGCTGTATGCACTGACGTTGGGTCTAGAAGACTATAAAACAAGACGAAGACTGTTGAAACATTAAGATGGCAAACTAACACTGGATATAGCATTACAAAAATGCCGAGCATAAGAAGACTCAAAAGAAGACACGAAGGCACTGAAAGACACCGTACAAAACGACACTGTGCAAGATGTGAACAGAGGAAGGCCAAGAGTGGCAAGAGTAAGGCTAAGCAAACCAAAGTATGTAAGGTCAAAACATGACCGACAACACCCTCTTCAAAATGTGTGAAACGTGATTATGTCAATGAAAGACAGAAATGTCCTGCGTTTGATAAAAAAAATGCAGGAAATGTCAGAAGTTCAATCACTTCGAGAAAATGTGTCGATCGGGAAAATCTGCACACATGGTAGACAACAATACAAGTAATGCGGATGAATCGGTGTTACGAATCACAGTCGACCAAATGGATCGTGAGCTGGTTGCGAAAGGGAAAGTATCATCGTCGGACGCTTGACACTTGTCTTGAATTGGGGCTGCTATCAGTCAATGAAAATGTTAACAATACAGCTATCACGAATGACTTCAACAAGACACCCGAACAGTACAGTGATGTGTTCAAAGGACTTGGTTGCCTACCTGGTGCCTATCACATTGAACTTGACCCAGATGTCAGACCGGTGCAGATTCGATCGAGGAAGATTCCACTGTTGTTGAAGACAGAAGTGAAGGCGAAACTTGAATCACTAGAGAAACTGGATGTGCTTGAAAAGGTTGAAGAACCAACGCAATGGATCTGAAACATGCAGCCAGTGCGTAAGGCAAATGGGACCATTCGAGTGTGCCTGGGTCCTTCTTACTTGAACAAGGCAATCGATCGCAACCAATATCCATTTCCATCAATTGCTTATGTGTTGCCACAACTGACAGAAGCCAAAATATGTTCGCTGTGTGATCAAAAGATGGTTTTCTGCAAGTGAAGCTAACAGAACGCAGCAGTCAGCTGACAACGTTCTGGACACCATTTGGTCGGTACAAATGAAAGAGAAGGTAATTTGGATTCAACTCGAGCCCAGAAGAATTCCAACGCAGACTCACAAATGCACTTGAATGGAGTAACTGTAGTAGCAGATGCTATTCTGATCTACGGTTGTGGGGTTACTCAAGCAGAAGTTCTTAAAGATCATGATAGAAACCTGATCCAACTGCTTGAAAGAGCAAGACAGATGAATCTAAAGCTCAACAATTCGAATTGCCGTTTTCACATGACCGAGCTGCCGTACATAGGACATTTACTAACATCAAGCGGTGTGAGGTCGGATCCAACAAAGATTGATGTGATTAAAACCATGAGTGCACCAACAAACGCAGAAGAAGTACGCAGTTTTCTAGGATACACGAACTATCTTGCAAAGTTCACGCCCAACGTATCCTGCGTAAGTGAACCACAGCGGAAGTTCGTTCACAAAAATGCAGACCTTGTGTGGGGTGACGAACAAGAACATGCTTACCGGAAAATGAAGGAACTGACAACGTCTGACCAGGTACTTGATTACTGCAACCCAAAGAAACTTATGGTTATCCAGACAGATACTAGTACTGTTGGTCTTTGCCCAGCGTGATGCAAAATAGCTAACCGGTAGCCTATGGATTTCGCTCATTAACGAAAAGCGAAAGCAACTACGCACTCATTGAGCTAGAATGTCTAACGATTGTATTTGCAGCGCAAAAGTATGATCAGTACATCTTCGGACATGCATATGGTATCATTCACACTGACCACAAACCACTAGAAGCGATTGCACGAAAGTATCTACTGTTAGCACCTAAACGGCTCCAAAGCACTACAGCGCTACTCGCTGAAGATCGAATATCGCCCTGGACGAGAACAGACGGTGGCAGACATGTTGTTACGTCTACGAAGTGTCTGTGGGAAGAGAGAAAATGAACCAAGAGAGGAGGTCTTCTAAATGCAAGTTACCAATGAGCTACTCCAAAACTGTCAAGAGTGTGCTGCAAGCGCTGACAAACCCATTTCTGATGTACGATACCAAGCCGTTAAGAAAGCTACTTCGCAGGACGCAGAGTTGATAGATCTCGCCAGTGTGATCATGAAGTGATGGCCGGACCAAAGAATGATAACTCCTACATAATCGAGACCATACTGAACTTTACGATAGGAGCTGACAATGTAAGATGGAATCATCTACAAGGGTTCTCGCAGGGTAATTCCGAAAGCTTTACGTTGTAACCTGCTTAACCGACTACACGCTAGTCACTCGGGATGCGCAGCAATGGTACAACGAGCACGTGATGCAATCTACTGACCTGGATTGAATGCGGATGTCAAAGAAGTCGCAGGGAGATGTGACAAGTGCCAACAAGATGCCCCAGATCAGCAAAGAGAGACACTCCGACGAAACACAATCCCTGATCATCCGTGGATGAAAGTTGGACTGGATATATTCACATACAAGATTGTGAATTATCTTATTCTAGTGGACTACTACTCTGATTTCATCGAGTTCGACAAATTAAAGGACACCACAGCCATGTATGTTGTTGAATTGTGCAAGCAACAATTCGCGCGATATGGCATACCGGAAGTGGTCCAAGCCGACAACGGGCCACAGTTCTCCAATAACGAATTCCGAAAATTCAGTGAAGAGTGGGAATTCAGTTTGACCTCCAGTTCACCGTGCCACTCGAAGTCGAATGGCAAGGCGGGATTTGCTGTGAAAATCGCGAAACGACTGCACAGGAGATCTGATATCCATATCACACGTCACTAGAGTTCCGTAACAGGCCTACTGTTGAGATGACAACAAGTCCAGTGCAGGGACTAATGAATCGACGCACGTGATCACTAGTGCCAAAACCGCGACAGGACTACGAGCCAGAAACGAACAACTATGTACGTGTTGAGAAAGACCGAAAACGCCGGAATCTACAACATCGGTACAACAGAAACGCACGTGACTTGCCACCGATCAAGACTGACTGGAGAAAAGGAAGAGTAATCAAGCCGCTGATGGCAACCTTCTTAGACGAAACCGTATGCTCCTGAGGCCGATACACGAGACTACACGAGATGAACCAAACAAGCCGGACCTGTGAGAATATCACAACATCGAATCATCTCCAGCCGAGTCTCACACAGAACAGACTTTACCATTAACGTCAGTGCCGCTCGAGACAATCGACAACACGACACACAGTGTTGATGCAGTCGACACTATCTATACTGCTGGCACTGCCAGTACTCCACGATGTAGTGTTTCTTCGTATCGAACCCGCATTGGTCGAGAAATCGTGAAAGTACCTCGATATCGAGACTAAGACTGTGACAATGGACTGATTATGATAACAAAATATTAAGTCTAAGTCTGTAACGTTAAAGTTGAAATATGAAATATGAAAACATACTGTACATATAATGCGTTGCTGCATACCATTTTAGCTTTTCATGAAGCACGTGTCCACACTTACATGTCTCAGATCTACAAGAGACGAGCCACGATTCCAAGTCGTATGCTACGGTAGGTGGTATTGTCCCACATAAATAGTTAAAATAGAAATCGTTTTGTCTTCTCCTACTCGAAACAGTTACTAACAAACATCACCTTGCCTCAGCATCCCATCTATCCTTATCAATAACCATTAACGTTTGAATACTCCAACGAATTCTGGTAGCCTTCGTGCCAATGAAGACGAGGATGTCAGAACACGATACACGAAGCCAGTTTTGCGTTTGCTAAACTAAAACGAATGAAAGTCCTTAGAAAAAGTAAGATTTAACCCAGAATCTGCCAGAGCAACAGTTTCCTCTACGTATCGAAATGCTGGTGGATGACACGGCAAATATAAACATATTATATTGTAGGCACCGTGTACAATAATTTTTGATTGGTAATTTATACTTAATAAAAACATTGTATTTACATCGCCAGCCCCTAAAATGGTTGGGGTGAACCATTGATAAGTACTGTACTTCTGTTCACCCCCTTTCCACATACAACATTGTATTTGTTATATTGTGACGTGTAATGTTAAATATTGATGGAAATAAATTATTTACTTACTTACTTATTTACTTACATACTAACATACTTTAGGCTCACCATTTCAACAACACCGGTTTAATTATAGGAAGATGATCGTAGTATGCTGGCCAGATACAATAGACAAAATCAAACAACAGCACACGAGAACATTTGCATCGTCAGGAAACGGGGACGATGGAAATGGCTCGAAGTTGGAAGACCAAAGATCTACCAGCGAAAACAGCCTTGATGGGGTTCATAAGCGGGGAGACAACAACAATGCAGACCAATCACAACAGTAAGACGCATCATGGAAGAGGAACTAAAGGGTGCTATGTTGGAATAGAACACTCGGCAGGAATAACTCCACGATAGAAGGAACCGTTGCTACTTTGACTTGCGCGAGCCGTATGTGCCACATATAGGCATGAAAAACATTGGTTGGTACGTAACACATTGGCAATTCACATCAGGTATCAAATCAGTGTCTTGCCAAGTCAATTTCAAACCCCGCGTCAGTTACCTCAAAGGCAAACGCTGAGTAATTTATCTAAGATCCAAGTCAGATTGAAAGTCACTAATGATTGTTTCCCATAGAAGCCGAGATGGTGTTCAATTGAACAGGTCTGCCATGGAATAAAGTGTAAAGCGCTTTGAGCAGTCCTGAGGACTGGATAGTGCGCTATATAAGAACTTACCTTTACTGTTTTACTTTTACTATAGTTCACGGTATAAGTCATCGGCAAATCGCAATGAAACTCTTGGCGTTTGCTCTTCGTGTCTAGAGATATATAAATTACAAACAATCGGGCAAGATTTGTTTCCGACAGGCACTGTACGTTATGTCTCTTCATTAACAGATAATAGAGAGACAGATCGACAGACAGTCGGTCAGTCGCTCCGACCGACCGACCGACCGACCGACCGACCGACCGACCGACCGACAGACAGACAGACCGACCGACAGACAGACAGACCGACCGACAGACGCACAGACATAGCCAGCCAGACAGATAGACAGACATACAGAGAGATAGATACAGAAGATGGAGGTGATTTATGATATTACAAATTTACAGTTAAAAAAAGGTCTGATCCCAGTCGCATTCAAGATAAGTCAACACTCGCTCATTGGGCGATCCAAAACGGCTTCCAAAACGACAGCCAATACCTGCTGGTCACAATAAGCGTGACATGTCAAACACATTACCCACCACGCTGCCCCGTTGTGGTATCCAAAATAGGGTCAAAATGCATTAATACATGTCAAACTCAATACTATCAATAGGTGGCCCCGCAATATAAGACAACTTTACCGGCGACAGGTGACCAACCCATCACACTTGACCAACCCATCACACGTGGCCAACCCATCACACATGACCACCCCATCACACGTGACCAACCCATCACACGTGGCCAACCGATCACTCACCCATATGTAATGCTTTACGTTTTGGGAGAGTTTGCGAACTGATGCGACCAAACTTTACTTGTTGTTATAAACGAATAATATAATTACTGTGATGCATCATAAGGCGACAATGCGCATAGAAAGTACACGCATAGCTAAACAGTAAGTATCGAGTCAATAATTTGTGTGGTCGCCTAGTCAAAATCAAATTCGTCACGACGAAAGGTAATAAGTGATTACAAATGCTTTTGCATGCAACACACTGTGGCGCCACATCGCGGAGATCTGATGTTCGCTGTCATGAGTCGGTCTCACTGATTTATATATACACGGATAGGAAGCTTAATGTTGAAAGGTCTATTTGACGTGAAGCACGGCCGCCATATTCCTTTCCCTATTGTTACGTATAATGACGTCGCCGCCGTATACTTTCAACCACGTTACGCGTAGCGTCCACATGCAATACACGTGTTTTCTCACGTGTCTGTTTGCTGAATTTGCGCGTTCGCGTCCACAATTACGATTTTTATGTGATGCTCGCCAAATTTAACCTGAAGCTACCGCCAGACGGGACGTAGGTTTTCACGCACCAATTGTGACGCGTAATCACTGCACGTAAATCGTCCTTAGACCTCTATTATTGGGGAAAGCGAGATGGCCAACAATGACTTCACGTAATCAACTACACTTCCTATCCATGTATTTAGATCAGTGGTTGGTCTTAGTCGGTCTCTTCTACCAGCGCCTGCAACGGACAAACCGGTACTAACAGCCACAGCCACCAAGCCCGTAACCACGTTTCACTGAGGGGGGAGTCTTTTATACAGTTTCGTCTTATGTTTTATATATAGCAGACATGTGTGTGTGCGTGCGTGCGTGTGTGTGTGTGTTTGTGCGTGTGCCTGCGTGTGAGTGTGTGTGTGTGTGTGTGTGTGGTGTGTGCGTGTGCGTGCGTCCGTGCATACGTGCGTGCGTGTGTGTGTGTTTCATGTTTGTGCAGCCTTTTTTTCCTGCGGCCTAGCTCTCTCTTTGGCATTTGACTCCCTCCACCAACAAGTAGTCTGTCCACATGAATCTGTTATTGTGTCACGAGCTCATTCAGAACATCGACTGTGAGCACGTTGACCAGTGCAACGTTTATAAAACAGAGAATGCGTTGAAATCCAAATAGGACGCCCTGCATTGCGAACTCTTGTGCTCTCGCCGAACGAAGCAGGAACTTGCGGAACGTTTTGTGTACAATGATCACAAAGCAGATTTTACATAACTAAGACATTTATTGCTTTGTCGTTTCTCACTGACATTCCTAAAATTTATGAGAGTTTCGATTTATTTTATGATTTTTTTGTAAATTAATTGTGTTTCTCGTATATGCATTCTTGGAAGTAGACCTAAGTACCTTTTCACACAATGCTTTTCCTGAAGTTCGAACCAATGTTACAAAGCTTAAAAGGAAAAAGTACTATGTATTGTAAACCGAACAGTCAATAAAATAAAAGACCAAACGTCTATTCACTGTTAATTCACATGTTTAACTCATTTCCGTCAACCGAAAACAACGCGTGATCCTGGAAAAAAAGATCTATCTGGAAGCCGGTTTTATGTCGTGTTCAACAATATTCACAAATCGCCCACATTTGTTTATCTTGTATATTAATGACCTCACTAATAATGTTGAATCAGGTGAAATATCAATGTATACTGATGATTCCAAACAGTGTAGAAAAATACGCCGGTGACCAATTGTTAGTTGCTGCAGAAGTACCTGGACAGTGCGTAACTCTGGACTGAGACCTGACTTAACGCAGACAAATGCTGAATGATGTAAAAAAATACAAAATAGTGCATATCCATTTTCTACACTATTATACGCCAGTCTCTACCCAAGGTCATCGCTGCCAATGTCTTCGGTGTCAGATTGGTCTATAATTTTAATTTTATTGAACCTATTAGTTGCAATGTGTCTAAAGCTAACAATATGCGAAATGTGTGATTGTTATTTTGTTTCCTACCGTATGTCTTCTTCTTTTTTCCTAAAACACATATCACGATGAATCAGCGCTTCAATCTGACCATAGGAGCGACAAATAAAGTAAACCCTATCACAAAAAGGCTGGGGGTCACACACACATACACACAAACAGGCTGGGGGTCACACACACATACACACAAACAGGCTGGGGGTCACACACACATACACACAAACAGGCTGGGGGTCACACACACATACACACAAACAGGCTGGGGGTCACACACACATACACACAAACAGGCTGGGGGTCACACACACATACACACAAACAGGCTGGGGGTCACACACACATACACACAAACAGGCTGGGGGTCACACACACATACACACACACGCACGCACACAACACACAACAAACACAGACAACACACACAAACACAGAGAGAGACAGACAGACAGACAGACAGAGAGACATACATACAGACAGACAGACAGACAGACAGACAGACAGACGGGTTCACAGGGTTCCTTTATATAAGGAAACGAGCTATCGAGCTAGTCTTTAGGACACCACACGTAGGATTCCGTGGTCAATTTTTTTATTCAGAAACACATGACATTAACATCGATACAATTATACGCGCATCAGCTGAATCCTGCATTTTTTAGTTACTCGTTGCTACCTTTGCCAAGAGAGATTCGCTGTCAGTCGGCTGCTGGTCGTGAGCACGGCGGATGGTCTTTACGCTTCGGTTTTTGCCATCACGTCTGCTTCTTTTCGTTTCATATCTGCTTTGCCTGCTGCTACCTTCGCCGCCGTCATATCGGCTGGCAAGTCCACCTTTGTGTATTTGGTCTTCGCCAGCTGATAGTAACAAGGCCATCCCCAGCAGAAGTAGCCGCGCCTCTCGCAGATGTAGAACTTCTTCTGGTAGCAGTCGTCGTCGATCCAGTCGTACAAGTAAGTGTTTATGTTGGTATACGGACGTCTCTTGAGGGCCATGCAGTTCTGGTAGCCCAGATAGTTGTTCGGTTCTTGTGCCGGAATTCCATTTCCATTCATCCAGTACGTGGGGGCTACAACGTAAGAGTCTAAAAAACAAATAGAGTTTGTTTTAATAATTGTAAACAAACTTTGTATCAGTAGGACGTGCACCTGTTTGTGACAGCCAACTGTGTTTTACAAGGCAAACGAAGTAGTAAGCCTGCTATGTCGGAATAGTTTAGAAATAATTAATTTTGATACTTACTGGTACAAAAACTGCCAACATTCTTCTACAAATATTTGACATGAAACGGCAAGTAAAATGTTTTTATACTAGACGTTTCTTATAAAATATAGTAAATAGTGAATATGTGGTTAGAGCAATCCGTCACAACACACCAACACTTACATGACGGATCCCATTGGAATCGACCTTCCACTTGGAGATCTGTCGCTCCCAGCCAGTATTCTTGTTTCTCCAAAAGATGGTGATGGTTAACCACTGAAATAGCAAATGAAAATATCAATGATCGAAGCAGACACGGTGTTTTCAGGGTATGTTTAAGTATTGTTAAGTGTGAATACGTGACATCTAACTATAATCGAGCTAGCCTACTTCTGGAAGGTTTGCACCTTGAGCGTCCATCTTTGGGATTAATCTGCAATCACTCGGAAGAAACGTAACGCCTTTATTTTTCGAAATTCTCAGTGGGTTAAACTTTTACCGGTTTGTGGGTTCGATGAACGTAAGTTTTTCGTAACGTAATGCGTATTTTCTGCGAATGCAGCTTGGACCGCCTTTCAAATGTGTTTTTTTACGTAAAGGCCGGGATATACTGACGCTTTTCCTTCACCAAACTTGACCAAACTGCAGTGTATCCACTACACAGACCATGACGACATAATCATATAAACTTGAAAACATTGGAATAAGTCAGACCGGTACCACCTATGTACAATCGACCTAGAGGACCGTTTTCAAGTTTACGTGATTGTGACGTAACGACGGCTTCAAGTATGGGACAATCTGTGCCAGTTGGTGTAGTGGATAAACTCCTGTATCGCGTAGTCTGATTTGGTCTGACGTGGTTTAGTCTGGTCTAGTCTGGTCAGCTCGGGCAAAAAGTGCCAGTCTATCCAGGACTTGTTTATCCAAAGTTACGTCATACAAATGAAATGTTGGAATACTCCGAGAAATGGTCTTCTGTGTGTGTCGCGCCACTGGTGGATGCACATTGTTGGCAAGTAAACGTACAACTGGACAATTAACAAATTCACAAAATAGCTATTAGATAATTGACTGAGTAGTCACCGATTTGGCCGTGATGGTAACAATTTTGTTAATTGGCTAAGGTGTTTCTAACCAACTATACCCGACATTGTGAATACTGGTCACTTCTGACTGAACAAATAAAATAAAAAATCAGTTTCGTGAAGCACCTGAATTGGAATTCAGAAGCTAAATTCGTCGATGCTAGAAATGGATTTGTGTGCCGCTATTTACAGAAACATCACATAGCGTTTGCGTAAGGGGCAGCAGATTATATAAAAGGGACGGCGAACAATGATTTTCAATTAATCGCACAGATTTCGTTTTGTATTGAATCGTGAAAGAGGAATTATAGTCAATTAGCTGAGTTACCCGGCGTTGCCCGGGGAAAAGGCAGTCATATACATCATCAAATCATTTGCACTGAAATCTAAAAAAAAGTATTGTTGACATAATAATGAAAACTGAAAATAGGCCATACGCCAAATGTCCAACACTTGAGTTCCAGACACCCCAAACCCATCCCAAATGTTTTCAGCCTAACGGTATTAATAAATTGTAACTGGTCACTGGCCTAGTTGTTAGGAAAACCTTTTGGTAGAAATCGTACGCGCTCAGGCAGCTGGATAACGTGTCTGGGAATTTGTAGCGGTAATAACATAAACACTAATACACTTGTCTGCATACGCCCATTGACACATGGAATAATTATCTGTACAATGATACAAAAAACACTCAATTCCGTGGCTTGAACTCCAAGGAATTGTTGTAGTGTGTCGTTTGCCAGAAGTAGCACGCGACGTGTATACCTAGTGCGTGTTAAGCTTAAAACATATTCAAAATTACTGCATACATCCTGCGACATATTTGTAGATGCAATAATTATCTTTACGATGGTATAGAGAAACGTTGAATTCCTCGGCTGGAACTCCACATACAGCCTTTTGAAATATGGACGAATTTCGAAAATGTCTCAATCTACGAAACCATCTCAATGAGCTCGGTAAATAACGTGCAAAATTTCAGCCCGATACATACAAAACTGACTGAGTTGTGGGTGCACATACAAACAGTGACGAACTGTTTTATAATAATATAGACACTCACGTCTTCGATAGTACAGCTGCGATCGGAGGAAATAATGGGTACTAGAGTCTTTCACCTCGACCATCCTGGCACGCATGACTCCACAGTATACCTGTGTGCAGAAAATAATACAGCTAACATTGCTGCTTAACATAACTCCTGTTGCAGAATAACGGGATATCTATAAACAAACCGCATTCCAACGTATAAGTGTATTCTGATGGCAGTTATACGTGGATGATGATATTATATAGGCTTTCATTAAATTAAACGTTTGGCCAGCTGCGTTACCTTCATAGCGCTAAATTTCAAACAGATTCCGAAGTTTGATAAGCGGTGGAATTTGGAAATATTGTCGAATATGGGTTCGCGAAAATTAGTCCTCGCAAAATAAATGTCGTCGAAGAATGAAGAAGAATTTGCTGAGGATGTTGTGGACTACAACAACAGCTCGCAATAGTAGAATAATAATGTCACATTAATTTGAAATACAATTTAGGTGTAAACGAAAGGGCTGATCCATGCCAAGTGCGAACTCCGTGTTTATAGTAAAAGGTCGTGCAAACCTTGGCTTCCGCCCAGCTGGCGAGATCTCGCACGAACTTGTAGCACTTGCAGTAAGGCCATGACCAGCGCGGCACGAAGCCATACGGGCAACCTTTAAAAGATATATATATATATATATATATATATTTATAATATTTATATAAACACACACATGAACACAAAACACCCACTCGAATCACATGATACTACAACTTATGTGTATCTAACTACAATCGAACAAATGTATGTGTACATCTGTGTATTTGTGTACGTTTACGTGTTTACGTGTTTACGCGTGCGTGCGTTTGTGCGCGTGGCATGGGCGCGTTTGCATGTGCGTGTGCACGTGTGAATGTGTGTGCATTAGTGCATACGTTCTAATGAACATGTGTATGTTTGGGTGTGTGTGCTTGTGTACGTGCGTGCTTGGTGCGTATGTGTGTACGTGCGTTCATGTGTCGGTCTGAACGTTATAACGAAAAGCTATGGTCTATAATGATTATAAACATTACGACACCGCCTTATTGCTGTTTTACCTAATTCACCTACTCAGGAACCACCCACCACTTGCACGTGTAAACGACTTTACTTACGACAGAAAGGGCGGAATGGCGGCATGATGACGGGCGGCTTGGGGACAGACAACGCTTCAGTCAAGGCTACGGTGGTTGCGAACAGCAACACGGCTGCGACGAAATTCAAACAGTGCATGTATGAATTGACACATACTCTAGTTAGTGACACGTACATGCATGCATGCATGCATGCATAAATACGTCCGTTAAGACGTTCACACGTGCATACGTGAATACATATGCACTCACGCATAGTTACGTAGTATATTATGCGTGAGTCCCTGTGCATGTGTATTCACGTATGCACGTGTGGACGTCTTTACGAACGTATTTATGCATGAATGTATGTATTATACATATTACGCATGCATACATACATATATACATCCATAGACGCATACGCGCACACACACATACATACATGCATACGTACGTACGTATATACATACGTAAATACGTGCATATGTACACACGTGCGTGCTCATACATTCATACATATATGCATACGAACGTCATTCCTAAACTTCTGAATTTATTACATAGGTACCTTTCAATAAGACGTCACGAAAACGCGCAATAAATGACACCACGGAAAAAATAATTGTATGACGAATTGTGTGACGAAAACATATTGGAGTACTGCCAGTAAATACAAACTTACCCGTTAACATCAGTGAGTGGCTGACCATGTTGTCGATTTCTTGAAGATCGCGTAGTTGAATTCGCCTAAAACAGCGCAAAAGGAAAAAACAAACGTAAAACAGGTATGCCAATGTGGACAGTATTATTCGAGAGCACAGTGATGGAAACTATAACCTATTTGCATATATCGTGCAGCTGAGGTAAAACGTGCTATGGTATATTTGAAGACTTTACTGGTTCCTGCACGTCAACGGAATCAGCACACTTGAGTCCCCGGTGGGGTTTTCTCTAACGTACCTTCTGACTCTCTCTCCAGCGCCTCTGTAGTTGTCAACGACGTTAGCGGTTATATAGGCCGCCTCAGCCAATGACAATCGATGTCTCAGCGTAAGGTGGTTTCTAAACGTTGACACAAAACCTTTGGAAATGGCGAAGGATATGGATGCATGCTACTGGCTAACGTGCTTTGGCAGCTTGCCAATACGTTGTCGTTGTAAATAAGGCAAATGAGTGACCATGACAGGTCAGCGGGTGGGTCAAAAGAATGAGGGATTGGCTCAGTTTTCAATGGGTAGATAGGAACAGAATTTTGGAAAATGTTAAGAGTGGATTATTTATCAGTACACGTAGCAATATATTGTTAACAATGTACAAACTATGCATGGGTGATATTTCATTGGATATTATTGCAATTGGCAAATACACTGAAAGGTGTTTTCGGATGGGTTCTATTTGAATTATTCTTCATCATACGAATACCCGTTCTGTACTATATGTCTTGTTTGTTTGAGTTTGTATATCCAATACGATTTCTCGTGCAATATTGGAAGATAGAATAACTCTCCCTCTCCTTTTAAATACAGTTTTGCTTCAATAGATTGTAATGCCAAACTTCGGTGGTTAGTATTGTAACACTAATACATTTTATCGTTGAACCCATTTGTAATGCTTACCTATGGAATATGTACATTTGTTTACAATAGACACCATTAGCTAACGCAATTAAGCACCGTTACCGTGCGCGAAAACTGAATGGAACGTCAAATTTGAGGTCGATTCCACATCTCGCGTCGGCGTCTAGCAAAACACTATTAGCTAACTGCTCAGTAAGAGTTTCTATGTTCGTTTCCGATAAAAAAAAAAGTAAATCCACTGTAGTTGGAAATTTATGTGAAGATATTTCGAACATCTACAGCTAACAAAGAAAGTACACAGACTTAAGACAAAGCTAAAAAAGTCCAATAAACACATTTTATTTCACCGCGACAGGCGCGGCAAAGCACCTGGATGCATCAGTGTAGTTACCAACAAGCGATTCGTAGGTCTTTTAAAAACTGGTCAAATGTGCTGGTATGTTGAACTAAACTTTCTGCATGCGGGTGTATTCCTAAGAGGTCGAGCTACAAAAAACTGCGTAGTTATTTTTCAATTAGTATAACTATTTAATTACAAAGTGATGCGGCATTTGAGCATACGCCGAATTTCCATTTTTCGAGTACGAACACCGCGCCGAATGGCAGATCTGGGGTTAACCATTGATTCCACCGCAAAAGGTGTTACGTAGCAGTGAATATCTTTGAGTAATTTTTGTCCGTCGCCCGCAGAATTGAAGTCCCATTGCGCTTATTTGGGTTAATTAATGGTGCATAATGACGTTTTTATTGTCGTGAGGAAACGTACGCACACTGCTTTCTGTGAAGGTATTCGGTTTCCACATCATGTGAACGTTAAGTTGACTTTAAGCGACGCCGAACGATACATTGTAGAGCCCCCTGTAGGGTGACGGGGATTTGTTGTCGCTGCATTAATGTAAAGTGAGTAATGTCCGCGTCTTGTCCAGACCATTAGTTGAGATGTCTTGATATGTGTTGACTGGTGATTAACGTCTGTGTCGCTTTAGTAATAAAGGGTGTGAAAGAACTAGCTACATAATACATTATATTCACGCAAGGTCAGGGTGACACGTAAATTACACCAGGGGGCTGGTACAAGGTGGTATCGTTTCAGCATGCTCGTCGTAAACACACACTGTTGCACCCACACACTCATCACTCGGGTGAATAAGCAAACATTAACAATAGCACACACGAATACACATACATTGTCACAGACTGTATTGATACATACATGTACATACATACACACACACACACACACACACACACACACACACACACACACACACACACACACACACACACACACACACACACACACACACACACACACACACACACACACACACACACACACACACACACACACACACATACATGCATACACACTCTACACCCACCTACAAGTAGGATTGAACAATGATACGTCAATGGAATACAAACATATTCTATAGAAGATAGACAATTACTAAACCCACAAAGGTGGCCCCTGTGATATCGTGATTGGTCTTATTGGACGTTGTTGCCCTGAGGCAACGTACCAGTTTTATACTTTTTGCTTGGTCTATTGCCATTTTTGAAGAAAAAAACTATAATCAGTGCAAAATCAGTGCTGCCACATTAAGTTATGGCAAATATATATTTATTTCATATATGTTTTCTGTGTATGGTCTGTTGGATACAACATCATAACATAAGTGGTGAATATTTTTTGTTATTTCGAAAATTTGAAATAATTAATCCAATAAAGGGTTAATAGGAGTCTCGTACACCATATATTGTAAAAACTTAACTTCCATAATTGTTACGTTATACATTGATGTGTATACTGTACATTACTTGTATTATTTTTTTATACTATACGTTGCACAAAAATATATATGGGAAGGCAAAATGTTATCAATGTATAATAATACTTTTAGTGCATTTTTAATGAATGCCAGTATAAGTGCGAGGCCGTAGATGTAATCAAACAATAATCGACCAAGCGTATATAAATATAATTGTGTGTGCGAGAATGAGAGCGGGCGTGTGTGCGTGCGTGCATGATTGTGTGTGTGTGTGCGCGCGCTTTTGTGAGCGTGTGTGTTAGTGTTAATAATAATAAATAATAATATATTTTATTTGGTATAGCGCCACATCCAGTATTGTTCGTGGCGCTTCACAACATATTAAAATACATAAAAATGGTAGAATTGCAATAAATACGTATATGTATATTAATTCAAAATAAATATTAGTGGTAAAGAATAAAATAAATAAATACATACATATTGAATAATGTTAAATTTATAAATAAAGAAGTAAATAAATAGCAGTTATTCATCAAAATTAAATAATATTAATAATAGTCAATCTAGCACAATAACTATATAAAAATAATACTAATAAATAAATATATCTATATGTATGATTAATAATAATAAATAATTTAGTAAAACATTTGATGTAAAATAGTTTACATCAAATTAATAATCATTATACGATAACTAATTAAAATTGGTTTGGTGTGTGTGTGTGTGTGTGTGTGTGCGTGCGCGCGCGCTCACGTGCGTGCGTGTATGATTGCGCACAGGCGCATGTATATGTGCGCAGTGTACAGCACGTTTATGCTCCAGGACAAAACTTTCTTTCCAATATGGCCGACATCAACCAGAAATCTCTTGTTAGTGTCCTCCCCAATTTCAATTTGTTTCGATCGTCCCGTTTCAAATAAATTTTGTAAAAAGGGAAACCTACATAGTGTCCATTACAACAGACAAGCCGCCTTTGTGGATTTAGTTTTGGTAAATTCATCTGACCAACCATTAACTTATGGACTCAGAATCAATTCAATTGATTCTCAAAATTGGAATATTCACGTTTCTGTGTTTATGTTGTAGACTGATGTTATTCTGGAAAAACATGTTAAATTAAATTAAGTGGATTGCTACCTAAATGTCAGCCTAATTGGTTCTGCCAAGGTACTAGAGTAATGTTTAAATCATTTAAACAAATACACGCATTATTTCTATTTTACTGAATGTGCCTATTACTATTCCAACACTCCATATTTGGACATACAATAATAGGATTCGTGATGGGCTGAACCAATTGATAAAGCAAGTGTAACGGCAACCGTTTTGGCATCTCCACCACGAACCAGACATCGCACAATTCACGTGTGTTCACATCTAACTATAATTGATCTACCGTATGTATCTTAATGTTCCCTCTTAAACAACCTGCACTTTCAGGGATAAATCAACGACCCCTAGAGTAGGAAGTAACATATATGTCTTTCCAAAATACCCATACATGTCAAGATACATTTATGGGGTAAACCAGTTCGTTCCTAAACGGTTCTAAAATGTAAACGTAATTTGCACGTAATACGTAAAACGTAACATAACAATTGCAGGAACCAAGGACGCGCGGCAAAATCCTCGCGAAAACGGCTCTCACGACTAGGGCCTATCGATTAACGTGAACTTCACATTCTCTCCGACTTTCGGCATTTTGAGAAAAAAACAACAAGGACTATCTGCGAACATGTTATGGTGTTTATGTAACGATGCTCTGTTTTCTAACATTAATTTGGGTAAATATTACTTCTTGCGCACGTGCTTTTGTGTAAACGGTTATGTGTTTGGGATGCATTAACATTCGGGGTAGTTTTTCCTAGAACAGATGAGGTTGAAGGCACTTTTTCTAGGTGATTATGTCCCTCCTGACATGCCTTTGTTTCCCATCCAAAAGTACTTTAAATTTGAAAACTCCGTCAAGACCATATACACCATATTTGGTGTTACAAAGCGGAATACTCTTGTTGAAAACAACTTTGTGAAGGGTCGGGTAATGCACACGAATGACATTCGCTTCACTGGCTACGTCCGAAGACGAGATTGAGTGGAACAGTGTGCAGTGAACAAGTAACGAGTAGTTTATGTAACCGCATCAACAAACATTATTTTGCAATAAAACGGGCACTACTAATAAAACCGTCGCGTTGCATATCTTGCGCAGCATATTAGCACAGCAACCTATCTACCTTCATCAATAAACATACACTTGAGAATGTCAACTCGTCGTCATACCTGGGCAGAATTTACCAGGGCCCTGTTTTCTCTGAACGTATCGACGACACACACACACACACACACACACACACACACACACACACACACACACACACACACACACACACACACACACACACACACACACACACACACACACACACACACACACACACACACACACACACACACACACACACACACACACACACACACACACATACACACACAGCGCACACATCACATACACACACGCATGTGCTAATGCACGTACACACGCGCACATCGCGCACATCGCACACACTGTGCACACCGCAAACACACCGCACACACATGCTACGCACGCATGCATGCTTTAGCTAGTTCGATTACTGTTAGATTATAGTGACGCCTTTGCATCTGTACTTGCATGCACTCAAAAATGCACACACAAATATTTTATCGAGCATGTTGAAACGATATCACCCTGTACCAGCCACTTAATGTAATTGATATATTGCTCTGACCTTGCGTGAATATATGGGGCTATTTTACTAAGGAATACGAACTTGTTTCACACCCACTGTGATTGGAGCGACATTGACGTTCATCACCAGTCATTACACATCAAAACATCTCAACTAGTAGTCTACACAAGACGTGGACATTACTTATTTCACGTATATCAGGGTTCCGTAAACGGCTTAGGTGCGGGCCAAATGTTGTCCAGTTTTTTTTATCTCTCTGCGGGTCAAAGCTTTTAATTAGAAAAAAGTATGTTTTATGCTACCCTGAACCACATTGAAACAACAAATTTAAATGACACGATTTAAACGTTATATAAGACAGCATCTAAATGGTGACGCTGCATATTCTTCTACAAACCAGTCCTGCTACTGCTTGTAGACAGCAGAGAGATCGTAAGTCGCAAAACGACTTTCAAACGATGTCGATGGTGTTGATATCGGTCGTCGTTGGTAATTCCGATATCGCTCAATCAAATGCTGCCGAAAAGTTCCAATTATTTTTGCGCGTCTCGCGCAATGTTAAAAATCGGCACTTTTATTACTTATAAAAACACGATATTGTCACACACACATTCTTCTGTCAGACTTTACACTGTCGTGATCTCAGAGATTCTCCTTCAAAGTAGTTTTGTCGTCTCCAAATGATTGCGAGAACTTCGGCAACGTCAGGCTGAGCGGTAAATGAACTAGCAATGAAGCAGAGAAGTCGGTAAATCAACTACTGAAGGTGGTCTGTCCAGCACATTGACAAATGTAATGAGTATGTTGATACGATACCACCTTGTACCAGCCACATGGTGTAATGTATGTATCACTCTGATCTTGCGTGAATATATGGGGCTATTTTACTAAGGAGTACGAACTGGTTTCACACCCACTGTGATTGGAGCGACACGAACGTTCATCAGCAGTCATTACGAATCAAGACATTTCAACTAGTGGTCTACACAAGACGTGGACATTACTTACTTCAGGTAGATCAGGGTTCCGTAAACGTTTTTAGGTGCGGGCCAAATGTTGTCCAGTTATCTATCTGCGGGTTAAAGCTTTTAATTAGATAAAATATAAAATACCTTAGCAAAGAATATGTTTTATGCTACGCAGAACCACATTTAAACAACAAATTATTTAAATGACACGATTTAAACGTTATGTAAGTCAGCGTCTAAAGAATGGTGACGCTGCATATTCTTCTACAAACCAGTCCTGCTATTGCTTGGAGACAGCAGAGAGATCGTAAGTCGCAAAACGGCTTTCAAACGATGTCGATGGTGTTGATATCGGTCGTCGTTGGTAATTCCGATATCGCTCAATCAAATGCTACCGAAAAGTTCCAATTATTTTTCTGTCAGACTTTACACTGTCGTAATATCAGAGATTCTCCTTCAAAGCAGTTTTGTTGTCTCCAAATAATTGCGAGAACTTCGGCAATGTCTGGCTGAGCGGTAAATGAACTTATAAAAAAGCAGAGAAATCGGTAAATCAACTACTGACGGTGGTCTGTCCAGCACACTGACAAACACAGGATTGGCATTGTTGATACGAGCATTGTCTTCACCGTACAATTATCCAGTGAACTTGAAATGTAAAAGTTGTTGTTCCCGGCATGAATTTTTAAGAGCGACAGCTTGATGTCGAAACGTCCACTTCTTCGCACACGTTGATAATCAGTGTTTGTGTATTCTCTGAAGCAGCATATTCAACGTGTGGGATTGTTCGAGTATGAGTGTCATGACGAAACTTAGTATCTTCCAGCTGAGCGGCCAGCCCGCTAATTCTATGGAGAAAACTCACAAAAGGATCACATGCCTCGCTAGAACCGCTCCATTCCTCAGCCAACCGTTCTGTGTTTTTCTCGACAATGCCTGTTCTTAGCGCGCCTCTCGATCGGCCAGCTAGAAACCGTCCGCGGGCCAAATTGTCCTGCGGGCACATGGCGAATAACGTTCTCTGATGTCCACAAGTCAATCAATCCACCTATCTGTCAATATATCTGAATGTACATCAGGCATGTAGCGGTTTTTTTTGCATTTTCAACAAAAACGCTCAACTGTACCCGCTTTGTGGCTCATATAAACCTCCAACTACCCCCGAGACTTCAAGCAGCATACACCTTGTGACCCCAAGAAATGACCAACAACATCCCCTTTGATGGGAAGGAGTTCTGACGCAACCATCGCACCCCAGTCTACGGGTATTTATGTTTAGTTTCCAACACAGAATAATACACGTATAATTGAATAATATGGGCCGTTCGTTTAACAAAATGTGCGTACTTTTGTTAAAACCATCGAAACAGCACAATTCTCTTCGGTATTTTGATCGGGTAAGCGGCGAACAGGATTAGTATCGAATCGATGATATCTAAGCAGTTTTCCAATTAATTCATCAAAACTAAATAACAAGTTTTGCACAAAAAAGCTTGCATGTCGTACCGGAATCTACACATATGTTATTTTTTGAGAACTGTTTTGAGAAGAGACGAGAGAAAATTAAATATGTGTG
The DNA here is from genome assembly GCA_020002185.1 of Paraescarpia echinospica. NCBI lineage: Eukaryota > Metazoa > Annelida > Polychaeta > Sabellida > Siboglinidae > Paraescarpia > Paraescarpia echinospica. The sequence continues at coordinate 44,312,376 of CM034532.1, read as the reverse complement.
AGCACCTTTAGATTTATCTTACACTGTTGTGCACTGTTGCTAAACTGTTAGAAACATCCATCATTGGAAACGTCCGCAGTCCGATGAAACGACCTATATGTTTTGTTCTTGCCGCGTCGTGGATAGGTCACGTTGACCTAAAGAACATTACGGGCGTTTTCGTAGACTGGTACGAGAAAGATCATATATAACAGCAATGACATATGTTAGATGACATATGTTAAATGAAGCAGTTTCCATAAATCGGTCCATTTGTTTGGCTGAAACGTGTGATAAAACGATCTCGGTCTGTCTCACAGCTGGAAATTCCGGTGACGATGTTACAATGCCTGCTAATGTTGGTAGCGATGACCCAAAGGAAGGGTCGGTGTGACCCACACGCAGACGTTAGAGGGCATAGACGCGGGAACATGGGGCTGGAATTTCGCTGGGGGCAAACAGAGTTCTGCCGCTCAGTTAATCTGAGCCTGAATATTGGGTTTTTGGCAAACCTCAAGGAGGGTGCAAATAATATAATAATAATAATAAACTTTATTTATACACCATCAAATCCGGGACTAACGACCCCCGTTCACGGTTGTTTACAAATTGGCAATCATCTAAGAAGCATAAAAACATATTTAAGAGAAATAAATAAGAAAATTAGTAAACAATATCCTAGTATATACTGTATATATATATATATATATATATACCTAAGTATAGTAAAATTACGGGTAAATGCAATGATAAAATAAACGATTAGCAAAAGTGCTGAACAGCTGAACCTACTGGAAAATAAATAAATAAATAAATAAATAAATAAAAAATAAATAAAAATAAAAGCCTAATTTACATTAAATAATTTGGATTAGATACTAAAATGTGATTCTGAGATAAATAAGACTAAAAATGTATTAAAACTATATGCTTAAATAATGCAAAGGTTAAATGATGTCTGATTATATTAGTTTGAGAACAGAAATGTCTTCAATAATTTTCCAAACTGTCTAGTATAGTAGAGGTTTTTTGAGAGCTTTAAATGTTTTGTTTAGGCGAGCATCAACAATTGTGAACGTCGCGGCGAATTTTTTTAACAGCAACCACCCTCCTCCCCCCGTCTTCCGATGTCGTGAGTCGAGCAGTCGAGATAGCGGAGAAGCGCTATCTCGCCGAAGCGCGGCGGCGAAAATTTTTAACACCACCCACCGCGTCTTCCGATGTCATCAGTGGAGTAGTCGAGAGCCGAGATAACAGAAAACGGAGCCGGTCCTCAGCTCCCCAATATAAATTCCGTTCCCGCGCCAGGGGCAGACGAAGAACATAGATGAAAAGCTCCATGGTGTCTCCTCTACATGTAGGCGACGGAAATGTTGCTGGGGGAAATATGGGAAAGAGGTGTGATCTTCCACAATTCACCAAAGTCGCTCAAAGTCGCTTAATTTATAAGTACCAAGGAGTTTTGTTTACCAAAAACTAACCTGGCTACATAAATTGGACAGAGGAGGACTGGAAGCGAGTGGTCTGGTCCGACGAGTCCACATTTTGAGCTATTTTCGAACTAGAGATTGTTTGTAAGGAGGATGGTGCGGGAGTGGTTTAAGAAGGAGTGCTTGGCTCCGACAGCGAAGTTTGGAGGTGGGAAGATTATGGTGTGGGGTTGTTTTAGCAGCAACGGCGTGGGGTCCATCATCATGGTTGAGGGTACTCTGTGACAACACCAGTATATATATATATCTTGCAGAGGGCCATGGCTCCATCTGCAGAGAGATTGCATGGCAACCATCCTTACATTTTTTAACAGGACAATGCACCATGCCATACTACGGTAACAGTGAAGGCTTTCCTCAGAGACCACGGCGTCGAAGTGGCTTGCACAGTCCCTCGACATGAACCCCATTGAGAATTTATTGTTGGTTCTAAAGCAGAAGGTGCAAAACAAGAAGCCTAGAAATGTGAACGAATTGTGGGAAATGGTTTCCCAAGTCTGGGAAAACTTGACCCCCAATGAACTTCAGAAGATAGCAGGCAACATGGGCAATAGGGTTCAGGCACTCCTTAAGGCCAAGGGGGGTGCAACCTCGTACTGAGGTGAAGAGTGAAGACTATTTTTTTGTGATGTACAATATTAACAGTAAAGATTGGAGCATTAATTCTAGCATTTGGCCACTTTCTTAAAGCTAATTAATACAATTTGGATCTCTACACACATAGTTGTTTTTTTGTGCTTATATGCATTAATTTTGTCCGCAACTGTATGAATGTATGTATGTATATATGTATGTAAGTATCATCTGGAGTAGTTTGCTTTTGTAATCTTATTAAATTTTGCAATATATGGTTTTATCATTCCGCATTATACCACGCATTTGTATGGAGCAATTTTGGAGAAACATGATTTGTAATATCCTTTCCTGCTTCTCATAAATTAGTTTTTCAAGGCTAATCAACAAGAATGGGTAATGCGCATTACTAAGTTAACTTTGGGGACAGTGTGGCATTATACATATCCTTACCGGTACCGAGTATCACTTGCCGCTTTCTATGTTCAACTGGTTCCCTTAACCAACCTATTCCCATCTTTTGACGGTGCAGGTTTAAGTTTTATAATTATTATGTAACAATTCGACAGTGTTTAGACTCTCTATAGTGATTGTGACATATACCAGCTGTTACGAGGATCGATGATTCCACAAGTGATTGGGCCTCCTCTTCTCGTCATCATCATTATTGTCAAAGCCATCATCATCATCTCATCATAATCATTTTTATTATCGTTATCAACATCTTCTTTACCTTCACCACCATCGTCACCATCATCAAAATCATCACTATATCCACCAATATTATCGTCGCTACCATAATTATTTGTATCACTGATAATGTTAATAATATTATTAGTAGTACTAATTTAATATATAGGAAATCATTTTTTGAAACTGCTCGACATGACACGACTAATGAGTAATTATACTCTTGCATCAAATACATAGTAGACCCACAAATCCGCACAACGCTCTACTGGTTGCCGAGTTATTTAATTACCCAAAGTGTCTACCGATTCCAGTGTATCGGACACAGTCGACGCGTCAAGTTATTTCTAAACAGTCATACTATTCGTACACTGAAGAAATCGTCGATCCGTCCTACCCCGTACCCGCTCGTCGAGTTGCCTCAAATATTCACGAAGGCCGCTCCCGGTTGTGTCAATCCGTATTCGTGGAACAAACTGATACCTCCCTGTAACATATCTCTAATTGTTCCTAATTACTCGAATATTCGTAATATTCGTACACTAACAAGTCGCAGAACCGTAAATCCGTTCTATCCTGTGCAGGTCGCCGACTTATTTATGTAGCCAGGTTAGTTTTTGGTAAACAAAACTCCTTGGTACTTATAAATTAAGCGACTTTGAGCGACTTTGGTGAATTGTGGAAGATCACACCTCTTTCCCATATTTCCCCCAGCAACATTTCCGTCGCCTACATGTAGAGGAGACACCATGGAGCTTTTCATCTATGTTCTTCGTCTGCCCCTGGCGCGGGAACGGAATTTATATTGGGGAGCTGAGGACCGGCTCCGTTTTCTGTTATCTCGGCTCTCGACTACTCCACTGATGACATCGGAAGACGCGGTGGGTGGTGTTAAAAATTTTCGCCGCCGCGCTTCGGCGAGATAGCGCTTCTCCGCTATCTCGACTGCTCGACTCACGACATCGGAAGACGGGGGGAGGGAGGGTGGTTGCTGTTAAAAAAATTCGCCGCGACGTTCACAATTGTTGATGCTCGCCTAAACAAAACATTTAAAGCTCTCAAAAAACCTCTACTATACTAGACAGTTTGGAAAATTATTGAAGACATTTCTGTTCTCAAACTAATATAATCAGACATCATTTAACCTTTGCATTATTCAAGCATATAGTTTTAATACATTTTTAGTCTTATTTATCTCAGAATCACATTTTAGTATCTAATCCAAATTATTTAATGTAAATTAGGCTTTTATTTTTATTTATTTTTTATTTATTTATTTATTTATTTATTTATTTTCCAGTAGGTTCAGCTGTTCAGCACTTTTGCTAATCGTTTATTTTATCATTGCATTTACCCGTAATTTTACTATACTTAGGTTTATATATATATATATATATATATACAGTATATACTAGGATATTGTTTACTAATTTTCTTATTTATTTCTCTTAAATATGTTTTTATGCTTCTTAGATGATTGCCAATTTGTAAACAACCGTGAACGGGGGTCGTTAGTCCCGGATTTGATGGTGTATAAATAAAGTTTATTATTATTATTATATTATTTGCACCCTCCTTGAGGTTTGCCAAAAACCCAATATTCAGGCTCAGATTAACTGAGCGGCAGAACTCTGTTTGCCCCCAGCGAAATTCCAGCCCCATGTTCCCGCGTCTATGCCCTCTAACGTCTGCGTGTGGGTCACACCGACCCTTCCTTTGGGTCATCGCTACCAACATTAGCAGGCATTGTAACATCGTCACCGGAATTTCCAGCTGTGAGACAGACCGAGATCGTTTTATCACACGTTTCAGCCAAACAAATGGACCGATTTATGGAAACTGCTTCATTTAACATATGTCATCTAACATATGTCATTGCTGTTATATATGATCTTTCTCGTACCAGTCTACGAAAACGCCCGTAATGTTCTTTAGGTCAACGTGACCTATCCACGACGCGGCAAGAACAAAACATATAGGTCGTTTCATCGGACTGCGGACGTTTCCAATGATGGATGTTTCTAACAGTTTAGCAACAGTGCACAACAGTGTAAGATAAATCTAAAGGTGCTCACACATATTTAATTTTCTCTCGTCTCTTCTCAAAACAGTTCTCAAAAAATAACATATGTGTAGATTCCGGTACGACATGCAAGCTTTTTTGTGCAAAACTTGTTATTTAGTTTTGATGAATTAATTGGAAAACTGCTTAGATATCATCGATTCGATACTAATCCTGTTCGCCGCTTACCCGATCAAAATACCGAAGAGAATTGTGCTGTTTCGATGGTTTTAACAAAAGTACGCACATTTTGTTAAACGAACGGCCCATATTATTCAATTATACGTGTATTATTCTGTGTTGGAAACTAAACATAAATACCCGTAGACTGGGGTGCGATGGTTGCGTCAGAACTCCTTCCCATCAAAGGGGATGTTGTTGGTCATTTCTTGGGGTCACAAGGTGTATGCTGCTTGAAGTCTCGGGGGTAGTTGGAGGTTTATATGAGCCACAAAGCGGGTACAGTTGAGCGTTTTTGTTGAAAATGCAAAAAAAACCGCTACATGCCTGATGTACATTCAGATATATTGACAGATAGGTGGATTGATTGACTTGTGGACATCAGAGAACGTTATTCGCCATGTGCCCGCAGGACAATTTGGCCCGCGGACGGTTTCTAGCTGGCCGATCGAGAGGCGCGCTAAGAACAGGCATTGTCGAGAACAACACAGAACGGTTGGTTGAGGAATGGAGCGGTTCTAGCGAGGCATGTGATCCTTTTGTGAGTTTTCTCCATAGAATTAGCGGGCTGGCCGCTCAGCTGGAAGATACTAAGTTTCGTCATGACACTCATACTCGAACAATCCCACACGTTGAATATGCTGCTTCAGAGAATACACAAACACTGATTATCAACGTGTGCGAAGAAGTGGACGTTTCGACATCAAGCTGTCGCTCTTAAAAATTCATGCCGGGAACAACAACTTTTACATTTCAAGTTCACTGGATAATTGTACGGTGAAGACAATGCTCGTATCAACAATGCCAATCCTGTGTTTGTCAGTGTGCTGGACAGACCACCGTCAGTAGTTGATTTACCGATTTCTCTGCTTTTTTATAAGTTCATTTACCGCTCAGCCAGACATTGCCGAAGTTCTCGCAATTATTTGGAGACAACAAAACTGCTTTGAAGGAGAATCTCTGATATTACGACAGTGTAAAGTCTGACAGAAAAATAATTGGAACTTTTCGGTAGCATTTGATTGAGCGATATCGGAATTACCAACGACGACCGATATCAACACCATCGACATCGTTTGAAAGCCGTTTTGCGACTTACGATCTCTCTGCTGTCTCCAAGCAATAGCAGGACTGGTTTGTAGAAGAATATGCAGCGTCACCATTCTTTAGACGCTGACTTACATAACGTTTAAATCGTGTCATTTAAATAATTTGTTGTTTAAATGTGGTTCTGCGTAGCATAAAACATATTCTTTGCTAAGGTATTTTATATTTTATCTAATTAAAAGCTTTAACCCGCAGATAGATAACTGGACAACATTTGGCCCGCACCTAAAAACGTTTACGGAACCCTGATCTACCTGAAGTAAGTAATGTCCACGTCTTGTGTAGACCACTAGTTGAAATGTCTTGATTCGTAATGACTGCTGATGAACGTTCGTGTCGCTCCAATCACAGTGGGTGTGAAACCAGTTCGTACTCCTTAGTAAAATAGCCCCATATATTCACGCAAGATCAGAGTGATACATACATTACACCATGTGGCTGGTACAAGGTGGTATCGTATCAACATACTCATTACATTTGTCAATGTGCTGGACAGACCACCTTCAGTAGTTGATTTACCGACTTCTCTGCTTCATTGCTAGTTCATTTACCGCTCAGCCTGACGTTGCCGAAGTTCTCGCAATCATTTGGAGACGACAAAACTACTTTGAAGGAGAATCTCTGAGATCACGACAGTGTAAAGTCTGACAGAAGAATGTGTGTGTGACAATATCGTGTTTTTATAAGTAATAAAAGTGCCGATTTTTAACATTGCGCGAGACGCGCAAAAATAATTGGAACTTTTCGGCAGCATTTGATTGAGCGATATCGGAATTACCAACGACGACCGATATCAACACCATCGACATCGTTTGAAAGTCGTTTTGCGACTTACGATCTCTCTGCTGTCTACAAGCAGTAGCAGGACTGGTTTGTAGAAGAATATGCAGCGTCACCATTTAGATGCTGTCTTATATAACGTTTAAATCGTGTCATTTAAATTTGTTGTTTCAATGTGGTTCAGGGTAGCATAAAACATACTTTTTTCTAATTAAAAGCTTTGACCCGCAGAGAGATAAAAAAACTGGACAACATTTGGCCCGCACCTAAGCCGTTTACGGAACCCTGATATACGTGAAATAAGTAATGTCCACGTCTTGTGTAGACTACTAGTTGAGATGTTTTGATGTGTAATGACTGGTGATGAACGTCAATGTCGCTCCAATCACAGTGGGTGTGAAACAAGTTCGTATTCCTTAGTAAAATAGCCCCATATATTTACGCAAGGTCAGAGCAATATATCAATTACATTAAGTGGCTGGTACAGGGTGATATCGTTTCAACATGCTCGATAAAATATTTGTGTGTGCATTTTTGAGTGAATGCAAGTACAGATGCAAAGGCGTCACTATAATCTAACAGTAATCGAACTAGCTAAAGCATGCATGCGTGCGTAGCATGTGTGTGCGGTGTGTTTGCAGTATGCACAGTATGTGCGATGTGCGCGATGTGCGCGTGTGTGCGTGCATGTGTGTGTGTGTGTCTGTGTGTGTGTGTGTGTGTGTGTGTGTGTGTGTGTGTGTGTGTGTGTGTGTGTGTGTGTGTGTGTGTGTGTGTGTGTGTGTGTGTGTGTGTGTGTGTGTGTGTGTGTGTGTGTGTGTGTGTGTGTGTGTGTATGTATGTACATGTATGTATCAATACAGTCTGTGACAATGTATGTGTATTCGTGTGTGCTATTGTTAATGTTTGCTTATTCACCCGAGTGATGAGTGTGTGGGTGCAACAGTGTGTGTTTACGACGAGCATGCTGAAACGATACCACCTTGTACCAGCCCCCTGGTGTAATTTACGTGTCACCCTGACCTTGCGTGAATATAGTGTATTATGTAGCTAGTTCTTTCACACCCTTTATTACTAAAGCGACACAGACGTTAATCACCAGTCAACACATATCAAGACATCTCAACTAATGGTCTGGACAAGACGCGGACATTACTCACTTTACATTAATGCAGCGACAACAAATCCCCGTCAGTAGTATGCTCGCGATTTTGGACCGGTATTCTGAGGAGTTTAAGCGATATTAGGGAGGTTTCGAAAGCCTCCCCCTGAGCATGAGTAGTCACGTGACCTGCGTGAGTAGTCACGTGACCTGCGCCACCTAGCGGAAATAAGTGTACCTAAGCACCCGTAGTGCCATCTAGCGACTCGGACTTTAAAACATGTGATGTATGTACGTATGAAGAATTAGTACTAAGGGAATAACTATTAAAACTCACAGTTTGAAAGTTGATTAGGTTGTTAATGATAACGAGGAGTGTAGAGAGGTATTAGTTGTGTATGAATGCACGTGTATGTGAGGGGTGTGTATGAATGTGCGTGTATGAAAGAACTAACGAAACACAAGAGTATACGAGTGCACACGTATTTTATTGACGAATGATACAAGCATATAATATGAAACCGTGTTTTATTAAGCGAAGTACTTGTGGGTGAGTGAACACCACGACAGAGGTCGTGAGCTTAGGGGTCAATACGACCACGCCAGTGGCTCGTGGGATGACGATGATGGTACGACTTACGGGTGAGTGAACACCGCGTCAGAGGTCGTGAGCTTACGGGTGTATGACCACCGCTCCATAGGCTCGAATCGTTAATGACGATGATGATGATATCTGTTCGTTAATGAAACACGGTTATTGCAGTTGTTTAAGCCAATCGAATACGCGGCAATCGTTTGCTACCAGATCAGTGCCGAAACCTTTTACGAAATCCTTCATGACAAGTCCACGACATCGAAACATGAGATAAGCAACACAGTATCGTCCACAAACGTTAGACACGGGACTCTGCAGTCTCTTAGTATTATGAGTCCACGTTACACAATGTTTATTCAAGAAACGTCGAAACTCGACGTGTCGTGGCGGCAAGCCGTAAGAGCAGAAGTATTCACCGCAACCGTTGGTATCTACGTAGATAGCTATCCAATGTTCTCCGGGTTTACCCGTGTCATGCGTGTTACACACGAAGGCGACGGGGTAAGCGTCTATCTGGAGTTCGAGGAGTACGTCTTTGGGTACGATCCCGCGCATGACGACACGGGCGTGCGTATCGCGGGTGAGTAGACGGACGAGCTGCATGGTTTCCATCAGTTGTCGTAGATGACGTTACGATTCCTGTCGATCTCCAGCACCTTCTCGAACTCGGCGTAGGCGACGACGTTCACAGTGGTTGTCAGTGCGTCGCGGAAATGAATCTCGACGCGCAAGTTGCCCTTTTGTACCAGATGGAAGCAGCAGTCGTCGCACGCATCAGGGGTGAGGTCCACGCCGAAGAAGGTGTAGCCGTGTCGGAAGTCGTAGCGAGTCAAGCCGTTCCCTTCGTCCTGCCACGCCTTACCCGTCGAGGTGAACAGGTTATGGTAGCATCTGACAAAGAGGTTGTTGTCGAAGTCGGGCTGGAAAGGTTTGGCGGGTATCTGTCGTCCGTCGACGTACACGGCGAAGAAGTTGATGTGGTTGTTTTTAGCGTGAAAGGGATTTTTGGCGTAGCATCCGTTGTAGGCGTCGTTATCGATGCAGCATATCACAAGACGTTTCGGAATAGTACCAAGAAAGAGGTTCTCGCGCGTGTACGAATGGGTACCTGTGGGAATAGAGTAGACCTTGCATTCGACAGGTCGCAGCGGATACTTGGCGGTGGCCTTTTCGAGGGCTTTGATGTGTGCCATCTGCACACTCGGATTCAGGGTGACTTTCTTGACGAACAGTGTAGCGTTGACGATCTGTATCTTGTAGGTGGGGTTGGCTCCACCAGCAATGAGTGCGAACGCATCCTTGCTGCGTACGAAACGCATCTTGAGTTCGACACCGTTGATGAGGAGTTTATCCTGAAGCAAGAGGTCGACGTGGACACGACCTATCATGTCGACCACACGACTCTGGGCGATCATGTGGCGTCTGGCAACGAACCCCGCGTTGGCTGTCGGATCGGCACCATCAATGACGACGGCGTCCATACGACCGGCCGTGTCCTTGTACCACATCTGACTCGTCAGTTGCGTCTCCTTGGCATCGTCACCGTAACTGAGCAGTGTCTCTATGTAGGCACGGTACGGATACGTGTTGGTCGAAGGAGTCACGAGCGTTCCGTTCAGGTAGAAATCGACCTGTCCGAACAGCGAATGGAGCCAGTTATTCACGGGAGCGACGGGGTCGGCGGGGTCGAGATCACTTCCGTCGGCACGCGTCACCTTCGCCCGAACGTGTAGTTTCGTGTCGGCGAGATCCAAGTAATCGTCTCCCGAACCGGGTACGACGAATTCGATCGGTCCACCTGAGTCGAGCGAGGACACCGGCTGGTGATGGACCGTGTGACTGTCGATGATGGCGGTCTGAGTCAGAGGTACGGTGAAGAGATCGAGTTCGCTCTTGAGTCCCTCACACGATAGTTTATGAACGAACGCCATCGTCGAATATATCGGGTTCACGACGTACCTTCGGTTTCTGCTGTTTCCTCCGACGTCTCGCTGGTGTACTGACTCGTTTCGCAGGGTGTGTGCGTCTTATACGCTTACGGGGTCGCACGCCAGGGGTCAAGAGATCACTCATCATATCTCTACCGGCAGTGGTGACGCGACGTTTGGCGGCCGTTCTGATGTTCTGTCCCGACAGGACGTCGTCGGCTATGTGTGCGCCGGTCGACAGAGCTCTCTTTCCCAACGCCACGGCTCCTCTCTTGACGAGTGGCATGACGCTACGCAGTAGACTTCCGAATAGACTTCCCAGACCGTGTCCCCGTTGGTGTCGGGCACCCACGAAATAAGGAATCGCACCTCCCGCTTGACGATCGTAGTAGTCGGTGTAATTCATCTTTCTCTCTCTCTCTCTCTCTAGAACAGTGCCGTCCGTTGCCGTTGGAAATGAAGTGTCACCGTCACCTTACCAACCTCGAATGGCACGCGATTTCCGGTGTCGTCTCTTATATCTATCTCGATCGTGCCAAATTCTTTGTAGAGCACGGGTACGTAGTGAATCTTATCGAAGGTCTTCGATACGATGTCGCCATGGCGACCGCTCACTGGGATGATGCGCAGCAGCGGCACGAGACTGTCACCAACAACTCGTGGTTCCACGACATCCGTATAGATGTAGAGTGAGTCGAGCCCTCGTTCCATGGTGATCACGGTGTTGCCTTCCGTGATCAATACCTTGAACTCGGGTGCATTGGGATCCTTCGGGAGATAGTCCAGCGTAGTGGTACGAAAGCCGAGAACGGCAGTCAGTATAGCAGCACGGAAGACGGTATTCGGTGCCATGTGCACCGATACCTTATGCGTAATGATGTTGTAGCTCAGTTTCACTCGTCCCTCTCCCACCACACGACGTAGAGAGGCGTTAATGGAGAGGATCAGTGACCACGGATCTTTATAGTATCCGGTTCCGATTCGGACAGTCTTCGTGTGCAGGGACCGTGGGTGCTCTTCGTCTATCGGTAGTGTCACAGCGAACCCCGCGTCATCGTCTACGATGTTGTACCAACTGTGTGGATACTGTACCTCCACCAGACCGCATTCCCATTGTCCCCGTAGTAGGATACGTTTCGGTAGCGTCGTGATGTAGTGGGTCAGCGTGTTGGCGGGGTGCGTGTGCATGGAAGCATTGCTGGGCAACGTGAGATAGAAATCACTCGGTTCCATGTTGTTGTTGTTTCAACGTCGGACTGGGTAGCAGGTAACCCAACGAACTGCTCAACAGGGCCGTCCACAGAGTCGGATCGTGGTGGCCAAACGTCAGGTTGTAGATGCTGACCAAGATGACCGTGTACAAGACGACGACCTGACACAGAAAGACGATCTCCTCTTTGGGACACGCGGTACCGAATATGTGCCACGGAGTCCTCTCTTTCTTTAGTGGTGGTGGCGGTAGAGTGTCGACGTCGTCTTCTTCTTCTTCTTCTTCTTCTTCTTCTTCGTCACTAACGGTGATGCGTGATGTTGTCTCGTCTGTCATACGTGGACGACTGACATCGTAACGGACGCACAATTAGTCTTTATAGTCCGACGAGACCCTTGGCGTCGATCCAGCTGTTGAACTTCGAAGGATATCCGACCCATTTCACCAACACCTCCCGTCGACTGCCTACCTTGCGGCGCTGTACTATCGATTCCACACGGTACAGTTTATCGACCGGAACCGTCACCTTCTGTATCTCCGGTTCGTAGAAGGTACCGTCCAGTATCTCGCCGAGATCGTCCGTTAGACGATAGACGGGTGGATCGGACGGATGGACTTCGCGTATCGTGAATAGTTCCTCTGTCCAATTTATCGTGTAACCTTTATCGAACCGTCTCTTAGCCTTGCTGATACGTACGCGATCCCCCACGTGGTACTTGGGTACACCCTTACCGTGATGGCCACCGTACAGACGCTGCCACACCTCTTCCTGATTAGTCGCATCCACCTGTGACGGAGACATCCCGATACTGCGGTGAGGTGTGTCGTTGTACGTGCGCACCAGATCCGGAAGGATATCGATGTACCGCCACGCTTCTTTGTGTGTCAGGTATCGCCACATACGTGACATTAGTGTGCGATTGAAGCGTTCCACGATGCTCGCCTTGATCTCTGCGTTGAAGGTGGAGAAGTGGTGGATACCGTATCTGTCCAATACACCCCGAACGCTACGGTTATAGAATTCCAGACCTCTATCGGTCTGCAACGACAGTGGTTGAATGTCGGTGAAGAGACCGTTCAGTGCCTTCGATACAGACGTCGCCGACTTGTTCTTCAGTGGAACGCATCGGGCGACTTTCGAGAAGACGTCGATCACCGTGAGCAGGAACGTTGTACCGTCGTTTTCTTTTTTCAGACTGGACACGTCAACGAGATCGGCCTGCCACTGTTGATTCCGTCCTCCGACGATCGTGCGACGACGCTTGAAACGAACTCTGACCGGTTTATGTAGTGTATAGGCGTTCTGTTCCGATAGCCATTGTTCGACGATTTTTCTCGGTACGCGTGGTATGGCGGTTCGTCGCAAAGACGCGATTCCTCCGTAACTACCCACCTTGGCGGGGTTGAAGTAGACGTCCTCCAGCTGTTTACGACGGCGCCCCATGATGACGTACGTATGATATAATCGATGGTAACCCCGCACACGATGGGGAGTCCGCTGTAAGCAACACCGGTAAACAGACGTGTTAGACTGTCCCGTAGATCACACATTATGTCGGTGAATCGAGATGATGCGTCTCTTTTATTCGAGACGTTCCCATGTCTTACTAGTCGACGCCGGTGGGGTAGGTAGAGTAGACGGGCTCATTCGAGATCGTCTCCGCGAGAGGGGTGTCCACTGCAGCGTTCGACGCGCTCTACTGAGCGATCGTGTGGCCGCCGCTTCTATGGTACGCTTCCTTTGTTCCTGTCGAATAGCCAGTCTCCTGGCCTCGTTACCCACCAACTCCATGGGTAGATTCATGTCACCGAGTTGATGCACAAACACCTCCCACCCCGTTGGAGAACCGATGGTCTTGCGATGACGCAACAAATCGTTCACGAGGTCCACCACGTTACTTCCGGGTACCGCTACGCCTTTGTTCATGAGCTCTCCGCGCGCATTCCACGCGACGTCTCGTTTCAGACGTTCCATCAGTCGTCTGGCTTTGGCCTGGAGGCGTTTGGGAACACTGTCGATGACTTCCGCTTCCACCCCCACCTCCGGTGGGGTCGGATCCGTATTAGTTCCCGCCACCACCGCCGCTGCCGTGACCACCGGGGACGTGTCCTTGTTGACCGTTGTCACGCGTATCGGTTCGCGCGTGCGTCGATCGGACAACGCGTTGTAGCGTTGCAACACTTGATTATACATGACGACCTTGTCACCGTCGGTGAGATCTTGTCTGTCGAGTATGACTTTCATCTCGTCGTCGAGTACCTGTACTTTGCGTCCTAGGGTATCCGTCGGTGCTGGTGCGCGTAGACTGTCCAACAGTCGTGGATCTACCAAGGCCATCTTCCGTACGTGTTCCATCGTTGTCTACTTGAGTAGCACCTGTTTTAGCAAGGGTAGCAAGACCGCACCTGCCAAAGGTGCCAGCAGTGCCGACAGGAAACCACCGGTCTGTCCTCTTCCGCCCTGGTTGTTACCCCGTAGCAAGATGCGACGTCTCCTCGCTGCAGGTGCGTCTCTCTGTGCCAAAGCACGTAGGTTTGTTTTGTACACGTTCAGAGCACGTCTCTGCGCGTCGGTCAAGGGCAAGTTCTTCTTCAATATGTTGTAGGCACACTCGGCTAGTGCACACAACAGATCGGCGTCGGCGTTTCTGATGATGGCTCGTCTCAATTTCGTGCTCTTGTATCTGTTTAGCGTCTGTATGCAGAGGATGTGTTTCTTCACGAGTTCGGACATGCTGTTGTCTTCACGAGCATGCTGCGACTGAAGGAACGAGGTGCTGCGCGGACGTCTTATACCTTGGGTTGGTACACGTACTGGACACTGTCGTCCGGAAGGACACCCGTGCGCAGACGCATATCGTCGAGCGTGCCCTGTTTCAGATCGACGAGGAGATAACCGTACGGGAGTGACGTGGCGTCTCGGAACGCTTCCTGTACAAACTTCAGGCGACCCGGATACATCTGTCGTGCCAAGTGTCCGATCTGTGACGCATCGCGAGGATTCTTGAAGATCACCATGTAGTGTGCGTTCAGACTGATCGTACGACTCTCCTTGTTCTTCGGAAACAGGTTCTGCACGAGATACAGTACGGACGTGTTCTGGTGATGACTCTTTTTTGTGAACAAGGTCGTGACCCGTTCGTCCGTTTCTGCCATCAGATCATCGATGACCACGAGGTTACGCGTCGATGCGTCGAACGCACCGCTCGGTAAGCCTTCCTCGAATCGTACCAGGTCGTTGTCAACGTAGGCACTCTGCCATACACCGTAACACCACGTGATCTTCTCTGGAGGTGGATCGATCATCGTTGTGGCGTGACGTAGCAGACGCATCACGAACGTGGTCTTACCGCATCCCGTCGGTCCCGCAACGATACAGGTGAAGGGGTGTTTCCATCGCGTGTCCATCTAGTAGTCACCGGTGGTGTTCGACAATGTCGCGTTGACCACTGTGCTGTTAGTTGCGACGACGACACCTCCACCACACCAACGAAGGAAGGGATCGCGGAACAAGACGTACAAGACGTACAGATACAGACCGAGTATTCCCACTAGTGTTACAGCTACAAGCGTTCCCGTCCGTGACATGCTACGTTATGACTATCGATTGTGTGGCATCTGACTAAATAGTGTTATCTTTTTTTTTTTTTTCGTGTGTCTCCGCCTACTAACCGCGTGACAGCTAGAGGCGCCTATAACCCCAACTGACGTAGGGGCGCATTTCCTCATCGTGTCAGCAGTGGTTCGGCATTACACGTCCACCGGCCCCGTGGTGATTCCGTCTTCGTTGACCACGCGCTTGGCATAGAAGTAGGTCAACGCCGCACGTTCCTGGATGTACGTCAGCACGGACGAGTGATTGACCCGGAACCCGCGGTTCTTCCCACTTCCACTGCAACGATTGGTCAACACGTCCAGGAACGACTGCTTGTCGATGGTGTTGAGTCGTTTGTTCAGACCTTTGGTGCTGTATTTATCGACCGTACCCGAACAATAGTAGGTCTTGCTGCACAGACCCAGGAAACAGTCACCGGACCATTCGACCTTGAAGAGTCCCGGTGTTCTCTTGTCGTACGCCTTGCGCTCCTTGCAACACGTCTCGGTGCCGTTCCACGGACGTCCGGCCAGCCGACAGCGCACGTAGTCGTTCTGATGTTCGTCGCAACATTCGGACGGTAGCCATTCGGAGCGGTGACGATAGTAGTGGTCGCGCAGTGCCGGGGTCACGAGGTCGTCGACGGACTCACCGGCCAGAGCCAAATAGGCGCTGTCCGTATCGGTTTCGCAGTACTCGAACAGCGGACGATCCACGTACCTGATCATGAAGTCGTAGTAGAACTCCAACATACGCAGTTTGGCCCACTGCAACACGAAGAATCCCACGTGTGTGGGCAGTGCGTATTTGACGGTGCGTTTGTGCATTTCGATCTCGTATGCATCGGCAGCGACGACGTCGAGTTGACGGAAGCGACGATTGTTGATCGCGGTCGATGCACTCTTCTCCGTGCAGTAGGTGACCTCGCGGTGCTTATCGACGTTGGTGATAAATTTCCCGTAGGATGAATTGCCCATAAGTTTGTTGGTATCCGCGATCATGGCCTTGTCGGGATGGGCGTCTCCTTCGCGACGTGCGGTGGACACCGCCTCGCCGAATCGTCGGAAGCAGGCGACCGGTGTGTTCTCGATGACCTGGTAGACGTGCGTCACCTCGAGACCGTGCGCGAGGTACCATCGCAAGAGTGGTGTGGCGAGCAAGATCTTATCCCCTCGATAACTCCCGACGAGCATGCGTCGCGGAGTTGCCATGATGTTGTGTTCTTCGGCGTAGCGACGCATGAACGGTCCGAGATCATCGCGGGTCAGGTGAATGTTCTTGAAGATGGGCTGCATCTCGGCAAAGTGTGCGCGCAGGTTCTCCGGTACACGTATGTCGCACTGAATCATACCGAACACGCTACCGTTGCACACACCTGTCAGGATCTGTTGTGACGTCATTTTCCAGCGCACGTGTCGACGACGTTGGCGAACGTCCAGAAACTTTTGTACGCACGGATCGCGTCTCGTGACCTTCCACTCGCATTCCCACAATTCGACGACCCTCACAAAGTGTCGAAGATAGGCTGTGTTCTTTCGTGTTTCGGCGAGCAGTTGCGTCATGGGTTTCCCATTGACCTCGTTGAACTCGCGTCCGGTGCACGGACACCCGTGGTAGTAGCATCCGTGAAACTGATAGGCCGTCTTCGTTTCACTGCACCAACCGTCCACCAACAGTTTACCGATGCGCTTCTCTCGACCGTTGGTCTGATGACGTATGGCGAGTCCCGTGCGTTCGGACTCCCACGTAAGCCATTCGACAGCCATCTGACCTGTGGGCTGTGCCACTTCGGGTCGGAACTCCTTCTCTTCCCGTCGCCGCGTGTACCATCCAGTCGGCATCTCTTGTGATATCGACCACAGATACAATGCATTCGCATCGTAGCCCACAATGGACTGACACGTTCGAGCCGCATCACCGTAGTCGTTACGACGTATCTTCGTGACCCCCTTCTCGTGATGTCTGGTGAAGATGAGTGACGGCCCTCCGACGATGTTCTCTCTGATGAGCTGGTGGACGTCCTTGTTCGTCTCGTTGAAGAGCGTAAAGAACGTCCTCTCCGGTACGTAGGTGAACAGGTAGGACAAGGTCAAACCAGGTATACTGATCCCTTGTTTGAACATGTCGAGTCCGCGGTGTTGGTAGAAGTCGAACTGTTTGGCGATGGCCTCCAAGAACGGTACGACGTCTCTGTTGTTATACCAGACGAGAAAGTCTCGCAAAGTCTCCATGTCGTTGTCTCGCCACACCTTCCGACATCGTGTGTAGTCGTCGTCGGATATACCTTCGTTCTTCAGACAACTGAAGAAGGCCTCTTTGGGAGGTAGAACGGTGTCGTCGAGTCTCTCCAAGCTGTCCATGTATTCGTACGGGAAGTGACCTTTCGTGACTGTACAACCGTACGCTTTCAGGTACTTGTCGTACGAGAATCCCGGGGCAATGTAATGAGTCATATCGAGGAATTTGAGGTTGTCCGTCGATAGACACATAAACGTGTTGCCACGTTTGATCACGTGAAACGTCTCCTCCTCCTCCTCCTTCTCCTCCTCCTCCTCCTCTCCGTCCTCTGTTGCTTTCTTTTCGGACAGGAAGTAGGGTACCAGGAACTGTTTGACGACGTTCAGATCGTACCTGCCCGAGTTGAAACCGATGACGGGCAACTGATGAAGCCAACCGTACAATTGCCCCATGAGAGTTTTGTAGGGATTGGTCGGTTGTCGCTGTGACTCGTTGTCCCCCGCCTCCTCCACGGCGGACGCTTCCTGTTCGTTCCACGTTCTGATAGCCTCTGTGAGTTCGTGTAGGATACCCTCGTACCTGTCTACGATGACTTCGTAGGCTGCTTCGCTCATGTTCTGAAGGATGGTCATCATGTCGGATACCAACTTGTTGCTGTCACCATCCGTGATGAGACATTGCACCTGTTCGAATCCGGGTACGTTACTCGCCAGGGACACACTCAACGGTACGTGACGAGCCACCCAATGGACCTTGGCACTGTCCGACGGAAGGTGCGATGTATCGAACCAGGACTCGAAGTCGAAGGTGGCGCGATACGGATAGTAGCGCAACCATTCGGCAACGTGAATGTTTTCGTCGTCCAATCGCTGGAAGACTGTCGGCGACGGATGGTAGACGCCACCGGAATAGATCTTTCGCACACCTCCCGTACACCCACGCTCGTGTCGTTCTAGTTCGAATACGCGGCTCCATAGTGCATCGCCACACTTCCTACATCGATACGAATGACAGTACATGTTCACGTCTTGTATGTAGGAAAAGTGTGTCTCGTGAAGATTGATGTACATCGTTTCAGGATAGTGACACAAGGAACGGCGTACGAGTTCAGCAGTCACCTTTCCACCTTCTTCCGGTTCGACGAGTGTGTAGACGCACACGTTGGTCTCAAAGGTGGTCTCGACGCGATAGAGATCGTCCATCGTCACCCCGTCAAAGTCTTTCATTGCCACCCCGTCACGGTCGTATTTCGCGTAGAGTACCCGCACAGCGGGTTCCAGGTGGTATCGGTCACATCCGCGATGCAGAGCCAGACATCGGAAGAGACACAGATTGTCGGTGTACTTTTTCTTGTTGACCGAGTCTCTTTCCAATCCGATGACGGCTTTGATTCGTTTGATGTACCTCGGCAGTGTGATGTCCACACATCCTATCGGATGATGTACGATGTGATTGACGAAGAAGGTAACATTCGTGACCACCTCACATATCCATTGACTGTCCGGACGCTGATTGATGACCCACTGCAGCACGTCTGTTTCTCGGATACGTTCCAGAAACGCATCAAAGTCTGCAGTGTTTGTGATCAGACACGGTTCGTCAAGGTAACGACCACAACAGTTACAGGACGAATGATAATACCTGTACCTGTTCGTGGTCTTGTTCCTTAACACAAACCCGTAACTAAGATTAATCTTAAACGCATGCGTCTGTTCACGGAACATGCGTTTCAGTGACGGTTCTAGGACACTCGTGTCCGGTGTCGACACTCTGTAATTGTACCTGGATTGTACAGGTCCTCTAGCCGTGTGGGTTCGGATGGTCGACCAGTGATCTCGGACGACGTCTTGTAGTTCCCTCGATAGAGTATCGGCGAAGGGAAGTCGGGGTGGGGGTTGTATCGGGTCGTTGTCGTCGTCGTCGTCGTCAGCAACACTCACACGGGGTCGCTCTGTGCGTCTCGCTCGTTTGCATAGGGGTGGGTCGTTCGCTTCCATACATACCGACTTCGCAACACTCACACGTGGTCGCTCTGTGCGTCTCGCTCGTTTGCGTAGGGGTGAGTCGTTCGCTTCCATACATATCGACTTCATATGACGTAACAGGCTGTCACGTCTCGTGAACTCACGTGCACATCTCTCACAACGATGCAGTGTAGCACTAGATGGCGCCACTCGTGACGATGATTTACTGTAGGCATGATCGTCGTGTGTTGTTGGTGATGAATGTGTTTGGTCTATATGACGTTGTATGTCGGCGTGTGTATCGAGCACGAGACCGCAGTGACGACACGTGTGCTGTTTCATCGTACCTACAACTGAAGGATGGGAGAACCTTGCACGTGTCTATATATCCTACACTGTGTGACGTCATAAGAGGTGTGACTTGTATGAGTGCGCGTGTATGTATTCACCGATCACAACGAGCTATGAAGGTAACAAGAACAACAGACACCAGAATCCTGGATTACATATCATCTTTATTCATGGAATTACAATCAAAGAGAGTAATAAAGCGAGTATATGAAAGCTAAGCTAAGCACCTGTAGTAACAGACAAGCGGCGCCTATAACCCCAGCTATAGCGTAGGGGCGCATTTCCTCTTGTCGTCACTGCAGGCGCTTCTGGAGGCTATTCACTATGTATGCGACGTGTTCGTCGCGTACAACATTTCGAGCGATCTCCTCGCACATCGTGCGCACGGCCACGTCTAAGCTGCATCTTTGCGTGGCAAAGAGTGTCCCCGCTAGGGACTCTATATTGAGTTCGATGTGCCTGACGCTGTTGAACGGTGCCGAGTAGGCCCACGGGATCGACGTGTCAGTTTTCGACCATACAATATGGCCGTCGTACGCCAGGTCGAGCGTTGACGCGTCCCTTCGGAGAGTCTCATAGTCAGATGCGGTCATGGTGACGTCATAGTCGTCATCCTGTTCACATGACATGTCCAGTGATGCTTCGGTGGAGGTTGAGGGTGACGCGTCTTCGCATGTCAACTCCAGTAGTGAGTTGTGCTGCCGCTCGTGTAGCTGGGTGAGTAGGGCCTGTCGCAGCGGCATGGGGGTGTGGTGGCGGCGACGTTTTTGTGGCGCCCACTCTATCGGGTTCTGGGCATACGATTGTCGAATCATCTCCAGACCGCTAGAGGGAGCATCGGTGGCCTGTTAGCAACACAACAACAACATTAGCAGGGTGTTTTTACGTCCATCATTGGTATACCACGTGTACGCAGGATGGCTTGTACACTTGATACGATGTCACGTGACCACTCCGGTGTGCTCGCCATAAACCTGTAATGCTGCACTGCATATCTCAAATTGTCGTGGATCAGGTCACTACGCACCAGGTAGATGACGTTTGACTCACCTTCGAACAGGCGCCACAGTTCGTTGCTTATAAAACGAACGATTGCATCGAGTGCTACTGCACACAGCTCGGTGTACCAGATCTGCCTGTCGTCCCCCCCCCCCGTCGTCTTGTTCGTCCCAGGGCAGTGACTCCTTCGGTGTGAGTGGTTCGTCTTCCTTCGCATCCGACACGGTTATACCGCGGGCATGGAGACTCGCTTTCACCCGTACTATGACAATACGAGCAAACCACGGTGTGCGCGCTACGCATACCAGCTCGGATACTACCATATCAAAGCTATTATATATACGTATGGGATCTACTTTGTACATGTCTTCGTGAACGTTCGCATAGTGACGACTCAGTGATTCGGCCGCCTGGCGAGTGCAAGCAGCGGTTATAGTGGCCATAAATAGACCGTCATCTATCATTTGGTCTGCACGCTTCTGAATGCCATTCACCTTCTCTACCGCTTCCTGTAATTCACTACGTCTCCTATCCTCGGCATGGTCAATATCAGTGGTCCAATCAGTATCAATATCACCATCATTAGCAATCTCCTCATCATCATCATCACTAGACCACGCACACGACCCCACATAGATGACACTTGCCTTATCATCATTATCATCGCTGTCTTCGAACAGGCGACGTTTCACCCCGCGTACGCTAGGGGTTGCCCAAGGAGGAGGAGTCTACAACACACGACAGAAGCAAGTGTCAAATACATTCATTCATCGCTGGCAGGTGGCGCCACATCATTCATTCGACACTGTCAGGTGGTGCCTCTTCCGACTGGAATATTTCCAGTACGTCATTGTCAGGTGCCGCCACCTCCGACTGGAATATTTCCAGTAAGTCACTGTCAGGTACCGCCTTGTCCGACTGGATTATTTCCAGTGCAATCAAGGTGTAGTTACGATAGCCCTCCTTTGTCTCCTTTCTAATTGTCACCCTAGCCCGTTTGCCGCGTAGGACATTCAGTGCCTCGTAGCGTTCTTGGCCGGGTTTAAGCGCCATATAGTCGCTTGCTGTCATTCCCCCCACGGCCCCCTGAACTATACGATCAAATCCTGTGGCCCACGCTTCATTCCCCTTGTGATCGGCAAAAAGTATACCCATAGCATACTTGTAAACGGGGTCACCCGACTGACGGCCGTGTACAGCACATGTACTGACGCAATGGCGGTTCCCCTTCGTCATTTCAAGACGAAGGACTTTCCGATTACATATACGGCATGCCGGGTAGCATACATATTTATCTGTCAGAGCACATGTTACTAGTGTCAGTGGACGAACAAATGCGTACGTTCCGTCACTTACTTGTTCGAGTTCTGAGAGCAGCATTTCCTCAGATTTGATATTGGGCGTCGCCATCTTGTTGAGCAGTGAAGTCGAGAGTGGCAGAGCAGTGAAGTAGTCGAGAGCGGCAGCAGCGAGTCGGAGAGATAATGTTTGTCCTGTTGGATTTACCCTGGGTTTATATACATAATCATCCCCTCCAGGCATCGATCACGTGTACCGTAGGCAATGACATCACGCGCCCCTGGGTGTTCGCGTCTTATCAGGCGCGTGACTTTATCTCTCTCTCTCCCGTACTCTGTCACCGTGTGGCTGACTGTCTGTTTTTTGTGTAATGGCCGCCTTAGCACTGCCTAACGAAGTCTCTCACCTGCATAAGAATCACACCGAGTATATTCTTACCTGCTTCGTTACGCTTTGAACTCTTACCCCAATACCCTTCCGCACTGGGTACATTCTCAATAAGTCGTGCGTCACCTGTATCCAGCAAGCGTTGCCGTAGTTTAGAGGCGCGAAACTTTACGGCTACTATAGCGCGCATCACGGCTCGACGTTGTGATAGCCATGTAGCAGTTCGATCCGGTGTCCACCGAATGTTTTTACTCCAGTATTTCGCCTGTATTCCACTGCGTGCAGTCTGAATCTTTCTCGCTGTGTTCTCATCGTGAAAATGTCTGGCTTTTTTAAACTGATAGGCTGCTTCTGC
Source organism: Paraescarpia echinospica (assembly GCA_020002185.1). Classification (NCBI taxonomy): domain Eukaryota; kingdom Metazoa; phylum Annelida; class Polychaeta; order Sabellida; family Siboglinidae; genus Paraescarpia; species Paraescarpia echinospica. Next base: position 44,289,492 of record CM034532.1, on the reverse strand, counting down.
ACAAGAAAAGTCTTCGCCCCATATGTGTATATTACATGGATGGAAATTAGATAGGAAGTGTCCAGGACCCCTGAATTGTATATCCAAGCTCTTGACCGCCATATGTTTCATCGCTGACCACTCACAGAGTTCTTTTCTCCCGTCTGTATTGTTAGCGTTCTGATAAGACGCATTGTCCTAGTCGCACTTCGCACATCATACGCTTATCGCAGGGTCCTATGACTGATATCGGTTTACTACAGTGAAATTTTCCATAACGTCACATGGCTGGCTACATACCCAGGCATCGGTCACGTGCCATCCCTAGATGATGATGTCATAAGTCCCTGGGTCTTCAGCTTTTCGTACACCGGTATTTTTCCACACTAGCATCGGTCACTTGACATCCCTAGATGATGATGTCATACGTCCCTGGGTCTTCAGCTTTTCATACACTGGTATTTTTCCATTGCTACAGTGTGTCTTACAAGTTGCCTTCCTATCTGCATGCATATGCTCTATCCTATATATACTAGCTCGTTTGTTACATTCTTCACATCATCTCATTCGCAACTATGTCGTCGATACCTTGGGACCAACTGCGCGCTGAATGGCGTGATCTCGAAATGTAAGTACTTTTATTATTATTATTATTATTATTAATATCATTCTTTGTTTCATTCGATAGATATCCTATACTATAATCATCACAGTGTTCTTCACGTAAACTACCTGTGACGTCTCACCTCTATTATTCCTTATGCTTACGATCGTTATGTGTCACGGTTATCTATATTACCTTTCAGGTCTGGTTGTATCATCGATGCTGCTGACTGTATCACCGATGCTGCTGCTGACTTATTATGGCGTGAACTCGAACTGTAAGTACTTTTATTCTCTGTTTCATTCGATAGATATCCTATACATATCATACTATAATCATCACAGTGTTCTTCACGTAAACTACCTGTGACGTCTCACCTCTATTATTCCTTATGCTTACGTTCGTTATGTATCACGGTTATCTATATTACCTTTCAGGTCTGCCTGTATCACCGATGGTGCTGCTGCTACCTGGAGTCTGACAGGAAGTGTCAGTGACTCCAGTAGTATTGAGGATGATGAGGAGTGCACGTGAGTGTTCAATGATTACAACAATATTTTACTATCTTATTTATGTTTTCTCTTACCCCGTTGTCGTTTCGACTAGGTATGCGGTGTTTGATTACCGATTACGTCAGCAGACGTCTCCATTACGTATTGTATCATAGTCCGTTGATCTAGCTTGCCCTTTTATCGTATGTCGATTCCCTATGCGGTGTCTGGTTACATCACTGGCTTATTCCATCCGGTTGTACTTTGTATAATATAATTCATATATATATATACAAAGTTTTCATATATGTTTCAGAGAGGAGGAGCACCGCGACAATCATTATTACTTGTTCTGTCACGTACTACGCGAACTCCTGGAGACACGGCCTCCCTTTGACGCCGACCCTGTTCCTTCCCTGGTGGAGGATGTTGTCGAAGATTGGGAGGCCGAGATCGACCGTTAATTCTTGTATTCATTCGTTAATAAAATACATGTGCACTCGTATATACTCTTGTGTTTCGTTAGTTCTTTCACACACGCACATCCTCTCTCTCCTCTCATACACGTACATTCATACACAACTAATACCTCTCTACACTCCTCGTTGTCATTAACAACCTAATCAACTTTCAAACTGTGGTTGTTACTAGTTATTCCCTTAGTACTAATTCTTCATACATACATACATACATACATCACATGTTTTAAAGACCGAGTATGTTTTAAAGTCCGAGTCGCTAGATAGCACTACGGCCGCTTAGCACTAGATGGCACTACGGACGCTTAGGTACACTTCTTTCCGCTAGGAGGCGTAGGTCACGTGACTACTCACTTTGCTCAGGGGGGAGGCTCACTTTGCTCAGGGGGGCGGCTTTCGAAACCTCCCTAATATCGCTTAAACACCGCAGGATACCCCTCCAAAATCGCCTACATACTACTGTCACACTTTAACTGTTTATTCTGAAAAATAACTTGGACACACCCACACTCCTCGATGCCTCGTTTATTATATTAACATGCTCATATTCACAACAACTGCACACGCGGCGAAGGGTTTCAAGTAAATAATTCAGTTATATTAACAACAAATAACAGACCACATATGAATCCCACTTTGTTTGAAAACGCACCCGCAAAACGACCTAAACAGTCTCCAAACAAAACTTGTTATCTTCAAGGAAGCTGGCGCGTCATCTACATACCAAATGATAGCCGCTAGATGACGCTAACTTTGCACTTTGATGAATCGCTATTATTAGGCCTAGTGTTGTTGGTGGTTTGAGATAATCATTTCTGTTATAATTTATCGGTCCCTGTTTTTTAACACTTTGCGAAGTGGCTCAAACGGGCGAGTACTGCCCTGTCCAACGCACAACAGATCGAGCTGACAGCTGCCGTGCGACTGTTGGCAGCTGCCACCATTGAGGGCGACCGCCCCCTCGCCCCCTCTAAATACGCCAGTGGAATCGGCGGGGCGGATTTTGAATCGGCCGCCTCCGATTCAAAGGATTTAATTTCGAAAACTGTCACTGGTATATTTCCAAACAAATGAAACATTCCTAAAGTTATTCCCCCTTTACAAAATGTGATAATTTTTAATTTGACAATTATCATCCTGTCTTGCCAGCTATTTAATTTTTTTTTAAAGGATAATGTTTGATCAAATACACGAATATTTCCATTTCAATATGTTATACTATAATAGCCAATACGGTTTTAGAAAGAAACATTCTTCTGAATTTGCGACACTCGAAATTAGGCTATGAATAGAATTATACAAGAGCTTGATAAATCGGCTACGCCAATTAATATATACCTGTACCTTGATTTATCAAACACGTTTGACACAATTGATCATAATATATTGGTCCATAAATTAAATGCACTATGGATTAAATGGTGCGGCACTTGATCTTTGTAGGAGTTATTTATACAATCGTAAACAATATGTAGAAATTGAAAATGTTAAGTCTAAAGAAACAGTTATCACCACTGGCGTTCCACAAGGTTTAATTTTAGGACCACTCTTGGTTATATACATCAATGACGTAACATTAGTCTTTATCTACTGCTAAAACAATATCAGTATCTCTAATTTGCAGTCGCCTTGACTACTGCAACTTACTCCTAAACAATATTGCTAAAAGGACTTTGCTAAACTCGAACGTGTACAGAATTGTTTAGCACGTGTAGTACTAAAAGCACCCCGTTTCTCACCATCTCTGCCCCTACTTAGACAGTTGCATTGACTTCTAGTTACATATCGACTACAATTCAAATTAGCCACTATCACATATCGTACCCTTTCTACGCAACACCCATCCGTTTAGTGTCCTTCGTTTTTCCAATATCCCCAGGAATCTCAGATCATCTGTTTCACAACGACTTTTTGTTCCGAAAACCAAGTTTAATGTCGGCAAACATGCTTTTTCTGTAGCTGCACCGAAAATCTGGAATCAACTCCCTATCGCTTTAAAATCTTCTGAGACTATAAATACCTTCCGTAAAAAGCTAGACTTATTTATTTGAAATTGCATTCCCACCCTAACCTTCGGCGGTTCCTTGCTCTAGTGACGACTCTTGCTTGTCCTTGTTAACGATTTTGCCCAATGATTTTTGTATGTTGCGCCTCTGAGCTCAGATTCCTGGGGATTTAGGCGCTATAGAAGTTTGTCACCATTACTAGTGCTATTATATCAATTATGGTATCCTCTTATGGGGTCATCAGCCACATAGAATTTTCAAATTACAGAAAAAAGCAATGCGACTAATATAAAATAAATACAATGCTCACACGAGTCCTAATTATAAAATACTCCAATTACTAAAGTTGGACGACATTCATGGACTCCAGCAACTACATTCTACTAAACTTAATTAACAATCATTTACCCGAATATTTCAAAGTTATTCCTTGCACACACAACTATGACATTCATCAACACAACACACGTAAACAAAATGATCTGCGTATGCATAGAGTCAAACATGAATTTGCAAAAAAATGCATTAGATATCGCGTAGTTGGACAGTTAATAATACACCTGACATTATCATTCAGAAAATGTATACACGCAGTCTACATTGTTTCTCAAGTTACATAAAAACATTATTCTAAATTATGAATTATGCTGTTTTATTAAAAATGGTTATATTTGTAATTCTTAAAGCAATTATTATAATGTACTAATCTGATCATACTATGTACATGTTATTATTGTTTACATTTGTGGGGTGGCTCCCGTGCGAGCAACAATAAGGGTTATATGTATTAACGGGAGTATCCCTGACCTTACATATTATTCATATTACCGATGCATTAATGTATATAATGTGTATGTGGACAAGGTCAAATAAATTTAATCTTGAATCTTGTATGCGGATCTGGAAAATCGGAATAATTCAGCTTGAGACTTGGGTTTCCCAAGCCCACCATTGTTCATCGTAGTGACAGAATTGATGAGAAATAAACAGAAGAGTAAGGGGATATAGGGCCTATTCTGGAGCAATAGTACTATACGCAGCTAGACGACCTTCGGTGGTAGCCGACGGGAAGAGGAACTTTAAGAATAATTGATAGAACGGAAAGACGTTTGGCACACATGAACTAAGAGTAAGTCTGGAGAAGAGGGCGGTGATATGGGTTTGACAGCGAAACAATGAGGTTGCGGTGAAGACACTGAAACAACGACACAGCTGTGTATACCTGGGTGGAACTGTGTTCGGGGGAACTTCGCAAGATAATAGAAACCAATGCGAATGCGTGGAGGAAAGTGGACAGGCCGGGTGGGAGATATACGTGTATCGCAACCTCAAGGGAACCTAAGTTCGTGTCTCACCAGCATACCTACATGGCCTACAGATCATCGCGATGACGGAGAAAGAACAAGGGAAAGTATATGTTTTATAAAAATAAAAACAACTGAGAAGAATTGCGGAAATGAAGACAATAAAGAAGTGAAGACTGGAGTTGCTGAGGGAGCAGGTTGATGTGAAGACTGGAGTTGCTGAGGGAGCAGGTTGATGTGAAGACTGGATTTGCTGAGGGAGCAGGTTGATGTGAAGACTGGAGTTGCTGAGGGAGCAGGTTGATGTGAAGACTGGAGTTGCTGAGGGAGCAGGTTGATGTGAAGACTGGAGTTGCTGAGGGAGCAGGTTGATGTGAAGACTGGAGTTGTTGAGGGAGCTGGTTGATGTGAAGACTGGATTTGCTGAGGGAGCAGGTTGATGTGAAGACTGGAGTTGCTGAGGGAGCGGGTTGATGTGAAGATTGGGGTTGCTGAGGGAGCAGGTTGATGTGAAGATTGCAGTTACTGAGGGAGCAGGTTGATGTGAAGACTGGAGTTGCTGAGGGAGCAGGTTGATGTGAAGACTGGAGTTGCTGAAGGAGCAGGTTGATGTGAAGATTGGAGTTGCTGAGGGAGCAGGTTGATGTGAAGACTGGAGTTGCTGAGGGAGCAGATTGATGTGAAGACTGGAGTTGTTGAGGGAGCAGGTTGATGTGAAGACTGGAGTTGCTGAGGGAGCAGGTTGATGTGAAGACTGGAGTTGCTGAGGGAGCAGGTTGATGTGAATACTGGAGTTGCTGAGGGAGCAGGTTGATGTGAAGACTGGAGTTGCTGAGGGAGCAGGTTGATGTGAAGACTGGAGTTGCTGAGGGAGCAGGTTGATGTGAAGATTGGAGTTGCTGAGGGAGCAGGTTGATGTGAAGACTGGAGTTGCTGAGTGAGCAGGTTGATGTGAAGACTGGAGTTGCTGAGTGAGCAGGTTGATGTGAAGATTGGAGTTGCTGAGGGAGCAGGTTGATGTGAAAGCAATTATAGAGCCTTGTGAAGAGTCGGATAATGTGGGCTGGATACGTGGAACGAATGAAAAGGGAAAGGCTACTAAAGAAAGCGAGAGTAAACGGAGAAGAGGAGCACACCGACTGAGACGGTAGAATTGTATAAAGAGAGAACAACAAACCAACATTTGATCAGAGCTCAAATGGTATTTATGTGGGCGTTGCTGCAGCCTATATTTGAAATGTACGGTACACCGACCTAACCATGGGACAAGCTCTTCCAGCCACAACAGCTGAGCATCTTTTTCATTCGCGCGTTACTCAGAAAGGTAATCTTTTCTATGCTGTGACGGATATAAATATTTGTTTCGGGTATAACATTTACGAGGCGCGTTGACACGCTATAACATTTTCCCAGTAGGGTTCGTTAGTTCCTCGTGGGTTGTTCTAACCGTTATTTACCGTAATTAATCAGGGATAAGCTGTGATGGAGTGCGTTGAAATCGCTCTGGTCGGGCATTCCTTTGTCTCACGGCTTGCCCGATATTCATTGGAGCATCGCTCTCTGAATCTTGATTTGAATCCTGAGCGTTTCCACGTTACCTTTATTGCGCGAGGCGGGCTTAAAGTCAATCAATTGTATGCCTTGACGCCCGCTATATTACAAGCTAATCGAGATGTAATTTTTCTTGACGTCGGCACAAATGACATTAACGATGCCAGTCCCGTCGAGTTGGCGGACAGTGTTTTGGCGTACGCCACATACTTGATTGTGATGGCCGAAGTGCGGAAAGTTGTCATTTCGCAAATGTTCTTCCAAAATGCATGCCAATCTAAATACTATATCTGCAATAATTTCAACGACAAGGTTGTCGTGTATAATAACTATTTGCGCGAAGCTTCCGAATACCTCGACCAAGTCGATTTTTTGTGTCACCGCGGAATTTGGAAAAATTGGACCGATTATCTCCTCGATGGGGTTCATTTCAACCAGGAGGGTAACCGCAAGTACTACAACAGCGTGCGGGGTGCAGTCATTGCTTCAGCAAATAAGCTGTGATTTGAATGGCGTTAAAGACTATGCAAACGGATGTCCTCCTACTACGTTTACTTAATTGTAAATAACAAACTATTTCTTTATCTTTCATTCACAGGTTTTCATTAATCATAAAGTGACAATCTGCTCTACTGTCTGATACATTCAGTACTTAACATTCATTTATGTATATACTGTCTCTTCTATGTCTTTGGTATTGTTATTGCCATGAGCTGCGTAATATTAGCCCCCCTGGTGGCCATTACTTTAGGTCCTTAAGATTAGCCCAACTGGTGGCATTTATTTAGGTCCTTAAGATTGCCCAACTGGTGGCATTTATTGATGTCCTTAAGATTAGCCCAACTGGTGGTTTTTGTTTAGGTCCTTAAGATTAGCCCAATTGGTGGCTTCTAATTAGGTCCTTAAGATTAGCCCAATTGGTGATCGGCTCAAATGGTAGCCCTTTCTTAGCCCAGTTGGTGGCCGTTGGGTCAGCTGCTGGTGACCGTTGGATCAGCTATTACATCTGTCCAACTTTTTCACTGTATTTTTTAGTTGCCTTCAGGGTGTTTTGTGCATTTACAACTGCTCACATGGTGTTCCTATATTCCGGCGGTATGTAAGATTTTAGCTAAAGTGTTCAGGGCACAAAACACTCTATTATAATTTTAATTGGACATATTGGTGGTACACATTTCCGCCTGTATGCATATATGCTGCCATTATGGTGAGCGCGTTAAGAAATTGCTGTGTACATAACACTGATCACGTATATATGTTAATGTGGTTAGTTATACTGTAATGGCTGTTTGGCCAGTTTCTGCCGATCCGTCCGTCTGTAGTTACAGAATGCCTCCACGAAAGCGGAAAACGCCAAAACGCTACGAAGGGGGTGCGACCGTTGGACCAGTCCGCAGATGAGCAAGGGATGTGGGGACCAGCGCTGTGGCTCCGGCTATTGAGGACCCAATGCCTATCACCACCGCTGCACTGCAGGAGCAAATCAACCTGATGCAGCAACAGATGCAGGCCATCGGTGATGTCATCACAAATATGGCCTCCGCAACACCGGCAGCGAGGCCGGTAGCATCGGCAGCCGCCGGTTCAGCAGCGACGGCAGCAATGGAGGAGACAGCCACACTGCCTTCCCCAGTGCTTACAGAGGGAGGTGAGGACGTGGAGTTCTACCCGTCTACCATGAACACTTTTGCTTCTGTACCGCTAGGCAGCTTGGTTGACGACCGTATCAAGTCAAAAATCTGGGGGAAACAATTTGTTGACTTAAGCCTCCTCGCTGGTGAATCCACACCACAGACCATGTTGGTTCTCGATCCTGTCACCCAAACATCAAATGTGCATGTCAAAGATCAGCCTACCACAAAAATTACCAACATCGAGCAGTGGTCCAACGCATTTCTAGTATATATGGCTATTTATGTCCAACAACATCCCACTGAGATTCAGGACATCCTCAAATATATGCAATTTATTCGTTATTTGGGGACCAGCTCACACCCTAGCGTCTTTCTGACGTATGACAAGGATTTTCGAAAACTAAGAGCCATCAATTCCATGCCTTGGTATCATCTCCACCCGGAAATTTATCATCATGTGACCCGTAAGGCCACCAGTGTCTCCAAACCAACCGTCTTTCCCATACGAAAGCAGCCAGATCCCCGTCGGCAATCCTTTCCTGCCGGCTACTGTTTTGCCTTCTGTGCCACTGGGATCTGCAAATACCCAACATGTGCCTATAAGCACACATGCCCCACCTGCAATGGCCCACATGTCCCATCACAATGCCCAGCCAAACGCCGAACCCCTGCCTTCCCCAGACCTCCGGCTCCCAACACCGGTCTGCGCCGCCCAGCTCCGACGATTGCTAAACGAAAGTAGTTACGATGCCACAGCAACAGACACTTGTCAGTGGATTTCTAGACGGTTTCCGTATCCCCTTTGAGGGGGACCTAAGTCACAGGTCAATACCATGTAATCACCCATCTCTTTTATTAAATCCTGCAGTGGCCAGTGATATGATTCATAAGGAAAAAGGCTTGGGTCGAATAGCGGGCCCCTTCACATCAGTACCTTTACACGATTATGTGGTATCACCACTGGGACTCATCCCTAAGAAAGAGCTCGGAAAGTTTAGAATTATTCACGATCTGTCATTTCCAAAAGGAGATTCTGTAAATTCTGGTATACCAAACGATTTCTGTTCAGTCTCTTATGAAGATTATGATTTTTTTGTGTCGTTGTTAACAACAGTAGGACAGGGCTGCTTTATTGCCAAAGCGGATATCGAATCTGCCTTTAGAATCATGCTAATACATCCTTATGACTATCATCTACTGGGGTTTACGTTTGACGGCCAATACTATTACGATAAGTGTCTTCCTATGGGTTGTGCTATATCGTGCAAAATTTTCGAGCAGTTTAGCTGTGCACTGCAATGGATTCTACAAACCTCATTCCATGTGACATACATGTCACACGTATTGGATGACTTTATTTTCCTGTCGCCGTCGGAACATGTCTGTAATGTATACCTACATCAGTTTTTTTCGTTGGCCCAATTGTTGTCTATTCCTGTGAATCAGAGGAAAACCGTGGTTCCGTCCACGTGTGTCATTGTTCATGGCATTGAAATAGACACTGTGCGGATGCAGGCTAGGCTAGGCTGCCACAGAATAAACTGGATGCTGCAATTCAGTTAGTAAGGGCCTATCGTTGTCGTCGAAAGGTTACCTTAAGGGAAATCCAAAGTCTTATTGGCACGCTCTCCTTCGCATGTAAAGTAATAATCATGGGACGCCCGTTTCTCCGCCGGAATCGACAAACCGCATTTCCATATTCGCCTAGGGCAAGCAGCACGCCTAGACTTGGCCGCTTGGGTTTTGTTTTTGGAAAGTTACAATGGGACATCACTTCTGCTTAATGATTTATGGAATTCCTCGGATAAAACTAGAGCTGTTCACGGATGCTTCAGGGTCTGGGTTTGCCGGCTTACTAGAAGGTCATTGGTTTCAAGGGGTGTGGCCACCTTCATGGGCGAATCACAATATTGCTATAAAAGAGTTATTTCCAATTGTTCTGGCATTACGCTTGTGGCCTATGGTGCTAGTTGACAGAATACTTCTTGTATTGTGTGACAACGAAGCTGTGGTTCACGTAATAAACAGTCAGACAAGCAAAGACAAGAAACTCATGTCACTAATTCGTACCATGACTGTGTCACTCATGCAGAACAATGTAATTCTTAGGGCAAAACATGTTCCCGGGAAAAATAATGTAATTGCGGACGCACTGTCTCGGTTCCAGGACACGCCAGACCTGCGCAGGCAGTATGGCCTCGAGGCAGTACCGTCGGTCATCCCGCCGGATCTCCAGCCCTGGCCTCTGTAATCCAGCAACTGTTCAACGGTTCGTTGACAGACCTCACCATTAAATCATACCAGAAGAGTATCGCAATGTTTCATGATTTCTGTCAATCGCATCTCCACATTACTCAGTGGTTTCCATCGAACACATCAGCTGTGGTTTCTTTCATCGCATTTTCCTTTCAAAAAGGATATGCGCCTTCATCTATTACCAGTACATTATCTGCTGTTTCATACGTCCATAAAATGCATCACCTTGTTGATCCAACTACTACGTTTGTCGTTCGGAAACTTTTACAGGGGGCAGCCAAGCTGAAGCCATCCTGTGATCAGAGGGCACCAGTTACAAAACCCGTTCTACACCAATTGGTCAGTTCTGCTCCACATATTTCACCTTGTTATTACAATAGCCTTTTGACTTCAGCTGTGTATCTCTTAGTATTCCATGCTTTCTTGAGAATTGGGGAAATTGCTGCTGAAACACCAGCTCGATCTAGTAGTGTTTTGCAGATGAGCCAGCTGGCACTATCATCTTCTGAATGTACAGTCGTTTTTCACACTTACAAGCATTACCATGGCCCTCCAGTGTCTATCTATTCCAGCTCATCCGGATTCCCCCTTTTGTCCAGTACAGGCTGTCAGATTGTATTTGGCAGTGAGGGGAAGGTCACCAGGACCAGTATTTATTTTTCCAGGAGGTACTCCTGTTTCAAAATCTTTCTTCAATGACCAACTGAAAAAAATCCTTGACTTGGGCAGGTTTATCAACTATGTCTTATAAAGGTCATAGTTTCCGCATCGCTGCCGCCACTACAGCAGCAATGCAGGGGGTGTCGGATGAGGAAATCCAACGTATGGGACGCTGGAGATCCCAAGCTTTTCGCAAATATATCCGGATCCCTATGTTATATCTACAATGACCAACACGTAGAATGTCAGACGACAGTATATAAACACACTATATATCCGAGTTCGTTATTTTTAGTGACCAGGAGGCTTTCTACTTAGGTGGGGCTTCCTAGGTTTTAGCTCTGATCAGTGGATACTTAGGATGCTTGCCATGAAATACACGTAAACTGTAGTGGTACTTAGATATGCTTTCTACTTAGGTGGGGCTATCTAGGTTTCACGATGCGTGTTGAATTTTTGGCAATAGTTTTACATGTGATAAGATTCACAGAGTTAACACCAGTCACAAGCGATGCTTATTACTTGGGCATTCGATGGAAACAAACATAATATTTATGTAATTTTAGTTGTATGTTTCTATGCTTATCTGCTTGCAGTGTTCCGATTTAAGGTAGAGTTGTGCTTTCTACTTAGGTGGGACATCATATGTATATGCCCTGCAACAGTAATGTCGAGCCATCAATTACACGCGAGTATTATGTTACTTGGATGCGTTTTCTACTTAGGTGGGGCTATATAAGTAACATTATTCGTGTTCTTATATTGGCAATCAGGGTTGTGTTAATACACAATATTTGTAGTTTCCACCACCAATGCTTTCTACTTAGATGGGGCGATACGTGGAAACAAATGTGTACTATTGGCGTTTAGGATGATATTTATATCCAGTTTTAGGGGCTATATGAATCTTGTGGGGTGGGGGGAGCCATCCTGCAATCGTTGATTACCGAATGGCCGGATGTGGTTGGTTCCCCCACCTATGCTGTTCTCATTTAGATTATAATCATGTTGGCTAGGTAATGAATGATCATTTTAATTATGTAATCTGCATAATATATTAATGTATAGTGATTGTGGCTTTATATATATAAAGCTCTTATACAAACTTATATCTGCCTTGTGTTATTCAGCAAACTAGCCACGATTCATATCCTTGTAACAAGCAGCGTCGGCACACATAAATATATTTATGTTGTAAATTTACTCATTTCCTTGTCAAGCCAAAGGGGGTTCGGACTCATGGACCCCTCCTGAACCCGCCCCTGTATGACGTAAACAATGCATGACATGGATCTGATTTATTCTAATTGACTGTGGTTTGCATACATCAGATGGAGATACCAGAATCGTATAGATCTGACGCTAGCTGGCTTTGGTTTGACGCACCATTGTGTCGTGCGCATTTTACAAGTACAATACATGTTATGGGTTTCGCATTGCTGTGTTGCGTACGTTATTCACACGTGACCCGCACGCACTCGCTACACATGAACACAGCTGAACGTCTTCATTTGAGTGAAAGAATACTAGCGCTGACCTGACCGAATTCTTGCAGCGCGACATTTAACGACTGTTTTTCTAGCCGTCCGACTGATAAGATCAGATTAGGTTGCATATGTCGTTTGGGACACGTCGTCGCCTTCTCTCTTCCCACTTAGATGGACGCACCCTCGGCTTGACGTCTCATCCGACTCATATGAAAAAAACTGACTGACAGCCGGTGTGTCGAATTAATCTGCGGCGATAAGTTTACAAAGGGCTCTTGATATAGCACTTAAAAACCTCTTAGAATGTGTTATGGTTTCGTTTGAGGAGGACAACAGAAGCTTAGCGGCGACGCCAACTTGTCGCCGTGGCATACGAATCGGCTGCGCTACGTAAACCGTGGTTATCTAGATCGTGTCTAGAGATCGTTATGTAACATTTGCATTTTACTGATGTGAAGAAATAGCCACGGGACTATTGGATAGAGGAGCTGAGACAGGAGATTGGTGTCAAAGAGAGTTTGAAGAAGAAGCAGGGGCTGGTTTCATGAAACGGCTAAGAACGTTCTTAACGTTAAAATAATTGTCTTAGTAAATTACGCGGTTTTTTTTAATAAACGAATATGGGAGTTTCAAGATTCAATAACTTTATTTTAATCCAAAATGTTTTTCGCAAACACGTGACGCAAAGTAAATGCGTAACTTTAAGTACTCTTAATGAAACCGATGAGGAGTCGATTAGCGTGTGTTGGACACATAGAATGAAAGGAAGAAGAACGGCCAATTAAGAAATGCCCTCAGAGTGGAGGCTACAAGAAGACGAGGAAGACCAGACTGAGGCTGGATGGATGTGTGGGGAGAGATTGGACGGGGTTGGGAGGGAGTGGAGAAGGACGTGAGGTGGAGAGTGGAGACTTGTGGTGGAGACAACAATAAGGCATCGGTGATATAAGAACAACAAAAATAAATGTCGAGGGTAATATCGAGCCGAGCCTCACCCCTGACGGGAGGGACAAAGAGGAGGGCAACAAACATGCGTTGTGTTTAGCCCCATTTGTGGCACCAGTTGGATAATTCTATGAAATTGCGCGATAATCCGCCATGTTAACGTGATCACCATTTAAATATATGACATTATCATATATGTATATCAATGTTGCAATAATTATATATCCAGGGTGATCAAATTGTGATGCCAGTCAAGGTAACGTCAACCACGCACGCATGTGAGCATTTTGTCATTCGTATGCGTATTTATGAAACTGTCACTAGATAATTCAGAACTATCTTTAATAATAATGTAATAATGTTTATTTAAGACAAAAGTCCACATGCATACACAGAATAAAAATTAACAAAATACAAAGATATAGACATGTTATGGAATAAAAAACAGTTGGTTAATAATAAAAAATCTACATCATTATCGCAACACAAGTAGGCCTACTATACATTTTTATAGTTTGTGCATCTACTTTCTCTAACAGAAATATTTCTTCATTTTCATAGAACAAAAGAAAATGAAGTAGTTTCACATTTCAAAGACCTCAAATAACTTTGTATCTTTTTCTCCAAATTCAAGTATCTTCGTTATACACACAATACTCTATAAGTCAAGGACGTATGCAGGATGTTTGTTATTGGAGGAGTCATGCGACGCGAGCAGGTACTGTACATGAGGCGGGGCGGTGGAGGACGAACTTACACAATTCCACGAAAACATATGAAATTAAATGTTTTAATATATAACGATATAAATTTAGTTTACGAGAATACAAAAGGATAAAATGCTTTACGAGAATACAAAAGGATCAATACTTGAAAGTTGTGGCAAAAACACTGGATGATGTGTACATCCAGTGGGGTCTACATACAGGTAGGTTTACTTCCATCAGAAAGAGTGACTCCGTAAAGGACGGTTGTACGTTTTATTACCTGGGTCTCCTCGTAATTGATAATTAATAGAAAAGGGTTCTATCTATTATACTTACCGAACGCATAAATACGATGCATACGATGGCCGGTTGTATCTGCCCCTCCCCCGTCCATCTGTGCGTCTCCTCCTCCTCCTCTCTCTCTCTCACTCCATCTGTCTCTCCCCCCTCTCTCTCTCTCTCTTTCCTCTCCTCCTCATCTTTCTTCTCTCTTATCATTCTCTCTCTTCTCTTCTATACTCTTCTCTTTTCTACTCTTCTGTACTCTACTCTTACCTTCCCTATTCTTCTCTTCCCTACTCTACTTTCCTCTTATATACTGTTCTCTTTTCTCTTTTTCTTCTCTTCTCTACTCTACTCTAATCTTCTATACTATTCTCCTGTCTTCTCTTCTCTACTTTACTCTTCTATACCCTTCTCTTCTATATTCTTCTCTTCTCTACTCTGCTCTTATCTTCTCTACTCTTCTTTTCTCTCTCTTCTTTCCTCTCACTCTTTTCTTTCTTTTCTTTTGCTCTTCCTCTCTCTTTTCTTCTCACTGTCGCCCGCTCTCTATCTCTCTCTTTCTCCATAGCCCTAGCCCTCCCCTCTCTCTATAACAAATTATTGTACTAAATAATTCACTTAATTGTGACTGTGTTACACGAAGCCCACTGTACATAATTATACATAATGTTTAACTTCACACCTACATTACGTTAATATGTTTTATTTGTGCATTCGTTTTTTCTGTTTGCACATGCTAACGGCATGGTTGTCTCCTAGCTGGTATATGACAATACATATATATATATATAAATGTTTTGTTATTATAAAAATACATTGGTTTATGCAAAGTCTTCCAATTACATCACAAATCGTCATCACTTCACAATTAACGTTATAAATAATGTCTTCGCTACCATCAACGTGAAATGTTTATCATCTCGGCAGCTTGTCGACGTCGACTAGTAACAGTTAACCGCGGTTTACATTGACCTACTGAGTACAGAAATTTAAGCGGCGCAGGGGGCATCGTCCACCGCAGATAGATCGACACTTGAGCGACAACGCCGACCAAGCAGCTTGCGTCCACCGTTGTCGGACAGATCGCGCAACTCGGTCACGGAGCTGCTGCTGCCTCGACAGGCAAGAACAACCGCCATGTTCCGTCGTCTAGCGCTGTTGATTCTCATAGTTGCAGGTACGTGTTACTATTGCACGAGTGTACGTTGTGTGAGGTTACAGGTGGAAGGGATTTACGTGATCGGGAAAGGGGCGTTATTGTCGGCATGTAGCGATGCGGTTTTCAAGTGTGCACGTACATGAAGCATGCACTTGCTGCATCGTTTTGAATTTCTGGATCATTTGTTTTCAAATGGGTGCTAATGATACTTACGGAAAATATGACTCGTTGTGCGTATTCATACTAATAATACTATTGTTTATTTCCAATTGGAAAATACAAACATAATACCAATACATCGAATTATATTCTGACATAACACACAACAACAATAACGACCATATCAAGAACTCTCAACGGTATCGACAACCGTGTCTGCAGTCGATTCAGTTTAAAGTTTAATAGAATACTACCAGTTGAGTTTATATCCTACATAAAGGTCTCTCCCAACACGACCCACTCTTGCCTGAAACCCATTGGTTGCAGTGGCTGTCACAACATGGTGACGTATTGGTCCAGTAACTGGATTCAGTGGTTCACTCTCCTTTGACGTAAACAGTTCTGTCTGACCTGTCGTTTTTTTGTTTTATCTTATAGTACTAGAATTGTTTCAGCGAATTATTTCTATAAACACACACACACACACACACACACACACACACACACACACACACACACACACACACACACACACACACACACACACACACACACACACATATATATATTATATTAGTTTGTATCTTAATCTGCTGAATGGAAACAAACTGAACATAACAGTTTGTTTTCATATAGTTTCCTTATGTGTGAGGAGTCTGTACGTAGTATTCAATCGTCTCGCCTGAGCATGGTGGAATAGGCAAGCAATTTCAGTTTGCGAAGTCCTCTTCAAAAGGCACGTGTTTCATAATTTGTTATTAACTTAACGGCTCACCTATGTATCTTTTGCAGGTTCTTTATTCCCATGTTCACGGTTAAGATATTTAAATTCATTCTGATGGACCTAAAACCAAACTTCGCTTTTTGTTGTTGCTTTTGAACACTAGAACTTAACTTCATTGTGACTTCTCTGCGAAAACGATCTGATATATAATTCACGAAGACTTGTACAAGAACTAAAAGCAGCCCTAACACGGATTCTTCAGATATGTCAATCAGTATAGCAGGCCTACGTCAAACCGCTCTTTGTTTGATCCCTCAGATTCACTGTCTCCTGTTAGAAACTCTCAAATCAAATCGTGAACTTCAGTTTTAGCCGTTCTCCATCTTTGGTAAATTGCTACCTTTATGTCTTGTGATAGTCATTATAAATGGCATTTAACCTATAATTTATTTACCATACCCATGTACCGCTCCATTCTTCAAATGTGTCAAGAATGGCATCTTGATCATTAAGCATAATAGCGGACGCTGGCATCTGCATATTCCTGAACAAGAATCTATTTAAAATCAGAAAACACTTTTTTTGTGAACAGTTTTTTCAACAACAACAACAATTACAAAGCAACAAAACAAAAAAGCCAAACATACAATTATAAACCGAAGTATTGATGTTGTCACTTACAACACTTGACCAATGACCACAACTATAAATATGTTCTAGAAGCAAATAATTACAGTATGTAACATGCGTGACTTCAACATACTATTTATAGTTTTATATGAATGAAAAATATTAATGTTTAGACATGATTATCACCGTAGTCATTTGTGTTAAAGAATGGCAAATTGCGATGGCCAACATACACAATACGTCTTAGTAACTAGAACAAATCAATAATTACACAACCGAGTTATTATGTGTTTATTACATGGTTAATCAAACAGTTAGCAGTGTATTGTTTGTTTTTTGTTTGATGTCTCCTTGTCAAAACAACTCTTTTCTCCATCTTCTGTATCAACCAATCTTTTCTTTCTGGCTTTCTCTAACATGTCCACATCCTTTCATTGGAGATTTATTGTTGTTTTTAGCACGCTGCATCTCCTATTAAGTCCCCGCATTCTTGCACATGTTAATAGTCGAGTGTTTTACTCTTTATAGATAACGCTATCTTCGACGTTGTTGATGATAGCGTCACACGACAAACACATAAATTGGTTCCAGGCGGGAAATGCTGCCACCAAATTGGGGTTTACATTTCCAAAAGGGCGGCTCCTTATATAAAAAATGGTTTCATTGCTAGATAGGAAAATTGAATGATACGGATTAAATTGTTGTTGGTATCGTTTGGACGATTAATTGACATCTGCAAGTTGTCACTGCATATTCGGTATGGCGCTTAGTCGGTTTGTTTGTTGTCTTATAGATCACGGCAACGAAATATTCTCTTAGTTCATTAGTAAGAGTAGGCCTACATTGCCTTAGGTCACATGTGTTCGTGTATCTTCGTATCTTCGAGTGTGCATGCATTGTGTTTTTGTGCGTGCTTGTGTGCGTGCGTGTATGTCTATGCAAGCCCACAAGCTGGGTTGTGTGGTGGGTGCGTACGCACACATCCCCACCCTTCATGCAAGAGTTTCGCTTGGGGGGGGACAGTTGTGTTTAAATCAAACATTTACGCAAACACTTTTGTTAAAGACGTTCGATAATATCCCTTCGACTAAAAAAGTATCCAACCCTAAGCTCCCTCGACCAGGAAAATGTAAAAAGGTAAGTTTAGGACTGCTCAAAGTGCTTTACAATTTACTGATCGAACACCATCTCAACTTCTCTGAGAAACGTTCAGCCACGCTGCAATTAAAGATTAATGCGCGAAGATTATTTGTGCACACATATCCACTGCTGTCTATTGTCAGGTACGCATTCATACAGGTGAATGAACTAGAGCAACGTAGAATGAACGAACTTGCCTAAACGTCGGCACGACAGCACAGGATTCGAACCCGGGTTCTCTCGATTGAGAGTCCGATGGTCTAAATGTTACAGGAATAAAACGCAACCCTCCAAAAATGAACAACGCTTGTGCGTGCGTACGTGCGTGCACGCGTGTGTTTGATCGTACATGTGTGAGCGTTTGTCCGTGTTCGATACCGTGCATACATGCGTTCGTTCGTGCGTGTGTACGTGACTCCCAGTACATGTACGACTCCTCTGTTTCTATATCTGACACACAACAAAACGTTATGCACGTTAACAAGAACGTGTACCGATATTGTTGTACTGCTTGCAGAAAATATAGTGGTTAGGTTCGATTATCAAACTTCAAATACACTGTAGTGTCTAATATATTATGGATCTAATAATATGTCCACTTAAACGAAATGTTAGCGTATTGTTGTCCTATCGTTGCGATTTTGATTATGATATAAGCCAAATATATGCCAACGAACTTTTCAACACGGATATCGAATGTGGTTTAAAAGGAGGCAGTGTGTTCCTAGTTTTTCTTTTATTAATTAATACAATTTATGTTCTTAAGAGTTAATATTAGAATAACTATATAATAACGAATTGTGTTTAGTAACAAGGTTCGCAATTTGGAAGGTAGGCGTCCGCCCGCGGAGCATGTTCAAATAGTAAACAAAACATCCAGTTTAAAAACAAGTTTTCTTGGCAATACGGCTGAGTCGGGCTGAATTAATTACAATACCCTTTGATGTTCAACGATTTTCCATTTTCTACGTTCGACACAGCAGACGTCCTCTTAACAAAGTATTTCGTAAGCTAATTCCGGGTAGAGAACAGGCTTGTCTCCCTTCGTAATTAATATTAATAGTTCTTAGCTATGACATGACAATCTGACACGTGTCGTTTTTTCAGTGGGGCCCGCTGTGTCGACGGCAGTGCGCAGACGCGAGGTGATCGATGATGCGTGGAGGCCATTCCCCGTGTCCACTCTCGCCAACAGCATCAGTCCGAGCGACCGGTCACTGTGTCCTGAGACCGGGGTAATACATGCACTGTCACACTATCATCGTCGTCACCGCAGTCATCATTGTCATTTCTGTCAGTGTAGACGTCGTTGTCACAGTCATCGCTGAAAATATTGATCTGTAGCTTTTTCTTTCGCATTGATGATGATAACAGATTAGCCCAATAATGCACGAAAGGCAGCGCGCAATTATAAGAGCAGCATCTTGGAACATGGGGTCTGTACGTTGCTGAACAATAGTGGTATTTACGCAAGGCACCAACACAACACCAGGTAGAATGAAAATGGCCAGGATTTATTTCTGACATTTTAAACGTGAAAACATGCAATATTTACAACAAATGTGGGCCAATGGAGGTCCTCATACATTGCGTCGTTTACCTAAACATCACACGACAAGAGGCCCACATTATGGGTATGAACAATAATATACGGAAATTAAACAATGATCCACGAATCACGTGGTACAATGATTATATAAATATATCAGTATTGTAGCTAATAAGGTTTTATATAATATCCAGAGAGGTGGGGCCATTCCGCCGATCCACAAATGTGGTACAATGATTATATAAATACATCAATATTGTAGCTATATATATGCTATATATATTCCGCCCCTATAACGATACCAGTTTTATTCGGAAGAACCTAAATATGGTAGGTGGGGAGGGAGGCGGAATTCAATTTCGTTATCGGGAACTCGAATACGGGAAACTTGTTTGGATACGTCCGTTTACTTGAGAACCTAGATCGTTGTGTGCTGCAATTTCCCCGCGCACAAGTTACGCGGTCTTTCTGCGCTATGCTGATTGGCTGGGAGTTTACCTTGTATTACTATGCAGTTGTCATGCAACAGCTGCGGCTGTATGGGTAATCTACATATCGGACCCTGACCTGGTTAAAGTCCACCTCACCCACAAAGGGTGGCTCATATCAGTAGTGATGCCACCTCACGTAAAGATCAGTATGAAATCTAATTTCATACCTAAATTTTCGTTTTAATTCGTGTTTAATGATCTCTCTTTTATAATTGGTCACTGGATGTGAATCGAAACAGGTTGGAATTGACGTCTACTTGCTTAGCAATATTGCTGCTGCGCATCGACATTTACCAATATTTAAGCAGCGATGACGTACGCCATCACGTGACATTCGCTTTGTAGGCCTATTGTTTATAGCGGTCGGCAACAAACACAAACAAATATAGCTACACGCAGTGTATTTACATAGAGGTGTACGATTTAGATTCCGATGTTTCAGCGCTGTTGTTTTCTTTTTATAGACCATGAGCCAGAAGCCAACGTTTTGGTTATCTCTGGCAACTATTTTAGCGTTGCATCAGACTAAACGTTAGGTACATTTTCTGTTCAAACAAGACGTGGATTGTGTTTTGTAAGGTGGTACTAAAATATGTATTCAAGGATTTCTACTGTTGTTTACATTTTGTCTAACCTGTAAAGTAGACTGTTATCACATATAGGCCAACAACGGATACAATAAAATATGCATAATTATAACTGAGAGACAAATCGTGCATGGGTTCTCATTGCAATCGGCGCTGTCATAGGGACATGAGAAATACAATATGCATAAATGGAATGGTGCGAGTGATAATGTTTTTTTCCTTTTCAGGGTCGTCCGCCTAATAGAGTGGACACTCATTCCCGAGTGGCGAGCCTGCGAGAAGCGATGGCTGACGCTAGTCTGACCGGCGGCCACGCACTGGACGCTTACATTATCGAGAAGCGGGACGAATATGGAGTATGTGCGACCTCCAAGTACCCTGGTCTTCTTGGATGTTCCCCTTACTTAAACACAGTTCATTTCCTAAAAAAATGTACTTTACGTTACATTGCAAGGTAACGAAGGCAAACTAGTATAATCTTGGGCACATTTGTTTTATTTGTATTTCCTACAACTGCGGCGCGTGTCCTATATTAAAATGCAGCCGTTTCCGTTCTTGTTTTAGGAGTAGCGCGTAGGCGATTTGCCCTCTGCTTATTACACCTGGTTATTTGGTTGTTTCTCTTGCACACGTGTTATAGTCGTCGTCGTTGTTGCTGCTGGTGGGGCTGGGATGCTGGTGGTGCTGGCGATGATGATGATGACGATAATGACTATGACGATATGACAATCATCATTGTCACACGTCGTTGTTCTGTTTGTTTCCTTCCTCGTATATTGTTACTTTGTTGGTTCACTGGAACACAAATTGTCCGCTTCCACCCACCGGACGTCACTGATGTTGCTGTAGCAGTCCAAAGAAATGCCTTTTTATGGAGTTGTTGAACAACTACCCCTTTCACAGGAAATATTGTCATAAGGGTGGCTTCACGATGGCGACCAGTCGGGTCATAGTGACGATTTCCCTCACCAATGTATGTTGTCAAATTTATGACACGTTCAACCCGCTGTAAATTATTTTAATTTTGTATAGATCTGTATTCTATCTTACTGTATATATATATATCTGTCCGTCTGTCTGTCTGTCTATCTGTCTGTGTCTATCTGTCTCTCAGTTTGTTTGTCTGTCTGCCTGTCTAACTACCTATCTATCTATCTATCTATATATATATCTAACAATCTATCTATCTATCTATCTATATATATATCTATCTATCTGTCTATATATATATATATCTGCCTATCAGTATATCTGTCTACCTGTCTATCAGACTATCTGTCCAACTGTCTAGCTGTCTATCTGTCTGTCTGTCTGTCTGTCTGTCTATCTATCTATCTATCTATCTATCTATACATGTATCTATCTATCTATATGTCTGTCTGTCTGTATGTATGTATGTCTGTCTGCCTGTCTGTCTGCCTGTCTGTCTGTCTGTCTCTCTATCTACCTAACTACCTAACTACCTTTCTCCCTCCTCTCTCTCTCTCTCTCTCTCTCTCTCTCTCTCTATCTATCTATCTCTCTCTCTCTCTCTCTCTCTCTCTCCATCTCCTTCTCCCCCCCCTCGCTCTCGCTTTCTCATAAACATCACCGATAAATTAGCACCGACGAGAGATCGGAAAAATACATTAGTCGCTAACGACCAGTACTCTATACCGTAGAGTGGCGGCGCCGATGCTGACAACAGACTCAAGTACATCAGCGGCTTCAGCGGCTCCAATGGTATGCAACTGTACGATCCGCTTCCTCACGACAATGACAGTTCCTGTAGTACTTTATTGTCCCTTGCAGGGAAATTCTTGTGGAGTGTTTGATTGTCAGAAAAACGTAAAACAAATATAAAAGCAATGTAAAGAGCGTCAAATACGTATTTAAGCGACACAGACGCACGCACACACGCATACACGCACACACGTACACACACACGTACACACACACACACACTTATATCAGCGTGTTCTTGGCAAACTAATAAATAATAATACATTTTGCCAAGAACGTGATCCTTGGTCACTCGTGATATGTGTTCGTGTAAACGTGTGCTTTGGCGTCATTAAGGCTGTTGCTGTTTATGCGATGATTGCGAGTGTATGTTTGTGTTCGTGTATGCATTGATGTTACTGAGACTGTTATTTTTAATGTTCATGTTTATGTGAGCATTTGTGTCACTGGGGCGTTTATTTTTTCTACGAAAAGTACGCGTGTTCGTGTTTGCATTGATGTCTCCGAGACAGTTTTTTTACGAAACGTACGTGTGTTCGTGTGTGCATTGGTGTCTCCGAGACTGTTTTTACGAAACGTATGTGTGTTCGTGTGTGCATTGATGTCACCAAGATTTTTTTTTTACGAAAAATACATGTGTTTGTGTGTGCATTGATGTCACCAAGATTGTGTTTTTTTACGAAAAATACATGTGTTCGTGTGAGCAATGATGTAACTAAAACTGTTGTTTCTACGAAACGTACGTGTGTTCGTGTGAGCAATTATGTAATTGAAACTGTTGTTTCTACGAAAAGTACGTGTGTTCGTGTGAGCAATGATGTCACTGAAACTGTTGTTTCTACGAAAAATACGTGTGTTCGTGCGAGCAATGATGTCACTGAAACTGTTGTTTCTACGAAAAGTACATTTGTTCGTGTGAGCAATGATGTCACTGAAACTGTTGTTTCTACGAAAAGTACGTGTGTTCGTGCGAGCAATGATGTCACTGAAACTGTTGTTTCTACGAAAAGTGCATGTGTTCGTGTGAGCAATGATGTCACTGAAACTGTTGTTTCTTCGAAAAGTACGTGTATTCGCGTGAGCAATGATGTCACTGAAGCTGTTGTTTCTACGAAAAGTACATGTGTTCGTGTGAGCAATGATGTCACTGAAACTGTTGTTTCTACGAAAAGTACGTGTATTCGCGTGAGCAATGATGTCACTGAAGCTGTTGTTTCTACGAAAAGTACATGTGTTCGTGTGAGCAATGATGTCACTGAAACTGTTGTTTCTACGAAAAGTACGTGTATTCGCGTGAGCAATGATGTCACTGAAGCTGTTGTTTCTACGAAAAGTATGTGTGTTCGTGCGAGCAATGATGTCACTGAAACTGTTGTTTCTACGAAAAGTACGTGTATTCGCGTGAGCAATGATGTCACCGAAGCTGTTGTTTCTACGAAAAGTACATGTGTTCGTGTGAGCAATGATGTCACTGAAGCTGTTGTTTCTACGAAAAGTATGTGTGTTCGTGCGAGCAATGATGTCACCGAAACTGTTGTTTCTACGAAAAGTACGTGTATTCGCGTGAGCAATGATGTCACTGAAGCTGTTGTTTCTACGAAAAGTACATGTGTTCGTGTGAGCAATGATGTCACTGAAGCTGTTGTTTCTACGAAAAGTATGTGTGTTTGTGTGTGCGTTGATATCACTGAGATTGTTGTTATTTCTACGACAAGTTCATGTGTTCGTGTGAAGGCTGGGCCGTTGTGACGAGGCTGGGGGCGGCGCTGTGGACTGATGGCCGGTACGACACACAGGCTGACCAGCAGATGGACTGTCAGTGGACACTCATCACCGTCGGTAGGTGGCGCGCGTGTGTCTTAATTCTCGGACTGGATTTAACAAGATTTAACAAGATTGCCACCCAGAGAATTAACTCTAGGTGGCAGGTGGACAAGGAAGCCCTTTGGCTTATCGAGAGTCCGACCCTTTTATCTATGTGTATCCCGCCCGTCTGAGGTATGTGTCGATTTTATTTTTAAACATATTCACGCTACTAGCATCCACACAATCAGCAGATAATCTGTTCCATTCATTTACAGTCCTTTGTGAAAATGAAAACTTTCTTATATCTAATCTACTCTGCTCCTTTGCTAATGTAACTTCATGTCCTCTAGTCCTTCTATCTTTCTTAATTGAAAAAAATATATTTCTATCAATATTTTCATAACCATTCAATATTTTAAACACTTCTATCTGATCTCCTCTCAATCTCCTGGTCTCTAGTGTTGTTAAACCGCATTTTTTAGGCGTATTTCGTAACTAAGATCCCTCAGTTTTGGTATCATTTTAGTTGCTCTCCTCTGTACTCTTTCTAGCATATCTATGTCCTTCCTGCGATATGGCCTCCACGCTTGAATACAATATTCTAAATGAGGCCTAACTATTGTTTTGTACAGCGGTATTATTAGCTCTTTTTCCTTATAAGTTATGTTTCGCCTAATTAATCCAAGGATTTGATTTCCCTTCGAAGCTGCAATTCCGCACTGCTCTGAAACCTTCATATCAACACTAATGGTTAACCCTAAGTCCTTTTCTTTTACAGTAGGTCTTAGTACAGTACGCCCCATTGTATATTCTACCTCTTCGTTCCCATGTCCTGTGTGGAGGCATTTACATTTCCCAAAATTGAACAGCATTTGACACTTTTCAGACCATTTGATCAACCTGTCAAGATCATCTTGTAAATGCTGTCTATCTCCATCACTTTTAATCCTTCTAAACACTTTTGTATCATCCGCAAATTTCAACACCTTGCTTGTTATTTCATCATCCAAATCGTTGATATATATTAAGAATAATATAGGTCCTAATACTGATCCCTGTGGTACCCCACTCAATACCGATTTCCAGTTTGAAGCCTCCCCATCAACTACTACACGTTGTCTTCTGTCAATCAGCCATTGTTCTATCCAGTTTATTATTCCATTTCCTATGCCATGGGCCTTTAGTTTCAGCAGTAATCTTTGATGTGGTACTTTGTCGAAAGCTTTTTGAAAATCTAAGTAGACGATATCTACTGGTGATCCCTCATCTACCCACTTAGTGATGTCTTCCAAAAAACATAACATATTTGTTAAGCATGACCTTGCTTTAAAAAAACCATGTTGAGATGGGTTGATCAAGTTTTGTTTAACAAGAAAATCCACCATGTGATCTTTAATTAATCTTTCTAATAATTTGCAAATCACTGATGTTAAACTCACTGGTCTATAGTTCTCTGACTTGTTTCTCGAACCTTTTTTAAATAACGGTATAATGTTTGCCTCTTTCCATTCTAAAGGAACCACTCCCTCTTCTAATGACAAATTGAAAACTGTTGCAAGCGGTACGCTAATTTGTTCTACAATTTCCAATAGTAGTTTGGGCGGAATCCCATCCACTCCAGGTGATTTATTATCCTTCATAGCCCTTATTTTCTTAGCTACCATTTCCGGGGTTACAATTAATTGTCCTAAATAGTCTGAATCTGCCCCCTTGAACTTAGCCTCTGGTACTGGCAGTGAACTAATATCCTCTCTGGTAAACACTGAACTAAAGTACTCATTCAGGTCTTCTGCCATTAAGAATCCCTCTGATATTATATTTCCAGCACTATCTTCTAGAGGACCGACCTTATCTTGAACTTTCTGTTTGCTTCGAACATATGCATAACAACTCTTGCTGTCATGTTTTATATTACTCGCTAATTGTTGTTCATAGCTTCTCTTTGAATTTCTAATTTCAGCTGTAGCTTGGTTAAGTGCTTCTTTATAACTGTTGCAGTCTTCATCATTTCCAGTACATCTATATGACTTCCACATCATTTGTTTATACTGAATTTTTCTAATGGCTTCTTTCGATAAGTGTTTCTTTTTGGACCATTTCCCTTGTTTTTTGAAGGGTACCAATTTGTCGACTATGCACTTAATTTCATATATTCCAGCATTCTGTTGCTGTCTTATTTTGCAGGGTGTTATTCCAGTCTATCTTTGCTAAATATTTCCTCATGTCCTTATACCTTCCTTTGTGGAAATTTCTCCTATACTGCTTTTTACTATTCCTTTCTGATTTTACTATGATGGTAAAATGTATCTGGTTGTGATCGCTACTCCCCAGTGGCTCACGTATCTTGACATTGTCAACTAATTCATTCTGTGAGGACAAAACTATGTCTAACACATTCTCACCCCTGGTTGGTTCTAGCACATGTTGAGAAAGGAAAGTATCTTGAACTAACACTAAAAACTTGTGGTCCTCACTCCCCATACTCTGAAGAGATTTCCATTGTATATGCCTGTGGTTAAAATCCCCCATAATAACACAGTCCCGTTTGCTTACTTCCCTTATAGTGTTTTGTATTTTTTCATTCTCTTCTATGCTTATGTTTGGACTTCGATAAACTAACCCAACTGTTAACGTTGAGTTACCTGTAACTATGTTACACCAAACAGCTTCTTCGCAATCTGCTTCTCTTTCTAATTTTATTTCATAAGCCTGGATAGATTCTTTAATATATAAAATAACTCCACCTCCCTTTCTTCCTATTCTATCTTTTCTAAACATTACATATCCTGTTAATCCCAATTCGGCATCTGATATATCGGTGGTGGTCCAGGATTCGGTTATACCTATTATATGAGGGTCAATATCTTCTACCATAATGTTTAGTTCATTTCTTTTGTTTACTATACTCCTTGCATTTAAACACACACATTTATATCCAGCTTCAGAAGAGTTTTCCTGACTATTATTTGCTGATTTATTTGTGCTGTCTTTATCTTTGCCTTCATTTTCAGGCTTTTTTGTGAGTCCCCCCTGCGAATCTAGTTTAAATAGATGCAACCTGTCCCACTGTCAGCAGATCGCAGCAGGTTCTCTGAGAAAACTGCTGCCCCCTTTCAACTAAGATGGAGGCCATCTCTCATGTACATATCTTCCCTCCCAACAAAGTATCCCCATAAATCTGTGAATCCCACCCCCTCTTCTTCACACATCTGCTGAACTTGTGCGTTGATCGCCATCCTCTTGCAGTTTCTATACGTTGCCCCCCTTCCTCCCATTACTCGCAAAATTCCTGACAGAATAACCTGTTCAACTCTTGTCTTCTTTAGCTTCCTCACTAACTGTCTATACTTCTGTACTATCGCAGTTGTTCCCTTCCTGTCTGCATTATTTGTTCCTACATGTACCAGTATAGACCCCCCCTTGCCATGTCCCAATACCTTCTCTACCCTGTCAGTGACATGTTCAATTCTAGCCCCCGGTAGACAAACAACGACGTCTTTCCCCTCGCTCAGTGTCTTGTCCGTCTTTCTCATAATGGAGTCGCCCATAAACACCCTCTCTTTCCTCATTGCCCCCTCAATCACTGCCTTAAAATAGCTCCTTGTTCGGTTTGCATCTGTCTGGTTGTTGTCTTTCCCCCCTGTCGTCTTCTCTCCTGTCCCATTCTCTTCCGATCCATTCTTTCCTGTCGCTTTTTCTCTTGTCACCTTTCCTCCTGTCAGCGTCCCTTTTATCGACTTCTCTTCTATCACATTTGCTCTCACTTCCTTTCGTCCCTTCATCTTTCGTCCCATCTCATTTTCTTCTTTCCTCTCCCGTCCCATCTTCCCTCCCTCCTTCTCTACGGTCACTTTCTTCCCTGTCACCTTCACGCTTGTCACGTTTTCTGTTGTCGATTTTCCAATGTCTTCCCCTCCAATCACCTTCCCTCCTCTCAATCTCCTTTCATCAATTTTCTTGCCACTGCTATTCTCCTTCAGTCTTGCAGTATTCTCACCTCTCTCCCTGTCGTCTCTCTCCATTCGAACTGCCTCCTTGCTAATTCCCATCTCCATTCCCTTCACAATATCTGTCAACCTAACTATCTCCTGCTGCAGACACTCCACCTTCCAACACCCAATGCACTGAAAGGTGAATCCTTCCTCCATGGTTTCTGCCCATGACTTCCCACAGCCGGGATACCTATGTGTAGCAATTGTTACACGTGTGATCAGTTATATTTGTCAAAAAAACGAAACGTATAACTACTAAAACAACTACCAACAACAATTACGTTATCTATCCC
The DNA here is from genome assembly GCA_020002185.1 of Paraescarpia echinospica. NCBI lineage: Eukaryota > Metazoa > Annelida > Polychaeta > Sabellida > Siboglinidae > Paraescarpia > Paraescarpia echinospica. Next base: position 44,260,852 of record CM034532.1, on the reverse strand, counting down.
ATGCGATCTCCAATATTTTGAATCTCTTCAGCGGAAGGGAACCTGGACTTGGCAACATGGCTGCTGCACGTACTGCCACCTGGTGCCAAGGTTGGCGCTGACCCGAGGCTGGTGTCGTTAGGTGAGAAACTGTCCTCGAGTTACACTACCGAGTGGGTCTGTATCCGGCGTTATCGAGATGCAGCTAAAGTAATATATCGTAATTGAGTGTTTAATCGGAGTGTACAATGTTGTAACGGTTAACTAAAATGCAAACAAATTTCCCAAATATTAGCAATAACTAACAAAATCAGGCCAGTACTACAATCATGCACATTAAAACAAATATACAATGCATTAATTGAACCCCATTTGTCTTACGGCATACTTGCATGGTACAGTAACAATCGTGGTAATGTAACCAACACAAATATACTATTTAAGCTTCAAAAGAAAGCAGTACGTTTGATTCACAAAAGCAAATTCATAGCACATACATATCCCATCTTCAAAATGTACAGAATACTCAAGTTAGAAGACCTATTTATAATTCAAGGTGCTCAACTGTATGACAAAAAAAAAAAAAACAATGCCCTAAGTTTCTTTTCACATCTATCACAAGAAATAATGAAATTCACAATCATGTTACCAGGCAAAACAATAACATTCACTTAAGTGAGATACGAACAGAAATAAAAAAAGGGATTGTGCTACAAACTGCATACTATACTGTTGGATGTCTCAAATGTACTTAACCTATCATTAAATAGAAGGCACTGTATCGTTTCGTTGTTATATATATAACGTAACGTCGGACGCGTGTTTTATAAAGACGAACGGTTTATTTGAACATCTCCATGCAGACCCGCTACACGAGGCTCGGTCAAGGACTCCTGACATTACGTAATGTTGTCCTCTGTCTATTCGATGCCAAGTTAGTGGGAACATAGAAATACAGTAGCGCTACCTAGCGATTATACTAAATTTAAATGACATCTTGCCACATCTCCTTTCTCAACAATGTACGCATGTACTAGACATTAAGTAAGTGTCCTTGAAGTATACTGTGAATACTTGCTATGCTTGCTACAGTCCGTAAAGTGTGATAAACGGTAACAAATGTATAACACCTACAGTTCGTAGTCTATATGCCACTTGGGGTTAACTCTATCTCGAGTAGATCTTCGTAGCATCGGTATAGGTGGAGTAGGTTGGTTTGGTGTCCCTGGGCCGACTCGGATGGGACGTTGTGGTACCGGCACGGGTCGTGGCAGCGTGCTGTATGACTCTGGACCGCAGTGCACGTCAGATGGTTCGGTCGTCTGGTTTCGCTGAAGTGGCTCGTCCTGATGCGTCGTCTCGATGTCATCAATAGCCGTGTCCATGTTTGGCAGTTTAGCTGTCGACCGCAGTTGACAACGGTTGCGACGGTAGCGCGCGCCGTTCACCTCAACCTCGTAGGATCTGTGTCCCAATACACGGCGACAAAGCCCCAGTGACCAGCGTCGATCACCTGGTAACCTCATTCGGATGTTGTCACCAGCGTGTAGCTCCGTGAGCTTCTTCGTGTCTCGGTTGTAGTGTTTTGTCTGAGCTTCCTTCTGTGAGGCCAGCTTCTCTTCTGTTGAAGGTGGTATCGCTGGGCGTAATAGCTCCTCAGTTGTCGGCAGGAGGGTCCTTGTACGCCTTCCCATCAGCCGTTGTACCGGCGACATTCTGATATACTCGCTCGGGGTGTTCCTCCAGTCTAGCAGCGCTAGCAGTGGGTCTTTGTGGTCTTCTCGTGCTTTCTTGAAGAGTGCTTTACATGTCTTCACCGCGTTTTCCGCTTTGCCGTTCGATTGTGGAAACCTCGGGCTAGAAGTGATGTGCTTGATCTTCCATAGTTTCACAAATTCCTTGAAGTCTTCACTTGCGAATTCCGGTCCGTTGTCTGTCATCAAAACAGAAGGTATTCCATGTCGAGCGAATTGCACTTTTAACTGGTTTATTACAGACCGTGACGTTTTCTTGTGTAACTCCGCTACCTCGAAGTAATTGGACCAGTAATCGACTATGATGATGAACGACTGCCCGTTGAACTCAAACAGATCTCCTCCTAACTTCTCCCACGGACGAGATGGCAGTTCGTGTGGATGCAGGGGCTCACGACACTGCTGTGGCGTGGATGTCTGACAAGTGCTGCATCTGGACACATAGTCTCTGACGTCAGCACTCATCCCCGGCCAGTACAGCACTTTCTGGCTCGTCGAACGCATCCTCCCATTCCAATGTGGCTGCTGTGTATCTGCTGCAGCATATCCTTTCTCAGTGACCTCGGAACGACCAGCTGCTCGCCTCGAAACACTAGTCCTTCGGCTTCAACCAAGCTGCTGCGCTCGTCATAATATGGCGATGTTGCTTGCGGACATTCTCTTCTCGCAGGCCATCCCTGTCGTATGATCTTGATCAGCGCCCGAGTTTCTTCGTCTGCGGCCACTTTCTCCCTGAACTCGTCTCGTTTCGTCTTGGTTACCGAGATGTTCTCGTGGCTCACTGATTCTAGTGCGCGAATCTCACAGTTCTCATGCTGGCCGCCCTCTGTTGTGTCTCTGTAGGCGCGGCTGAGAGTGTCGGCGATATACATTAGTGGACCTCGCTTGTACTGTACATCTAGGTTGTACTTCTGTAGAGCGAGACACATGCGCTGTAGCCTCTTCGGTGACTTGTGAATCTCTTTCTTGAATACTGTCTTCAGCGGTTCGTGATCTGTTTCAATGGTGACCACGTCTCGCCCATAGATGTACTGATCGAACTTGTCACACGACCACACGATTGCTAATAGTTCTTTCTCTATTTGTGCGTAACGTGTCTCTGTGTCGGTCAGAGCCCGCGAAGCATACGAGACTGGCTGTCCGTTCTGCATTAACACGGCTCCCAGACCACGTCCGCTCGAATCACACTGGATCGTGACCGGTTGCTTGACGTCATAGTAGCGCAATAATGGTGCTTTGGTGACAAGCTGCTTAATGGCATCAATCGCTGCTGTGTGCGAGTTTGTCCAGTTGAACTCTGCGTCTTTGTCATCAAGTCTCCTCAGAGGTTCAGTCATCTCCGAGAGTCGTGGCAGGTACTTAGACAAGTAGTTCACCATGCCTAGAAATCTCTTCAGAGCGGTCACATCGCCTGGCTCCGGCATCTCTCCGATTGCCAATATCTTCTTTGGATCGGGTTTCAGGCCGTCCGGCGTCAGTATGTGACCCATGAAGGGGACGCTTGCTTGTCCTCGCTTCACTTTGCTGCGGTTCAGCTTCAGCTTCCATGCTCGGCACTTCTCGAAGAATGCGCGCTCATTGTCTTCTAGACTCTGATTTACCTCTTGCTCCGTCTTGCCGAATCCCGCTATTAGAAAATCGTCTGCGATGACCTCTATTCCGTCAAGGTCTTCAACGAATTCGTGCATCGTTCTCTGCCAGACTTCCGGCGCTGAGCTTATTCCGAAAGGCATGCGTGTCCAACGAAACCTTCCGAAGGGCGAGTTGAAAGTCGTTTTGAAGCTCGACTCCTCGTCCAGACGCTTCTGCCAGAATCCCTCCTTGGCATCGAATACGCTGAACTTCTTTGCATCAGTCAGACGTGTCGCGATCTCCTCGATCGTCGGCATCTGGTAGTGCTCGCGACAGATCGCTCGGTTTAAGTCTCTTGGGTCGATACAGATCCTCAACTTATCGGGCTTGACGACAACAAGCATGCTCGACACCCAAGCTGTAGGGTCGGTGACTGGCTTGATGATTCCTCGCTGCACCATCTCATCAAGTTTCTCCTTGATTCTCGCTCTCAACGGCACTGGCACACGACGAGGTGGGTGTATCACGGGTGCAACACTCTCGTCTGTGACAATGTGGTATTCGCCAGGCAGCTCGCACAGACCTTCAAAGACATCTTTAAACTCTGTGAGTAGATCGTTTTTTTCTTTCACTGCTGCTCGCACCGCTTTCCTCAGCGATGATCGTGGGGCTGGATGTGGACTGTCACTGTAGCCTGACGACACGCTCGTTCCTGGCGTGTCGCTCACTGCGTGCACGTTTCTGTCGCTATCGTTGATCGTCACGAAACCCATCTCTGTGCAGGTCTTCAATGACAACAGTGGCATAAAGTCATCGTTCGTGATGTTGAAGGTCAAATTGCTTTGTTTGCCTTGTCGCCATACCGGAAGTGTCACCCAACCAAGTATCTGGTACTTTTCTCCAGTGTACGTCCTGATGTACTTGTGGGTACAGTGTTGCAGCTTCTTCATTTGGCGGTCCCTTGTCGCTCTGCAGTACGTCTCTCGTGGAAGCACGTTGCATTCTGCTCCAGTGTCCATTTGGAACATAACCCGGCTACTTGGTCTCCGAGATCCAACTTCCACTGTGATGACTGCCTTCGACGCTCTGTCTCCATAAAAGACCGACGTAGAAGATTTCCTTGGTCGTGCGGACGGTTGACGCCGTCGTCCTGCACTTGAACTGGAAATGGTTCTTCTTTCCGCACTTACGGCACGTTTGGCCGTATGCGGGGCACTCTCTTTTAGCATGGCGACGTCCACAGTACTTGCAGTCTGGTTGATGCTGCTCCGTTGGTGCTCTTGGCTTCGGTGTGGTGAACCTTTGCTGTGTGCGGCTGTGTGGTGTGCTGGCTGCTTGTCGCGTCTGCCGTTTCCTGACGAAGCTGACATCCTGCGTGGCACCGTGCATAACCTGCAGCTGAGCACTCGTTTGCTCGGCTGCCTTGCAGATGTCGATGGCTTTCTCCAGGGTAAGGTCATTCATGCGCAACAGCCGCTCACGCATCTTGTCGTCACGCAAACCCAACACAAGCCGATCGCGGATGATCTCGTCTGGTGTGATGTCTTCATGTGCACAGTTCTTCGCGATGGTTCGTAGATCCATGACGTAAGCTGATATCGTTTCGTCGACCGCCTGGTTCCGGTTGTTAAACCGATACCGTTCGTAGATCACTTGTGTGCGTGGCTCACAATATCTATCAAACTGCGCTAGCACATCGGTTACACACTGTTCATTTTGACTGTCCACCCAAGTGAATGTGTCATACACTTTCGCCGCATCCTCTCCTATCACAGACAGAAGTGTGGCGACGCGAACTAAGCCTTCTTGTTTATATATGCCAGTAGCTATTTCATAGCGCTGCCATATTTTACGCCATTGCTTCCAGTTTGTGGCCAGATTATTGTCCATAATCAATGGTCGCGGGGATGGTATGTTTGCGGGGGGTATCAACATCACCGTTGCACTTGCCCCACACCCGGTAGTGTCGGCTGTGTTTGACTCGGCCATGCTCTACAGTCTGTGTTGTAGTAGAATCAAAAGGTCACGTACCTTTGGTTGTCGCACGAGTCACAACAACGCTCGACAAGCCTACCGCGATGTCTGCATTGCACTGTCAGTTGGCGTGATTTCACAGTCACGGCGAAAATGTTCAAAGTTCACTTTTGCAAGCTGCGTGCTTCAATGCAAAGTTCGTCAATAACACATGCTGATCCTGGTACATTAACCGACGATATGACGGGACATCTGACACCATGTATCGTTTCGTTGTTATATATATAACGTAACTTCGGACGCGTGTTTTATAAAGACGAACGGTTTATTTGAACATCTCCATGCAGACCCGCTACACGAGGCTCGGTCAAGGACTCCTGACATTACGTAATGTTGTCTTCTGTCTATTCGATGCCAAGTTAGTGGGAACATAGAAATACAGTAGCGCTACCTAGCGATTATACTAAATTTAAATGACGTCTCGCCACAGGCACAACCTGAAAAAAACTATTGTAAGTTCATATTCCGAGGTGTGCCTAATAAGAAACTGCTATTCCTGTTTGAGGAATGGCATCTATATCATTTCTTAATGTATTGTCTTAATTAAATTTATCACTCTAAAACTGTATTGAAATGTATTATTCATACATAGTAGTGCATTATTTCATTGTGTTGATATGTACTATATATTCACATCAATGAATTATTATTTTTTTTTTTCTTTTTCTTTATTTTTCTTTTAAATTTATGATGTATTTCATGTTTCACTACAGGTAGATTATTATTATGTAGTATTTAGGGCGTCCAGTTGCTTCAACTAGTTTAGTTATTACTGGCGTCCTGGCATTCATTGTTACCACATGCACTTTGTTCTTTGTAGTATTTATGCCAAATAAATTCATTCATTCATTCATTCATTCAAAACTAGCAATGAACTAACTGAAGACTTCATAAATGTAGGTATGGCTAGGCCTATATGTGTAGAATTAGAGGGCGTAGTAATTTGTAGCAGGAAGTCTGCTGTGATGAACGTGGGGAAAATGGGAAATCGTCGCACACCAAAGAGTATTGGAGTTAATTCAGCCCGACGCGGCCGTATTGCCAATGAAACTTGTTTTGAAACTGTATATTGTGTTTACTATTTGAACATCCGGGGTCGTACCTTCTATATTGCGAACGTTGTTACGGGCTTACTAAACACAATTTGTTGAGCAGTATACCTTCAAAATAGTCAGTATGATAATAAGAACATTATATTAATTAATAAATGAAAAACTAGGAACTCACTGTCTCCTTTAAAAGTGTAGTTTGATGGAATGCATTTTGCAGCGTCCTGGCAGAAGTACCAGTCGATGTTGGCCATCAAGATGATTCAGATGGTCGAGGTGGCGGCGGATCTGGTGGAACATATTTGGACTAGCGGTCGACCGCCCCGACTAAACAACCCCGTCTACATTTACCCACTTAGTTTCGCCGGTAAGGTTTTGCAATGGTATTTTGAATAAAAAAATATTATTTACAATGCAGTTATTACAGTAGGATTTGGTAGTTGTTAAAAAGACACTTATGTTGAAGATGTGTGTGTGTGTGTGTGTGTGCGTGTGTGTGTGCGTGTGTGTGCGTGGGTGTCGTCGATGTATCTTAATGAGTGTGTGGGGAACGTGTGTTCGTATAACAACTAGCATGTGCGAATTCCACAGGTGCCAACCCCGAGATATACAAACATGTAGGGCTGACAATGCAACAGAACACCGTAAGACCGTATGATTGTATAAAGTAAGCCTATTTCAAAACGGGTTATACTTCCGGGTAGACTGTCAGAGTTCGCACCTATAGAATGCATTTGTGTGAACATCAAGACCATTGATATGCGTTTGTGTGCAGGTGAGAATTGGCAGAGCAAAGTGAGCAGACTGAGGACGGAGATGGCCGGAGCTCACCTCGACGCCCTGATGGTCACGTCCCTCTCGGCCACGGCATGTTAGTGGAACAACTTGCTTTATGATTGCTCGCTCAGTAAACATCGTGGCTAATTTCAAGCGATGGTAACTCATTTGTTATTTAGATTACTTTTGGTGACGTTGAATAAAACGCGATTCATGCATAAGTCAAGAAAGCCACGAAGATATATTTTCTCAAATAATGGTTGCTAGTAATTGCGACAACTACGTAATTGGTTGACATGTTCGTTTGCCTTACCTTTTTCAGGGTTATTCAACCTGCGGGGTTCCGACATAGAATACAGTCCACTCTTCTACTCATACGCCATCATTCTTCAAGAGGAGATCAGGTAGTGTCACATTTAGCAGTTTGTTCTTTCTTCTTTACCTGGATAATTTTTGTGTGCAATGCTATGCCGGTGTATAAAATATATGCCATCTAATATCTTCCAATTCCATGTATAACATGTGGCCATTGTGAGATATGAGTGATGCAATCATCGATTTTCTTTGAAATTACGGTATAAAACAACAGTCATGCATTTTTAATGTGGAACATCTGACAACGTTTGCAATTCTAGGTTGTATTTGGTCAACTATCAGGAAATGCCAACAGCGAAAAACATCAGCGAACATCTCGACAGTGCGTGTACGAAGGACAGAACGTTATGCGTGCGCGTGAGTACATGCAGTTTGGCTCCACATGCAACCAAACCGTGACCCACAATTCTGCATGTGGCCGCACTGGTGACGGTTTCGTTGTATGTGTAGTACGGGTTTTAGTAGGTCGTCGTTTAACATATGACCGAACTCGGACTAATCAACTGTTAACACAGACAAAGGGTAGGAAGTATTTGCCCAAAACATTCCGGATTGTCTGACGCGTTGGCAAATAAAGACCAACAAAACATTGATCGTTTTCCAACTCATCAAACCCAATAACCCGGTTATAATTTGAAGATGGTTTTGTTTCATTTTAATTTCGCGATCAATTATCAAAACGTAACGGACCATCATCTATATATTACTATGCCTTGGAATATTTACATGCACTTTTGTTCTGTTCATTCGCTTCCTTCGACCATTGGTCTCGTATGTATCAAATAGGCTATTTATTTTATAAAACACCGCAGGGTTATTTAGTTATTTACTTACGTGTTTGAGTGGTGATCAATTATCAAGATGGCGTCACCGTAAACGAGTAGTTTCTTGCTCCATGGGTGGGTGTGATCCATGGGTGGGTGTGATCCATGGGTGGGTGTGATCCATGGGTGGGTGTGATCCATAGGTGGTAAGCTAGTAGATGTAAACGTCTCATTCATCCATTCATCCTCGCAAGTCAGTGATGGAGACTGTACCCCAGACAGAGACCCTACTCAAAGTGTTGACGTTCGCTGAATTAGTAGACAGCTGTACTTTGTTCTTTAAGTATCTGCCTCTGCCGGTCTTGCTGTGGGAACCATAGAAATGTATTGATGCACAAATGCCCTCGCATCACATCAAAAACCAGTCACGCGAGATCTCAATATGTGTGCACCATTATGCTTTTCGTGTTTTCAATGGTGTTCTGTAGATATTGAACTGGTCAGACGTTCCCCTGTTCATACAAACATGGGTCTGTTTGAATTAATATGCATGTAAACGTTTGTTGTAGATCAAAGAACACACGGAAGCTCTCAAAGAATTGCGTGCCATCTCCGCCAATGACAATATATTTATGATTGGGATTTCACCATCGGCAAGCTACGCGGTTTTACTCGCAGCTGGGGTTAGTACGATTGAACAACAGCAACGACAAAATTTGAATATGAAATGTCGAATTTTCCGTGAATGGTATTAAGAGTTGATCAAGTTACATGTGTTTGTGTGTGTGTGTGTGCACGCGTGTGTGTGTGTGTGTTTGTGTGTGTGTGTATGTGCGTGCGTGCATGTGTGAGCGCGCGCGTGCTTGCGTGCGTGCATACAAGCGTCGAGGATTTGCATGGTGTTTCTTTTAATTTTCATTCAGTAGTGGCGTCTTACTTGCAGGAAAAACGAGTCGTTGATTTCTCCCCGCTGACATTGATGAAATCGGTCAAGAACCCAACGGAACAGAGACGTTATATGGAATGTCAGGTATTTGTTTACCGCTATTTAGATAATTATAATATTATGTTTTAGTCGTCCAACTGCACACGCTTGTTTAGTTGTGCCGCTTTGTTGCGTTTGGGCCCTGGTTTGGCAAGCATCTTTTCCTGTAAATTGCCCATTGTACAATTAATAATAGCCGGACACATCAGTGTTTTGTTTGGAAGAATACAACAATAACAACATGATCGCTTGGTAGCGCCAATAGCCACCAATTAACTTTATTATTATTCTAACAATTGTTAGCAGGTGTTTGTCCACGTTTAGTGAAGAAGAGCTTGCAAAGCATGTCAAGAAGCGTCAAGAGAGAAACTACACATTACAGGTAAACAAGCCAGAGCTACTGTACATGGTTAATTTCCTAGCAGAGTCACTAATATTGTTTCTTCGTTAGGTTCGCGACTCAGCAGCCCTCGTCGAATTTGCGGCCCTTCTCGAAGAACAGGTATGTGAAAACGCAACTGTGGGGTTTGTATAGCAAATACCTCTCTAAAAGATCATGGGATAAGTTGTTTTAGAATAACATCATATGCAGCGGTTGTTCCACTAAACTCTGAATAAAAGTATTATTCGACAGCTACGTCTAAAAATGCATAACAGTTCCACGTAATGCACATTCCACAAATACTCTTCTAAAATCCGTATACCGTGTCAAAGAGCACTTGTTCATATTACTGATGTCACAGTGCATGGAGGTAGAATGCTATTTAACACTCCCAGCGCTCTAACAAATGACACTTAAATGGTACGGTAAGGTGATATATATATATATATATATATCTTTATATTTCACCTTACCGTACAATTTAAGTGTTATTTGGTAGAGCGCTGGGAGTGTTTTATATATGTATATATATATATATATATACATGGTGTCCGCCGTTAAACGTGATCCAAACAATACACTTTCAGAATGGTCTCATTCGAGAGAAGTGTGGTTAGGTTCACGATTATATATTTCATAATTACCCGGCTACTGATTGTTTGCTAACGCTGGACGTGACCGTGCGCAGGTGACAGCGGGTGCGTACTGGACAGAGATCTCCGCTGCCCGAAAACTCGCTCAAATCAGAAGGTACATGACAGATAGTTAGTGAGTGTATGCCTGGCTGAATCTGAAGGTGGATTGTTCAACAAAGTGTATGATGGAGGTCGTGGCTAATTCACGTCTGTCCGTAGTGGGGGTCCCCCGATTTTCTTGTGCGAGGGAGACCGTGTGTCCTTGTGCGAGCGTATCATGACTGTTACAAACAGTTTGTCTGAACTATACGAACAAATCCGTGAGTGGTGTTTGTCTTGCGCGAGGAGGGTACATACATCTATGTTTGCCATGTCCAAGGAAGATCGTAATCGCCGTTGTCTTGTGTGAGGAAGACGGTAACAATATATATAGATTTAACAAGATTGCCATCCAGAGAATTAACTCTAGATGGCAGATGGACAAAGAAGCCCTTTGGCTTATCGAGAGTCCAATCCTTTTATCTACATACATATATCCAGCCCTTCTGAGGTATGTGTCGATTTTATTTTTAAACATATTCACACTACTAGCACCCACACAATCATCAGATAATCTGTTCCATTAATCCAGTCCTTTGTGAAAATGAGAACTTTCTTACGTCTAATCTACACTGCTCCTTTACTAATGTAACTTCATGTCCTCTAGTCTTTCTATCTTTCTTAACTGAAAAAAAACATACTTCTATCAATATTTTCATAACCATTCAATATTTTAAACACTTCTATCTGATCTCCTCTCAATCTCCTGGTCTCTAGTGTTGTTAAACCACATTCTTTTAAGCGTTTTTCATAACTAAGATTCCTCAGTTTTGGTATCATTTTAGTCGCTCTCCTCTGTACTCTTTCTAGCATATCTATGTCCTTCTTGCGGTATGGCCTCCACGCTTGTATACAATATTCTAAATGAGGCCTAACTATTGTTTTGTACAGCGGTATTATTAGTTATTTTTCTTTATAAGCTATATTTCGCCTAATCAATCCAAGGATTTGATTTCCTTTTGAAGCTGCAATTCCACACTGCTCTGAAACCTTCATGTCAGCACTAATTGTCAGCCCTAAGTACAGTTCCCCCCATTGTATATTCTACATATTCGTTCCCATGTCCTGTGTGAAGGCATTTACATTTCCCAAAATTGAACAACATTTGTCACTTTTCAGATCATTTGATCAACCTGTCAAGATCATCATGTAAATGCTGTCTATCTCCATCACTTGTAATCCTTCTAAACACTTTTGTATCATCTGCAAATTTCAACACCTTGCTAGCTATATCATCGTCCAAATCGTTTATATATATTAAGAATAATATAGGTCCCAGTACTGATCCCTGTGGAACCCCACTCAAAACTGATTTCCAGTTTGAAGCCTCCCCATCAACAACTACCCGTTGTCTTCTGTCAATCAGCCATTTTTCTATCCAGTTAATTATACCATTTCCTATTCCATGGGCCTTTAGTTTAAGCAGTAATCTTTGATGTTGCACTTTGTCGAAAGATTTTTGAAGATGATATCTACTGGTGATCCATCATCTACCCACTTAGTGATATCTTCCAAAAAACAACATATTTGTTAAGCATGACCTCGCTTTTAGAAACCCATGTTGAGATGGGTTTATCAAGTTATGTTTAACAAGAAAATCCACCATGTGATCTTTAATTAGTCTTTCTAATAATTTACAAATAACCGATGTTAAACTAACTGGTGTATAATTATTTGACTTGTTTCTCGAACCTTTTTTAAACAACGGTATAATGTTTGCTTCTTTCCATTCTAAAGGAACCACTCCCTCTTCTAATGACAATTTGAAAACTGTTGCAAGCGGTATGCTAATTTGTTCTACAATTTCCAATAGTAGTTTGGGTGGAATACCATCCACTCCAGGTGATTTATTATCCTTCATAGCCCTAATTTTCTTAGCTACCTTTTCTGGGGTTACAATTAACTGTCTTAAATAGTCTGATTCTGCCCCCTTGAACTTAGCCTCTGGTACTGGCAGTGAACTAGTGTCTTCTCTGGTAAACACTGAACTAAAATACTCATTCAGGTCTTCTGCCATTAAGAATCCTTCTGATATTATATTTCCAACACTATCTTCTAGAGGACCGACCTTATCCTGAACTTTCTGTTTGCTTCGAACATACGCATAAAAACTCTTGCTGTCATGTTTTATAGTACAAGTTAATTTATGTTCATAGCTTCTCTTTGAATTTTTTATTTCAGCTGTAGCTTGGTTTAGTGCTTCTTTATAAATGTTGTAGTCTTCGTCATTTCCAGTACGTCTATATGACTTCCACATCATTTGTTTATACTTAATGTTGCTAATGGCTTCTTTCGATAAGTGTTTCTTTTTGGACCGTTTCTCGAGTTTTTTAAGGGAACAAATTTGATGATGATGCATTCAATTTCACTCTTTAAGATATTCCAGCATCCTGTTGCTGTCTTATTCTCTTCAGTGTTTTATTCCAGTCTATCTTTGCTAAATATTTCCTTATGTCCTTATACTTTCTTTTGTGGAAATTTCTCCTGTACTGCTTTTTACTATTCCTTTCTTATTTTACTTTGATGGTAAAATGTATCTGGTTGTGATCACTATTCCCCAGTGGCTCACATATCCTGACATTGTGAACTAATTCATTCTGTGAGGACAAAACTATGTCTAACACATTCTCTCCCCTGGTTGGTTCTAGCACATGTTGAGAAAGGAAACTATCTTGTACTAAAACTAAGAACTTGTGGTCCTCACTACCCAATCTGCTTCTCTGTCTAATTTCATTTCATAAGCCTGGATAGATTCTTTAATACATAAAATAACTCCACCTCCCCTTCTTCCTATTCTATCTTTCCTAAACATTACATATCCTGTCAGTCCCAATTCGGCATCTGATATATCGGTGGTTGCCCATGATTCGGTTATACCTATTATGTGAGGGTCAATATCTTCTACCATAATGTTTAGTTCATTTCTTTTGTTTACTATACTTCTTGCATTTAAACAAACACATTTATATCCAGCTTCAGAACAGTTTTCCAGACTGTTCTTTGCTGAATTATTTTTGCTGTCCTTAACTATGCCTCCTGTTTCAGGCTTCTCTGCGAGTCCCCCCTGCGAATTTAGTTTAAATAGATGCAACCTGTCCTGCTGTCAACAGATCGCAGCAGATTCTCTGAGAATACTGCTGCCCCCTTTCCACTTAGATGGAGGCCATCTCCCAACAAAGTACCCCCATAAATCTATGAATCCCACCCCGTCTTCTTCACACATCTGCTCAACTAGTGCGTTGATCGCCATCCTCTTACAGTTTCTGTATGTTGCCCCCCTTCCTCCCATTACTGGCAAAATTCCTGAGAGAACAACCTGTTCCACTCTTGTCTTCTTTAGCTTCCTCACTAGATGTCTGTACTTCTGAACTATCCCAGTTGTTCCCTCCTTGTCTGCATTGTTTGTCCCTATGTGTTCTAGTATAGACCCTTCCTTGCCATGCCCCAATACCTTCTCTACCATTTCGGTCACATGCTCTATCTTAGCCCCCGGTAGACATACAACAACGTCCTTCCCCTCGCATATAGTCTGGTCTGTTTTTCTCAGAATTGAATCACCCATAAACACTCTCTTTTCTCCTTGCCCCCTCAATCACTGCTTCGGAGTAGCTCCTCCGGTTTGCATATGTCTGGTTGTTGTCTTTTCCTCTTGCCGTCTTCTCTCCTGTCACATTCTCTTCCGTTCCCTTCTTTCCTGTCGCGTTTTCTCTTGTCCTCTTTCCTCCTGTCATCTTCTCTTCTAGCACATTTACTCTCACTTCCTTTCATCCCTTCATCTTTCCTCCCATCACATTTTCTTCTCTCCTCTCCCGTCCCTTTTCCCCGGCTACCTCCTTCACTACGGTCACTTTCTCCCCTGTCACCTTCACGCCTGTCATGTTTTCTGTTTTTTTGCTGAACACTGTCTTTTTCCATCAGTCTTCTGTCTCACAGTCTTACCAACTGCCTCTGTGGTATATACCTCTTCACCACCTGTATCGCTGTCGCGCCTTTCCTTGTTCTCTACAGTCTGAGTACCTGTTGATCTATCCCCACTGACCCGTTTTCTTTTCCTTTGCCGAACACTTTTCCTCCGTCCCTCTGTCTTCTCAATTTCTTGTTCCTTCACACCGGTCACCTTCCCTCCTCTCAGTCTCCTTTCTTCAGTCTCCGTGTCACAACTCTGCTCCTTCTGTGTTGTAGAATTCTCAACTCTCTCCGCGTCATCCCTCTCTGCTCCATCTATTTCTATGTTGAGTCTCACCTCCATCTCCTTCACTATATCCGTCAACTTACACACCTCCTTCATCAGACATTCCACCCTCAAACACCCCATACACCGAAAGGTGAATCCGTCATCTTTGGTCTCTGCCCATGATTTTGGACAGCCAGACAACGCAAAATCCACCCAGCTCTGGCAGTCGTTGCAAACTAAGTGTCGTTTTGCCCTGAGTTGCCGCTTGCAAGGTGCCATATCATAATTTATTTATGTTCAAAATAGTTTTTATAGGCCCTATTGCAGCGGTTCTTAACCTTTTCTGACTGTGACCCAAATTCCGGATGCATGATTTACTCGGCGACCAATGCCTTCAAGCAGTTATAATAAATGCTACTATAAGGTAAATTATGCTAACATTAATATGTTTAACATAAAAGAATGAAGAGAACGTTGATTAAACTTGCTCGCTGAACATCACCAAACCAGGCCCTTTCGTTGGTTTTTTGACGCAAAAAGAGGATAACCACCACTTGCTAGTTGAAACTATGATGGCGCATTATTTTGACAATGTTTGAAGGATAATACACTAACTAATTAAGAACTAAATTTATGTCATACTAGAGAAAATAAGGAGGCAGGCAATATAATAAAGATATCGTGTGCCTGGATTAAAGTGATACGTGTCTGTGAAAGTGTACTTTGAAAGCCTCGATGTAGAATGAATAGAAAATGCATCGATTTTTATCTATTGCGCGCATGACGCGTTTTCGACGTCATCAACCGGAATACGACCCGTACCAAATGCACGCGGGATTAACAATTTACGCCAAATGTCGCGTAAAAAAGTTACATTATATCATCCGGCGTTATAACATCTTGCCATATTTGGCATAAATTATTACTTATCCATCAGGCATTATTGTAGAACGGGCTAACGGGACAATAAATAAAGGTTCGGACAGACACTGGTGACATATGGCGACCCACTCCAAATGGCTTGGCGAACAAATTCCGGGTCGCGACCCAGGTGTTACGAACCGCTGCCCTTTTGTACAAGGAGGTGGTGTCTTTTTTTGAGGAAGGACTACACGCTTGTCTTATGCGTAGTGATTCTACATTTTAAATTTGTGTAAGGATGGTCATCCCTAGTGTTCTTGGTAACTAGATAGTTACCAACATTAGGCTTACGCTCGACTGTACACGGCAGACGAGAAACGACGGGATTATCATTGGCTGGTGTCCGACGCGACATTTTTATTTAATACCCTGATCGGTCGTAGTTATTTGTTTGTTGACTGTTGAGGCGACAGCTAATACAACGTTAACCTTCGGCGTGTCTCGTCGCTTCTCGCCAGTTCTGCGTACGGACGTCTAACTAATGTTGAAACCTGTCAACATTTCAAGTTCTTCTGCAGACGCTGTTAACGCAAATACACTTTACCCCTTTTACAGCACGTACGATTTCAATCGTGGCATCAGTTTCCGGACAATCTCAGCCGTTGGAGAGAACGCAGCGATCATCCACTATGGCCCTGATAACGTGACGGACACTCGCATCAGAACGGACCGTGTCTACCTGCTCGACTCGGGCGGACAATATCTGTAAGACGTGTTTGGTGGTAATTCGTTATTTTACGTATTACGCATCCCTATTTAGAACGTGATTTTTTCTGTTTCTGGGCATGCGTTCTCAAACAAAATGATTGAATATGTATGCATTTTGGTGGATTTCATTGTGTGTGTTTGTGTGTGTGTGTGTGTGTGTGTGTATGTGTGTCCGTGCGTGTGTGCGCGTGTGTGCCTGAGTGTATGTGTGTGCGTGCTTAATGATCCGCTCGATCCACTAAAAAAACTTTGAATAGTGTCGATGTTGGATGAGAATACCTGTAATATATAAGTGTATAATATGCGTTCCTCCATAGCGCTGTTAAGTGTAACGTATCATCTTTTTTCAGTGATGGGACCACTGACGTCACAAGGACCTTCCACTACGGAACGCCAACGGACCTTGAAAAGGTACGCACGATCACATGTGCACAGGTGGATTGACACAGAATATGCAAACTACTACACATATGCTCCACTACCACCGCCACCGCCACCAACTACTACCACTACCGCCATCGTCATCACAGCTACTACCACACCATTACCACTACCACGACAATCACCACGGCCAACAACAACAACAACACAACGCCAACCATCATCACTAACACCAACACAATCACCACGGCCAACAACAACAACAACACAACGCCAACCATCATCACTAACACCAACACAATCACCACGGCCAACAACAACAACAACACAACGCCAACCATCATCACTAACACCAACACAATCACCACGGCCAACAACAACAACAACACAACGCCAACCATCATCACTAACACCAACACAATCACCACGGCCAACAACAACAACAACACAACGCCAACCATCATCACTAACACCAACACAATCACCACGGCCAACAACAACAACAACACAACGCCAACCATCATCACTAACACCAACACAATCACCACGGCCAACAACAACAACAACACAACGCCAACCATCATCACTAACACCAACACAATCACCACGGCCAACAACAACAACAACACAACGCCAACCATCATCACTAACACCAACACAATCACCACGGCCAACAACAACAACAACACAACGCCAACCATCATCACTAACACCAACACAATCACCACGGCCAACAACAACAACAACACAACGCCAACCATCATCACTAACACCAACACAATCACCACGGCCAACAACAACAACAACACAACGCCAACCATCATCACTAACACCAACACAATCACCACGGCCAACAACAACACAACACAACGCCAACCATCATCACTAACACCAACACAATCCACAGAATGTCAGTAATGCGGACAAGTAACATTGACGATGTCAACGAGAAGTACCCGAGATTTGACGGTAGGGAAAGTTGATAGAAAATATTACAATTATGACCATAACGACAAGAAAAGCAGAAAAGATAACACTGACTGAAACGATGAGGTTGACGATAACAGTGGTTATGATGATAATAATTTTTCTTAGATAAATGTAACCCTATTTTTGTGAAATTACACATTTGTATCAACAAAAATGTGTTATACCAAAGTAAATTATAACTACTTGCATGTACACAGGAGGCGTATACGCGAGTACTGATTGCATCGATTGAGCTGGCAACGACGGTGTGGCCACAAGGACTGCACGGTGAGTGTGTCACTAGTGACTCTCTTGACGAGTGTGTCACCATTCACCATACAACCTGAATGTGTTGTCACTGACGACGTATGTGTCATCGATGGTTCGCATCTTTCTTTGCAGTCCACTGTACGCCTTGTGTACGTACCACCCTTGTCTTCGTACGCTTAGTGTGTTACCCTTGTCTTTGTACGCTTAGTGTGTTACCCTTGTCTTTGTACGCTTAGTGTGTCATCATTGGATATACAAGTTGAGTGTGTTCCCATTGACTCCATATGCTGAGTAGGTCATCATTGTTTCTGTGTGTTGAGTATATCATCGATGACATTTTACGACGAGTATTTCACCATAAATTAAATATGCAGCGTGTGCCATCAATGGCACTGTAAGGCCCCGAACAAGCATCCAGTCATGTGGATGTAACAACAGTAAAACAAACATACATGTGGGTAATCTGGGCACGTTTAGCTTTCAATAGTAACACCCACAAGAACAGAATAGCAGCCAATCTTGATAACAGAACCCAGACCAATACGAATAGACTGGGTAATAATTATGTGACGTATTGCCATAGGGGCAACTGGAGTACGTGCCCAGGGCCCCGAGCTCTCGGGGACCCCACTCAAATACACAATAAATAAGTAAATAAAACGGAAAATGGAGTAAATTGGTAACAAACAACTGAACAAAAACATCATAGAATTCAACAGATAAGCCCTGTAGGTCTAGCTACTCTGCATCCTAAATAGGCCGTAGGATCTTTCAGAATTTTCATAGAGAGAAGTCGTCAACGAAAGACAAAGAAACCCATCATACAATATAAATAACACTGATTTAAAACTTTGTCGCCTGTTCCATTTGCTGCGCAAGCACGAAGTCCGTACGTCCTACGTGCTAACGCCACCAGGTCACTGGGGTGATCTTTGGATCTGACATGATCAAACAGCCACCTACTTGCATGGTTCTTGTTATAGTTTCTGTCATGAGTAAACTGCGTTTGTGCTGCAGCCGTGAGTTTGCAAATAGGCCCTATAGCAGAAGGATCTACATACCTACCATCGGTAACCTCGAGTTTCACGATAATTATCGAGTTCACCTTTCATCCGTGTACAGGTATAACCCCCCTGCTACCGGAGAAAAGTATATTTGACATTATACATGTACATTAAATGGACAGATATTAGAAGTAGTAGATAGTCAAAAAGTAGTAACTTAAAACCAAGCACACACACAAAACATATTACATCAAAAGCAAACCAACGGATAGGATTAATTAAAAGATGTTTTGAAAGCAGATCTAAAAAAAGTATAAAAACATTACACAACTTTATGATTAGACTAGTTCTGAAATATGCGTCCCCAGCCTGGAACCCCTATTATCAAAAATATATCAACGAATTAGAAAAAAAACTAAAAAGAGAGCGCTGAAACTCAACAGCCCACCAGCTGAATATGTTGTGAAGTTTATAAATATCTTAGTGGCCTCAACAGAAGTATACCAGATACTTTTCTCATCCATCAGCAGGATATGTGACGGATCTGAAATCGTCAACTTGAACGGTATCTGATGTCTCGTCTCTTTCGGTCGAAGTTGGAGAGAAATGTTTCCTCAAGTTCCTGTCGCGTGCATTGTGGAGCTTCTAGTCCACATCGCGAAATCATCGTGCCCGTTTACTGCAACAACAATTAAACGATGTAATAATAATTATGATAATAATAACAAGAAGAAGGCAAAAACGATGAAAATTTTGAAACGTCCTGTCGCGGTTCCACTTAAACTTCGTACGAACTGTCTTCATCTATTGAGGGAAAGTAAACGTTCCTCAAAACATCGCACTCTATTGAAATCAATGAAAAGAAGTTAACCATCTCTCCGTTGTTGACGGCCAGTCATTCTCAATTCATTTCAGCTGCATAAATGTGCAGAGGTAGAGTCGCATTGCGATCTCAACTTCGTATAATAAATATTGTTTGTAACGTTATCATAACGGAAATATTACGACAAGGTTGCGTTTGCTGGGAAGATAAAATAAAATGTTAGATCAAAAAATTGTCATTTAAAAATAATTAAAATGCACATCTTGGCCTATGGCTTGGCTTTCGGTGGGGGGGGGGGCTCACAATCAAAACGAGTACCCCTTAATCAGCCTCTGCTGGGTATTCACATAATGTTGTTCATTGTAGGCCACATTAAGTGTCCAAAGTGTGTGTATCAGCGTTCTAAATAATGTAAACTTGGCATCTTCAGGGAATGACCTCGACGCCCGCACCCGCAACATATTGTGGGAGAACGGCTGGGACTACCGTCACGGCACAGGGCACGGCATCGGCTACTTCCTCACGGTCCACGAAGGTAGTTCTCCTCGTTGGACACAGTAGTCATACAACAACATCAACAACGCTCAATGTTGTCGTTGGACCGTAAATGACGTTTTCGTTGTTCTCTGACTTACTGAAATGAAAATACTATTCATATCATCACATAGCAATTTTATATTTCATTCTCAAAATGAGGAAAACATCGTCCAACCGGCAAGTAAACGTCCACTCATTGTCAGTAAACTTCCTTTGACTGCCTTAGATCCTGTATCATACAATGACTTCGCCATGGATACAATTAGCTCGTGTTTCAGGACCACAGTACATTTCCGTGAGGAAAGTGCCTGGTGATAGTCCCCTTCATCCGGGAATGTTTGTCTCTGACGGTGAGTTTCATTGAGCTCGCCTTTGCTTTACGCGACTTTGTCATAAATGCATTTTTCGCGAACGGAATCAAGCTAAAGAAAGTCGTTGACGTAGCCACAAAACAATACAATACAAAACGAATATATTGTCTAATAATACTAAATATACCTACATTGGATAATTTTCTTCTGTTTTTTGAGCATAAAGAGAATGCAATGCAATGTTAGTAAACATGACTAACATGGTTAATAAAGGTAATGCATAAAAGAAGGAAGTTAATATAAGTAATACAAACATGAAAGTAGTCTATAGATTTAGTGCAGTTTAAGACATGCTACGACAGACGTTGTTATTAAAATGCTGCCACTTGGGTAGCAAAACATAAATTCTCAAGGTATTCAATTAAATAGACACACATGCCCACAAAGACACGTATATTGTTCAACGGTCGGCTTGCATATGGGGAGCATTTAACACAAAGTGTGTTTAAACAACCAAAATCTTTTCTGAGAGAAAATACAACAGCATGTGTTAAACACGGGAGCAAAAATACTTTGTAAATAGCAATAAAGTCGATTTGTTCAATTTTTTGCTGTGGATGAGGGAGCGTGACTGTCACTGTAGCCCACATCGGTCGCTGTCTTTGAATTGTAGAGCCGGGCTACTATGAAACTGGCAAGTTTGGAATTCGGCTCGAAAACATACTGCTCATACAAGAAGCAAACACGCCAGTGAGTCTATGAACGAGTACAGGTGTAATACAGTAAAGTGTGACTGAATCGTGTAGTGAGTTTTGAGTAAATGGGTTAATAATAAAGTGTGGCAGAGCTGTGAATTGAACCAATGAGCTAATAACAAAGTGAGCAGGGTCGTGTAATTAGTAAATAGGCCAATATTAAAGCACGACGTGTAATATTCTAAATACATGAGCCGTCAGCGCTTTGCAGGAATCAGATATGTGTGACTGTGTGGACATATCTGTCAGAATGGTTTAATACAGTGGAGCAGTGAGCGTAAAATGTGTCAAGCAGTACGTCTCACTTAGCCGCGATAAGGTACACTCCAGAAACATTACTAGAACTTGCTAGGCAGAGAGTGGGAGCCTGTGTAGCTTGGCTCTCAGGCTACACCCGACGCAGTTACTATGTAAACAAAAAAGGCACATTGCATTGTTACATTGTTAGCATTCACCACCTGTTGTTGCTGTCTCTGCCGCTGCGACGGAGACAGCAACAACAACAGCAGTGGGTAGCAGACCGGCGCAGCTGTTGTTGCAGCTACTCTTGATGCGTGCTATTGCCTGTTGCAGTATCACTTTGGTAACTCGCGATACTTGGGCTTCAACGAGACGACATTGGTGCCGTACGAACCCAAATTCATCAAGTACGAGATGCTGTCAGTGCGTCACGTAAGTAGACATGGCTGCTAAATGCTGAAATTGGCTATTTAATTTTAAAACAACGTACTACTTGCTAGATTAATTCACCCATCATATCATTATACATTATGGAAGTCATATTAAAAGCAACACTACATATTAAGATATAGCACGCATGTATTTAGGGAATTCCTCGAAGTTAAGGTGGATTGATCAATGTGTTCTGCATAACGCACTTCTGACACCAAATGTCGTAGGCACACGCTACGGCTGACTACTTACATACAATGTGTGTCGTGCATGTTGTTCCATTATCTTTACATCGTGCAGCCTCGCTAAATAGCCGCGCAGGGGGTTATAACTCCTTTGGATGACGCTACGCGACAGCGCCGTTCCACGGATTGTACGTGAATATAATATATATATCATGTGTATTCAGTAAAATATTCCTTTCAGTACGCACGACAAAACGCGCACAAAATGCATGTACGCGGATAGCCACATAAGACTGCAATTAAAACGAACTGTCGCATCTTTCAGAGACGATGGCTGAACATATATCACAGTCGTTGTCTGAGGAAGACTGGCGAATACTTGAAGAACGTCAGAAACAACCAGCTTGCCTACAACTGGCTACTGGCTCGAGTCAGTCCCATTCCTGACACACCCTACTGGACACAATCGGCCCGACTGAGCTCAGGATGTGACGTCATTGCCGTCAACTGGACTTATATTGTCGCAATAACAGCACTAGCAACACAATTGCTACTTTGGCAGGACTAAGATATCATAAATAGTGGCTTTAGCCTCTATCAGCCACTCTCCCATTGTTCTGCATCATGCACACGTTGGGATACTCACGGCGGAAATGACGTACCGGTATAATGTAGCGTATTGCTCTGCTTAAAATGTCATAAACATACATGGCCAAGACGACTAAATATGAATGTATAATGGGGCAGTGTTACGTATCAACACGAAGTGATAACAACATTAAAAATGGTGACAATCAAATAAAGTGTAGATATATAGAAAAGCATACATTATCTTTAAGAAATAACGAAACACTTAAAACTTGTAATGTAAATGGGGTAGCAACAACGTAAAGAATGAATACACTGTTTAATATAGAGCACCAATTTTAAATGGATACAATGCCCGAAGTAGCTACGCGAAGTAGTACCAACATTAGCAGTTATCACATTGTCAGATGTCGGTGTAGTAACATTATGAACATTAATTAACTCTCAGTTGCAGCGACGTTGAAGCGTAGCGCAGAACTTAAGTAATGATAGTATCTAGCGTAGCTACGGTGTAACACCAATGTTAAATATTATTATTTATATTAAACAGCATTGTCTAATATAGCTATACATGTATGGAGTCGAATGCAACAGTATTAAAGGTATGGCAGTAAAGAAAGCAACAATATTAATACCAAGGCAGCGTATGGTGTAGCTACGAGGAGTTACACTGTATGGAACAGTACCAACATTAAATTGGTAACAGCACATGCTGTAGTTATAGGAAGTAACATCAATGGTGAACACATGGTCTCGTCGAACAGTACCTATATTAAAATAGTAGCAGTGTTAACATAAATATATGAAAGAACACCGGCACGGAGGCCATCTTGACCCAGCTATATGTAATATAGTATTAAAATGGCTGCACTATACAATGTAACTATTGCGCGGAATATACGGATGCGAATTGAAGACAATGGTATATATTACACAATATAAGTAATGTTGAACTTATTTTTATTTCATCTCTACATATTATATAGTTACCTGATAGCATAAATGTGATGTCTTAAACACGCGATATTGTCATTGGCCAGTGTTTTATTCATTCATCAGATCAGTTGTTTGTTTGATTTAATTATTTGTTACTAGAAAGAACAAGGCTCAAAATAAAACAGGGAAGACACACGTTACATGTTCCGGTCCCTTTACGGTAACTCTCTCAAACAAGGGCTTGTATGTACACAGGCTTCTGCCTCGCGGAAAAGACGAAGTAGCAGACAGAAGCAACTGAATTGTTAGTTACATGTGTTCTGTTGTGCCACTGAATAGCAGGCGATAAACATGCAATCTGATACAAATATGTGTGAATTATTCTACTGAAATACATTCTTTCTTGTACAGAAGCTTATAAAAATTTGCTTTTGTAGCTTTGCTAAATAATAAATTTATCAGTGGAAAGTAATCCCTTGTGATCCGTTTTGGTTACCGGAAAACTGGCAAACAGCGTGGAGATATCAGAACACAATAGTAGTCAATTCGTAAGTTTTAAATGTAGTTGTTTGCAACACTTTGTAAAATGTAATACCAAACTGTTTGTTTTACCAGATACTTGATTTATTGGCTGTGCAATTGTAACTGACATGCTTCATACAATAAGGACTTTAATCGCTAATTACTGTATTTGACCCAATTTTTAAATACATTAATAATGCATATAGCAAGGTATATTATGTCTTGATGTTGAGGTTTCTAGATTACCGGGGTTCCACTGTATGATATGAACACTTGCCATAGAAAGAGACAATTTGTGTAACAAATTTATTGACAAACCTGTGACCGCCTACACATGAGTAATACTAGGCATTGGTAATTCAGTATGACAATGTTTTCTGACAGACACGTATGTTAAAACAAACAATTATCTTTTACTTCCTCTCAAGATCAGAGGAAATGCCGCGTGGCACATAACGCAAGCGCACGATATCGCCTGTCCTGGCTGACTGTTTTGTGCTCACTGCGGCTGGGCTCCATGTTAACCAAGTAGCGCCTAATTCTTCGATCGTTCGTCATTCATCGCTAAGTTATTTTTGGTCTACCTCTTTTTCTGTTTCGTTCTAGCGTCCAGGTTAGCGCAATTGGTTGTTCATCCTATAGACATGTTGTCGTTGTTTTGTTGACAGTATTTAACAGGAAAGTACAGACAGATTGTCCTCTGGAAAATAGTATGAAAATTGCAATTCCAGTTACATATCGTGTACTATAATTTTCAAAGAAAACTTTTACGAAGTCTACAGAAGCGACGCCTGTACTTAGGATACAATTTTAATTCAAACTGTAATGCGATTGTTTGAAAAAATCATTCACAGGCCTAAACAATTTAGTTACATAATGTCTCAATTCATCCATCCACCGACTCAAGAGTCTTCTACACGGGGACCAGCCGTGGACAGGGTCATTAATGTAAGTCGATGACCCGTTTTGTCCAGAGAGACGACCAGGACAAGAAGAAAAGCGGGGCAGAAGGTGCGCGGACAAAAGCCCCTCCGGACAAAAGCCCCTTATACAAAAGCCCCTTGGACAAAAGCCCCTCGGCCATAAGCCCCTCTAGATATAAACCCCTCCGGACATAAGCCCTTCCCGGACATAAGCCCCTCGAACAAAAGCCTCTCAATCTATAAAATATATGTATATATACGTATAATTAATATATATATATTATATAATATATATGTATACTATTATATAATATATATTTGAATGTAGGAAATAAAGTCACAGGAAAAAATTTAAATAATTGAGTTCTTTGTATTTATAATATAAATAAATTTGGGTGAATAATTGCAAAACGTTGTATTCAGTGTATATAGTCTTCAAATAAAGTTATGTTGTGACTTTATTTCCTGTCACTCATTTTGCGGTAGATAACTATATTTCTCTTTTATTATCTCATTATGTACAATTTCTTTCTTACTGTACACATGACTTTATTTTGATTACTGATTTTTCTAAATTTATTATGTTTGTTATATAATGTGTCTGAAATAAATATATTTATTGATATTGATTGATTATTGACTTATTTTTCTAAACAAAACTTGACTTTTTCCTGTGACTTTATTTCTGCCCACCGTGTACCCAAAAAGCCAAGCAGAGACTGGAGGGAAACTTGCTTTATGATTGTTACTGTAAGAAAATATATACAGCTGTAGTACGTATATATATATATGTGTGTGTGTGTGTGTGTGTGTGTGTGTGTGTGTGTGTGTGTGTGTGTGCGTGTGTATAATGTATATCTATAATGTCGATCTACCTGGGGGGGTGTATTTTTTCGGATCCAGGGTTTGTGCGTGAGGGGTATAAGCCATGCACACCCCGTTTCATTCTCAAGATGATGCAATTAGCGATTTTTGGTGTGGGGTTGCAATTGGAAGGTTCTGCGTTATGAACCTCAATGAGAGTGCAGTTAGCTAGATCTTTCGGTGAACCTCAAAGGGGTGATGGGTAGCTGCGTCCCCCATTGGTCAAATCATAGATCTGCCACTGGAAGGAATGACATTTCCATAGAAAACTGCATTCACTCAATTTAAATGTGCCTGAACTATAGTTTAACATCTTAGACATTGAGGGCAAAAACATTAAAGAGGATGGATGATGACATCACACAGAAATGTATAGGCCTATACCTTTGCTGTAACCTGCAAATAAGATGGGGAGAACACCCGCAACCACGTCAATCGGTGCAAAAACAATTAGACCAAGAATAAACTTATGTGCAGATTGGTATACCGTCCTACAGAAATTTTATATGTAACGACCTTAGGATTTTTGCCAATTAATATACAGACATAGACAGTGTCTTCTTATAACGGATAGACACGGTGACCGGTCCTGGTTGGCTTATTACCGTTCAATGGGTTTCATACTCCATCCCCTGACAGCATTGTTTAACTGCAACACCAACTCAACGTTCTGGTGAAGTTTTAATCCACTCTACAATTACTACGCAAAAGCTATACACGTTTATATATAATAGTAAAAACGCGAAGAAAATGTTTCTAAAACTTCAACACAACCGTTTTGCAGACGATATTGACTTTATGGAATGCAGCAAGGGCGAACAAAGAGAGCAAGAGCTTATGGAATGGAAGTCAGCTAAGAGTATACGACAGTCCCTGGGTGATTGAGTGGACGATTATAAATAAGAAGAACGTGTCCGGTAGAGGGCGACACTTAATTAATAAGAACGGAAGTAGGCGGCAGCACTTGTGAAACGCAGCCAAAGGTAATGTTGATGTTGATTGCGGACGATGAATGGGAATTAAGCTGGATTTTAGGACAGCACGGGTATGTTAGAGGGTTACACAAACGCTTGAGATGATTTTCTGAAATTGTTCGGAAACGCCGTTACTACCCTACAAATAACAGTGTAATGCCCTTCTTCTCCGTGAACGCCTCCTCGGCTGTTTGTCTTGCGCGGAGTGTCTGTCAACTGACTGATTACCGAGTGAGTCTGGGCTGAGGTTGAGCCGCGGCTACCGGGTCTGTCAAACTGTGAAGACACAATGACATCAACGATGGAAGATTGTCTGGCGCAGCTGGTAAAAAGCTGCTTGTTGCCGAAGCAAGCGACGATTAGGAAAACATGTCAGGATGCACTTGGTTAGTGTTACTTCACTTTTTTATATTATTTAATGTGAAATTAATCACTCACTGGCACTGGTGTGGTGTGGAGTACAGGTGGTGGGAATAGAAAATCAGTGCTTTCTTAATCTATGTTTTAATAAAAAACTGGACAAATTCTTCAGTAATATATCTTCTTCAGTTCAGCATATCTCTGCGAGACGTAGCTGCCTGGATGATCCCACGATACGCTGCTCTGTCTGCCGTTTAATATATCTATGTATACAAAATATTTAATACCTATTTTGGTTATAATAATTATGTCAAATTTGTGCAGTTAAAACAGAACTTAGCTGTTGCACCCACACAGACATACATGCACACGCACTCTCTCACACGTGCACACAATATCATTATGTTGACAGCTTATACCACATGACAACATCTGAATATGTTTGCAGTCAACTTCTGGGTGTGTCTGTGCATACTGGCTCAATAGGTATAACTAGAAGTCTAGAACATCTCCACTTAATTCTGTCAATCTGCAGCCTGATTTCTTCAGGGCTCAACTTTGTCCCAGTTGTGGTGCATTCTCCATTTAAATTAATATAATTCTCCTCAGAATCCCCCTGGTCCCTTCACAGTTCTCCATATTTTTATCACTATTTTTTTCTGAGGGTGTCTATTGTAAATGGTAAACCATCATAAGTCTGTTCTGGCTATTTTGTAAATTTCCTTTCATAAAATGCACCCAATCCATCTCCATCTTGTGGATGAGCAAGTAATTTATGTTAATTTAATTTATGTTTCGGAAGTTCTTTGTTGGAAATCTTGAAGGGCCTGGCTAAATGTTACAATTACCCCTGGATTCTGTGGTGCAACCAGGTGATACTGCTATGGTATGGCCATTGACAATGCACTATCGGTTTATTGTAAATGTAATTGTATAATATACTGTAGTCTTTGGAATGGCATGAGGCACAGTTATTGTACACACCTTTCTTCAATGGTTTCATGGGACTACTAAATGCAGTTCTTATTTTAACCATTTATTAATCCAAATTGTACTTAAATGGTCTGTTTTTGTTATGTAAGTATATTTTTGTAATTATTTTAGTTACTTGACTCTTTTGATTGATGTATTGAAATACAAATTCCACTCTGTTCACAAAAAGTGTTAATAACCTGACTGCTAATTCAGTGGTTGTATTTGACAAGACACTTACTTTGAATATAGCTTACTTAGATAAATGTGGAACATGTCCGCAGTCTGCATCTCTAAGGCATAACACACCCAAAATATTGAATTATTTATAAGAAAATATTATAATTTGTCCAGAATAATTACAGTAGTAGTACTAGTAGTTGACAAGTACTGGTTTATAGTAACTTTAGTAAAAAAGTATATTTATCCAAATATGTATGGCATTACTTTGCCATTATGCCAGGATAGTAAGGCATAAACGCACAAGTTTTAGGTCATGGAAACAAGACCACTCAGTGCAGAATGTGAATTACATTACCATTTGTTCTGTCCTGGATAAAAGGTTGGATAAAAAAGCCATGTAACAAAGCTATTATGGTCAGAGGGATACATATGAAACAGTAACAACTCACTCTCACTGTTACCGCTGCATCCACCCCACCCTTCGCACTTAGCATGTCGCCCAAGTAGCAGAAGTTATCTACTCTGTTGTATGTCTCTCCATCCACCTCCACCTTCTTCCGTCGCTTCTGCAGGTGGTACCTCTCCCCGATACCTCTTGCACACAAATGTTGCGCTCACTGCCTGCAGGCTACCCTTCACACCACTGCATCTCCTGTGGACCCACTTCATACACGATGTACACTGAAGCGAGTTAGCGGCTACACCCTTGCTACAGACTCCACATGGCCATGCACCAGACTCTGACATCACTCCTCTGTCACCTATGCTGACCATCACCTTCGACTTCCCGGCGTTCACCTTCAGTCCTTTGGCCACCAATCTCGTGCACCACTCCATCAGCTTCCTTCTTAGTTCTTCCCTGGTCGTTGCCATAAGGACGAGATCATCTGCATACAGCAGCTCCCAGGGCAGTCTTGCTCTCGCCTCCTTCATCACCACGTCCATCACAATGGCAAACAGCAGTGAGCAGATATGAGTCAATATCCACACCATTGGTTGATGAGGATTTAAAAAAATAAAACCAGGCTGTTTATAATAGTGAAGTTTGTTTGCTCTACGACACAGCAGTAACACACAGTTTACAATTGTGTTCGCATATATATATATATAGATACATCTATATTAGTGTTTATATGCTTTATTGTGGGTGCGACTGGTGTTTTGAACAGAACAAGTTATGTATAATTACATATATCATGTTTTCATTATGGTCTTGCATTGCCAAAATTAAAACTCATTACCAGTCTAAACAAACGGTTTCCACTTTCCAATAGCAATTCCAATTTGACTTATGAATATTACAACAGTTCTGGTTGCAAAAATTTCTTTTCAATTATGCAAAATTTGGAGTAACCCCAATAATACTGGATTCACAATTAGCATTCAGTTGTGGTTTTGAATTAGAAATGGAATCACCCAAGTCATTAATTATTGCATGGTCTGGTGCTGTTTTACTACTACAGTAATGACTTTATGTATGTGTGTCTTCAGACACTTAAAATAATTATCAGCTGCCCGAAAACTTACAATGCTCATAAATAATTCTCAGATACACTGTCTATGTATGTGCACAAGTCTTGACGTTTTTTGAAACTTCATTACAGTTATGTCCTATGTCAGTGTATGATTACATAGGAACAAAAATTTAATAATTTTACAGAGGTGTTTGAAACCTTAAGGGTCACAAAATAATTAATTTGTCAATATTTTGTGTTCATCCAAAAACATATATACTACTGTGGCCAAATACATTCAGTCAATGTGGTATTACCTACCGGTACTTGTGATGGTCCAGTTATTGGTCACACACTGATGCTGCCATTATTCTGACCTGCTACAACTGCACTGAATGAACCTCAGACCAGCAGTGTTATTTTACAGTATCATAAAATCATATCACATGCCCACCCACCATCAGTATCCGGTAAATGCTTTATGTTTCAGACTTACTGCAGGATGAAATTGTCGCTAGTGCGGCTGAGCCACATCAACTCAGGTGAGAACTCTTGCCTTCCTGTCTGTCTTTCTGCATACATTATTCCCCCGCATTTGTTTAAATTGTGTCATTTACCATAGAGAATTTTACACTTCACAGTGAATTTTGAAAGACCAGTCAATGATATCCAGTTACTGATGACCATCAGTGATTGAGTGATGTTGAAGGCTGTAACATCCAACTTTACCAGATGCAGCAGCTAAAAAAAATAATCATAAATACTAATTTGACAGGATGAGTCACATGAGGAATATTAATGGGATGAAAGTATTCCATTCACAAATATGTATCATCATCATTGCGCAGCCATAGTGTCCCGTGGTTGGGTGAAGGCCTCAGCATATATATATATATATATGTATACACTTGTATATATATATATATATATATATATAATGAACTGTTTATGTGACAGTCTGTTTTAAATATTTTGTGTTGATCTGGTTTGCATTTCATTTGTTTGACTATTACTATTAGCATCCTTGCATGCTAGTAGCCGTTCACTCTTTGATTATACTAACCCTGGCATTTATCCCACACAATGTATGGATGTGCACCACATCATTTTTACTTCGTCCCACTAGTAGTCGTTGCCTCTTGATCCCAGGAATCAGTTCAACTTCAAAGTGCAATTCAGTGAACTACCTGTCATGACAGATATGACCATCGACAAGACATAATGACAGCCAATTAAAGTTAAACTTGTGCCCATGTGCAGGCCCCAAAACATCAAATCAGATTGAAGGATGATTGGATAATATGCCGTTGACAGGGGCACCTGTTATTACCTGTACTGGTGTAGTGTGCATCACCCCTGGCTTGTCAGAATGATGGATTCTTATGGTTTCACTCTTCTCTCAGATCTTCAGCTGGTCTGACTTGAATGTCTTTCAGGGAGCGTTGTCTCACCGCTCTACAGCTGGCTCTTGAGTCGAAAAACAACAAACTCGAGACCATTGCCATAAATGGGATGCAGGTTGGTGTTTAACTTTATGTCAAGTCCATTAGCGTTGATGATTTGTATAAATGATAACGTATTTTGTGAATGTGAAAGTCTTGGTCTTGTAGTTCCTTTTCTTCCCTAAGTGGGAGTTTTAACTTTAATCCGTGACAAATCAGGCTTAGATTTGCTTCATTCTAGATGACGATGTCACCGTGACCATAATAGACAACATTGGGGATAGCATGAAATGGGAAATAGGAGGTCGGTCATTCAAAATGGTGGGGGATAATCTAAAAAGTAGATGGGGCATTGCCATCTAATAAATGGTGGGAGATGGGAAATTGGCCCCAAAAGCAGGTAGGAGATATCAGATATTACTTTTGGGAGATGAGAGGTAAGCCAACAAATCAAATGGCAGAAGAGAAGTTGGTCAAAAAATAGATAGGAGATGGAAGGTAGGCCCCCAAAACAGGTGTGAGATGGGAGGTTGTGCTTTAAAACATGTGAGAGATGGGAGGTTTTTTTTAAAAAACACGAGGGAGATGGGAGGTTGACCCTCAAAACAGGTGGGAGATGGGAGGTTGGCCCCAAAACAGATGGGAGATGGGAGGTTGACCCCAAAACAGGTGGGAGATAGCATGAAATGGGAAATAGGAGGTCGGTCACACAAAAGGGTGGGGGATAATCTAAAAATAGATGGGAGGTGGCCATCTAATAAATGGTGGGAGATGGGAAGTTGGCCCCAAAAGCAGGTGGGAGATATCAGATGTGACTTTTGGGAGATGGGAGGTAGACAAAAAATCAAATGGCAGATGGGAAGTTGGTCAAAAAATAGATAGGAGATGGAAGGTAGGCCCCAAAAACAGGTGTGAGATGGGAGATTGTGCTTTAAAACATGTGGGAGATGGGAGCTTTTTCCAAAAAACAGGTGGGAGATGGGAGGTTGAGCCTCAAAACAGGTGGGAGATGGGAGGTTGGCCCCAACACAGATGGGAGATGGGAGGTTGGTCCCAAAACAGATGGGAGATGGGAGGTTGACTCCAAAACAGGTGGGAGATGGGAGGTTGTCCCCCAAAACAGGTGGAAAATGGGAAATTGTCCACCAAAACAGGTAGGAGAATGGGAGGTCTGCCTCAAAAGGTCGCAGGAGATAGTAGGCTTGCCTTGAAAACTGGTAGGACATGGGAGGTTGAAATCCCCCTCATGATTATCACAAAGGGTGTAATGTGTTTAGGTACTGCTCATGGACCAAAGGTTTGAGTCGAGTCTTGAGAGTGAGAAGGAGGAACACTGGCTGCCGACCCAGATGCTGCGTGCTGTCGTTGTCATGCCAACGCTCAGTGATGACCAGCAGGTGGACATTATGAAGGTCAGTGTACCATGTGTCATCTCTCATTGTAACTGTTGATGAGGAGTTAATAATAATAATTAGTTTCTTATATAGCGTCCCATCCAAATACTTGTTCTGGGGCGCTGTACAATGGTTATTACACAAAAATTAATAACAAAACCATATATATTTAAAATACTAATATACTAAAATATGCAATCTTTACTACTAAATAAAATAAACTATTTTGTCTTTAACTAATAATAATAATAATATCATAGATAAACACATGTACATACAAATTATTAAAATAATAACAATATAGTAATTATTAATTAAAATAAATGTATGAATAATTAATTACGATTGTCAAATGTTAAAGTAATGTTCAACTACGTGTTATTGTTCTCATCTTTATCCCTGCCGTTTGAGGTCAGGCTGGCATTGATACAGGTCCTCAAATTTTCAATTTTTTTTTTCCGTTCGTGATCTCGCGTTGCCATCACCACCACCCACCTCGACTCCCCGTCTTTCGTTCTCCTCCCTGTCCCGCCCAGTCTCCACACAGTCCTCCCATCTCAGTTGCATCTTCTGTTTCATTCTAGATGGTTTGCATCTTGGCCGTGGCAAACTTTTAAAGGTTCATCTATGACCTTTAAAGAAGAAAAATAACACTTTCATTTGTTTTCAAAATTTCCATTTGTTAAAGGATATTGCCAGTTCAATTATTTGTAATGTTATATAGATGTGTTTTCTGCAGTTGTTCTGAGGTCCGCTTGTTCTTTACCTAACTTAATTGCTTGCATCACATATGGAGCGCAATGGATAGAGCATCAGACTCTCGACCGAGAGAATCCACGTTCGAATCCTGTGTTGAACCTTGGGCGAGATGGTGTTCGATTGAACAGGTCTGCCAGGGAGTAAAGTGTAAAGCACTTTGAGCAGTCCTGAGGACTGAATACTGCTTTATAAGAACTTACCTTTAACACTATAGATGACAAGATAGTGACGAAAGGAAATAGACGTTTTTAAAATATTTAATTCCTTAGCCTTAATTATCCAGGCGCGGTGAGATGGGAGCATCGTAGGGCTACCGTTCTACTGCCTGGAAGATAACACTGGTTTACACTGTACGACACAGATCCCAGTTTACCCAGAATCCGAGTAGAGACGATGATTGGCTCTCAGGCTAACAATAAAACTAAAAGTTAAATAAAAGTCAACTTATATAAGTTAATGCTACACATTGGAAACTTTGGTTGTATTGACACAAGTGATACAAAGAAAAGCTAAACCCTAATTAATTTTTGGATTAAGAATCTCGATAACGACGCTGATTGGCTGCTAGCCCAAAACGTTTGCTACAAAAAGGATTCTCGAATAGCACTAACCTCGATTATCCAGGCGCTGCGAGATGGGATCACTGTAGGAGCAGTACTAGGTGCGTGCATTCATAACGCGTGTTCTCGGGCAGACTCTGTTTCCCTGCAAAGTCACACATCCAGGCGAGAGTCGGTTAAGCGAGACTATTAATTCCTATGAAGTATATACCTGTAATATCTATCTAGATGCTGATAGCATGCTCAGTGTGATGTTTCTCTTTTTAGATGTTACTCAACATGACGTTTTCAAGTTCATGGTGCGTGAATGCCCGGGTCATCACAAAGATGGCCGAGGTAACAACTGCCACCTACTGGCAATATCTGGACAACTTGCAATGCAAACGCAATGCAGATGCTCATACAAAATATCAGTCTGATAGTTCTACAATCATTGGCTAAGGAACTGCACCTCTTTAGATCCCTGTGTTGTTTGTAGAGTTTAGGACATCCATTACCTCCCTGTGTTCTGTGTCATGTTCCAGGTAGAAGTAGGCATGTTCTCTGCAAAAGTAGATTATTTCAGTGTAGGTTACATGTTATGTGTTGATGTAGGCATGTTCTCTGCAAAAGTAGATTATTTCAGTGTAGGTTACATGTTATGTGTTGATGTAGGCATGTTCTCTGCAAAAGTAGATTATTTCAGTGTAGGTTACATGTTATGTGTTGATGTAGGCATGTTCTCTGCAAAAGTAGATTATTTCAGTGTAGGTTACATGTTATGTGTTGATGTAGGCATGTTCTCTGCAAAAGTAGATTATTTCAGTGTAGGTTACATGTTGTGTGTTGATGTAGGCATGTTGTGTGTAGAATACAATGGATGTAGGCATGTTGTGTGTAGAATACAATGGATGTAGGCATGTTGTGTATAAAATACAATGGATGTAGGCATTTCATGAGTAAATAGAAGCATGTCCAGCATTAAATAAAACACATGCCACACATCTGTGCTCTACATTGAAACAGGCGTGTGTTTTGTGTTCCAAGTGACAGTTTCTGTGAATTTATGTTAGAGTAGGTGGAGTCAAACCTAAATTTACAGCCAACTTGGTTTTACATCCACCTCGCAACAATAGTCCTGCATATACGGTCCCCACGTGTTTGTCATTGACGTAGGTGTCTTGTTAATGGTCAGAGTAGAATTATTTGATGTTGAACCAGTCACGAGTGTTGTTGAAATACATATAAAGTTGACCAATGTAAGCATGTTTTGTATTGAAGTGTTAACATGTCTTCTTGAATTGTGTTTGTTTTACATTGTTGTAGACATGTCAGGTGCTCCTGTGTACATGTGTTATAAGGATGTGTTTTACATTGTTGTAAACATGTCAGGTGCTCCTGTGTACATGTGTTATAAGGATGTGTTTTACATTGTTGTAGACATGTCAGGTGCTCCTGTGTACATGTGTTATAAGGATGTGTTTTACATTGTTGTAAACATGTCAGGTGCTCCTGTGTACATGTGTTATAAGGATGTGTTTTACATTGTTGTAGACATGTCAGGTGCTCCTGTGTATATGTGTTATAAGGATGTGTTTTATATTGTTGTAAACATGTCAGGTGCTCCTATGTACATGTGTTATAAGGATGTGTTTTACATTGTTGTAGACATGTCAGGTGCTCCTGTGTACATGTGTTATAAGGATGTGTTTTACATTGTTGTAAACATGTCAGGTGCTCCTGTGTACATGTGTTATAAGGATGTGTTTTACATTGTTGTAGACATGTCAGGTGCTCCTGTGTACATGTGTTATAAGGATGTGTTTTACATTGTTGTAAACATGTCAGGTGCTCCTGTGTACATGTGTTATAAGGATGTGTTTTACATTGTTGTAGACATGTCAGGTGCTCCTGTGTACATGTGTTATAAGGATGTGTTTTACATTGTTGTTAACATGTCAGGTGCTCCTGTGTACATGTGTTATAAGGATGTGTTTTACATTGTTGTAAACATGTCAGGTGCTCCTGTGTACATGTGTTATAAGGATGTGTTTCAGTTTTATGTTGTCATGCTTTGTGTTCATGTTGTCATGTGGTGTGTAGATAATGCTAGAGAGAGAGAGAGATATATATAT
The DNA here is from genome assembly GCA_020002185.1 of Paraescarpia echinospica. Lineage (NCBI taxonomy): Eukaryota > Metazoa > Annelida > Polychaeta > Sabellida > Siboglinidae > Paraescarpia > Paraescarpia echinospica. The sequence continues at coordinate 44,224,692 of CM034532.1, read as the reverse complement.
ATATATATAAACACTCTAACAGCAGCATATGCAGACTAAATATGCATATAGCGCCATGTTAGGTATACCGTTGGTTTTATGCAGAACAAAGCCAGTTTGTTTAATATTTTGACCATATTTTGACCATTGATACATTTTTAGTTAAAATTCAAGCTGTTGGTATCCGTAGTATAACCAGAAATATAATTATATCAATAATGACTTGCATAACAACTATTTCGGTGATCTTGAAAGCATTGTTTTCAGATGTTGTATATCCTATCTCTTGAAAGGTTGTGGTCTGCATATGCTGCCTTTAGGAATATATATATATATATATATGTATATACATATATCTAAGCTTGTTCTGTATTGATATAGGGCTGTTTAGGCTTGTATTGTGTTTAGGTAGTCATATGTAGGTATGCCATGTGTTAATGCAGGCATGTCCTATACGGATGTGTTTTTGTTGTCATGGTCTGTGTAGTCAAATACTAGGCATACATACATATGCATATGTAGGCTTGCTTTGCATTACTATGTGACTATCTTGGCAAACTCTGTATTTAAGTAGAGATATTTTGTGTTGATGTAGGCATGTTGTGTGTTAATGTAGCATGTTCTGTGTTGAATTATGCATATGTAGGCATATCCTGTGTTGATATAGGCATATATAGACTTGTTCTGTGTTGATGTAGGCTTGTTCTATGTTGATGTAAGCATACGTAGGCATGTTGCTGTTGATGTAGGCATGTTGCGTGTTGACATAGGCATGTGTAGACATGTTCCGAGTTGATGTAGGCATGTTCTGTGTTGCAGCACTGTATAGACACCTTTCAGCGCACCAATGCATACAGTCACAATCACCTGCTTGTCATCTTTGTCAGAATTCTTGACCGTTTTCTGCAGCGGTCAAGTGACGAGTCGAGCAAGGTAAACTCTGCCATGACATGCCCCATGGCACTCTGGGATGTTGGGTGACTTTAAGGCATGCTGTTAGCTCAGGTGCATGCAGATGTGGTGGGATGGTGATTTGTTTGAAACATGACAAATATATTAATACATTATAGCAGATGATAACTGACAATTGAATTGGTACTGTGTAACAGCTGGTGCCTTATGCATAATGACATGATGTGTGAATCTTCGATCAAGGTGATGCATGCGGTTCTATGAAATTGTCACATTATATCTCCTGTAATGTGAAACTGAAATAACTGGATGAACTTGGTTCTTGGCTGTACAGTCTGTTCCTTCTCTCACTAGTCCTGTGGCACTCCAAGGTGGTTCTTGGCTGCACAGTCTGTTCCTTCTCTCACTAGTCCTGTGGCAATCCAAGGTGGTTCTTGGCTGCACAGTCTGTTCCTTCTCTCACTAGTCCTGTGGCAATCCAAGGTGGTTCTTGGCTGCACAGTCTGTTCCTTCTCTCACTAGTCCTGTGGCAATCCAAGGTGGTTCTTGGCTGCACAGTCTGTTCCTTCTCTCACTAGTCCTGTGGCAATCCAAGGTGGTTCTTGGCTGCACAGTCTGTTCCTTCTCTCACTAGTCCTGTGGCACTCCAAGGTGGTTCTTGGCTGCACAGTCTGTTCCTTCTCTCACTAGTCCTGTGGCAATCCAAGGTCCACAGTCTGTTCCTTCTCTCACTAGTCCTGTGGCAATCCTTGGGCTGCACAGTCTGTTCCTTCTCTCACTAGTCCTGTGGCACTCCAAGGTGGTTCTGGCTGCACAGTCTGTTCCTTCTCTCACTAGTCCTGTGGCAATCCAAGGTGGTTCTTGGCTGCACAGTCTGTTCCTTCTCTCACTAGTCCTGTGGCAATCCAAGGTGGTTCTTGGCTGCACAGTCTGTTCCTTCTCTCACTAGTCCTGTGGCACTCCAAGGTGGTTCTTGGCTGCACAGTCTGTTCCTTCTCTCACTAGTCCTGTGGCACTCCAAGGTGGTTCTTGGCTGCACAGTCTGTTCCTTCTCTCACTAGTCCTGTGGCACTCCAAGGTGGTTCTTGGCTGCACAGTCTGTTCCTTCTCTCACTAGTCCTGTGGCAATCCAAGGTGGTTCTTGGCTGCACAGTCTGTTCCTTCTCTCACTAGTCCTGTGGCAATCCAAGGTGGTTCTTGGCTGCACAGTCTGTTCCTTCTCTCACTAGTCCTGTGGCACTCCAAGGTGGTTCTTGGCTGCACAGTCTGTTCCTTCTCTCACTAGTCCTGTGGCACTCCAAGGTGGTTCTTGGCTGCACAGTCTGTTCCTTCTCTCACTAGTCCTGTGGCAATCCAAGGTGGTTCTTGGCTGTACAGTCTGTTCCTTCTCTCACTAGTCCTGTGGCAATCCAAGGTGGTTCTTGGCTGCACAGTCTGTTCCTTCTCTCACTAGTCCTGTGGCACTCCAAGGTGGTTCTTGGCTGCACAGTCTGTTCCTTCTCTCACTAGTCCTGTGGCACTCCAAGGTGGTTCTTGGCTGCACAGTCTGTTCCTTCTCTCACTAGTCCTGTGGCACTCCAAGGTGGTTCTTGGCTGCACAGTCTGTTCCTTCTCTCACTAGTCCTGTGGCAATCCAAGGTGGTTCTTGGCTGCACAGTCTGTTCCTTCTCTCACTAGTCCTGTGGCAATCCAAGGTGGTTCTTGGCTGCACAGTCTGTTCCTTCTCTCACCAGTCCTGTGGCACTCCAAGGTGGTTCTTGGCTGCACAGTCTGTTCCTTCTCTCACCAGTCCTGTGGCACTCCAAGGTGGTTCTGGTTTGTTGACTGTCTTTACTATTAGGTGGTGGTAATTAGTTGTTGTTTTTGTAACCATGTGGTGGTGACTGGTTGTTGTGTTTGTCACTAGGTGGTGCTGAGTAGTTGTAGTGCTTGCCGCTAGGTAATGCTCAGTAGTTGATGTGTTTGTCACTAGACTTTGACACTAGGTGGCACCGAATAGTTAGCGTGCATGTCACAACGCAGTGCTGATTTTATCTGTATTTGTTATTAAATGGTGTGGATAGTAAAATTGTTTCTCTTTAGCAGTACACACTTGAAGTTTGTGGTTGGTGTTATTGTGAGTGTTGTGGTTGCCACCAGATGGTGCTGGAGACATCAAATGTGTGCAGTGCAGGGAGCGTTCATGTGGCAGCGAAGGCGACTCTCACTCAGCTACTAACGGCAGTCGCAGAGAAACTGCACTACAAGCCAAACACAATGGTAGGTGGCAGCACCCGTCACATCTCACCATCGTACTGCTTATTTAACTGTAAACGTGTGTGTATGTTAACATTTTCCTAGTAGACGGTTTTCACCTCGGGGATTCATCAATGACCTCTTCTAAGAAAAGTAACACCGTTATTTTTTTGGAAATTCCAAACGTATTAAGGTTTTGTTACTGATTTAAGCATTCATGCGAGACATTCTATGAAAGTAGATCGATTGTTCATAACGTTACACATAGTTCTTGCAATTGTTTGGAACTGCCAATCAGTTGCGTTATTGTGATAATTTGTGTCATAAGAAACGTAATTTACAAACACGTTGGTAAACCATCTTCTACATATGTAACACATTTTGGGGAAATTTTGCAAGTACTCATAACAAGTTGCTTCAGGCTACATGGTCTGTAGTGAGTAGACACTCATTCCATTTGTTACCTCCCATGCTATCTGTGTAGTCACCTCACTGGCTCTAATATCTTCCAGTTGGACTCGGCCGACTGTCTGCTCACAGACTTCACTGGCTCAGGTGTTTATCAACTTGACTTCCTAACTGCACCTGCAGTGTAAATACAGTGGACCCTCACAATTAAGGTCACCCTAGCGACTGGGCTTAAAGTGACCTGAATAGCGAGGTGACCATATTTATGGGACTAATTTCCTATACTTTGCTGTTATAAAAATAATTTGGCACTGTCACAGGGTGACCGTAATTGCGAGGTGGCTGTATTGCCAAGGTGACCTTAAAGTGAGGTTCTACTGTGTGTATATATATATATATAGATAATATAATACACACACACATATATATATATAAAATATAATGTATATATAATATAATACATATACATAATAAATATATATAATATATATATACATAATAATATTATATAATATAATACATATATATATATAATATAATACATAAATATGAGTTGATTTCAATTGTTAACTGTTAATGTAATTTAACATTGTTAAGTTAATTGCTTTAATTACTTAATTTTGAGGTGAATTATAAAATAGTTTCATTTTGCATATGTTGATTTGATAGTAACGAGCAAGTGCAAACACATGCTTAAATGACACATTTGTATTTTTCTAATATAATAATTTTAGTTGAAGGATGTTAATTGCTCATTTAGTTAAGCAAATTGTGATGAATTGTATCATTATTGAGGTTGATGTGATATAAGTTAATTTGAAAATGTGTAAATCATTTGTAACCTAATTAAATAATGAATGTTAATTACCTTAAGTTTGCCTTGTATCTTTGATAAAAAAAATCGATGTTCAGAATTAATATGTTAACAGTTTGATGATTTTATCTAACATAATACAGAAATTGCACAAACAAGCTAGCATGTAATTTTTGTTAAATAAATCTTTAAAAAGACAAGTAATATCATTGAATTGGGTCACCTTTAAATTGAATTGAGTAGTCACCTTTAAATGATTGTAGGTGTTCCGACTGACCCTGACTCTTTAACCAGTGACGTGGTCACTATCCTTGCGTACCTGTGTGACAAACTCAGCACGACTCTCAGCAGCTCCAGCAGCAACAAACAGATCATACCATTGCTGCTGGAAGGAATCTACGCAATCCTCAAGAATGTGCCGGTCGCAATTCGGGACAACTACAACTTTGTCGATCTCATCTGGTCTGTAGTTGTTTTATACAGGGTTTCTGTGATAATTTACAATATTATTGCCTAATTATGGAAAATGTGTGGTTTTGTTAAAAATTCTAGGCATGCTGTTTAATATTAATAAGTGTGTAAGTATGAAATAACCATTATATATTTTATTGATTGATTGCAAGAAAAGTTATTGAGAGCATTATTTAATAATATTTCCTTTATTTGTTTCTAGTGAATTTCTGCATCTGATGCAACCCTTCTACAATGTGATTAAAAATCAACTGAAAAATTACAAATTTGTGTACAGGCATGTTGTTTCAAGCTAGCTATTATTTTATCTGAAAACTTATTTTGATATTTTATTATCTGATGTTTTGATATTACTCAACTTTATGTTTGCCGTAAACCTGGATCCTCATATCTGCAGGATTAAAATGTATAGGCATAGTTCTGTTTTTAGTCCATTTTTGTCATATGTGTGCATTTTATTGTTTTATAATGTTAATTATGGTAGATCTATTTTACTATCATAACAAATATAGCTGTGGCTTCATATGGGATATGTCATGTTTCATGTTTTTTCTGTGAATTTCTGTTTCCATGCCAACTGTTGTTGTTGCCAGGCAACAGCTGTGTCCCAGTCTCATCTGTATCCTTGGCAACCCACTGACACACAAGAGCATCACGTCCCAGAAGGCTGTGCTCCAGGACGAGGTGGGACGAGGCTCCGGCTGCTCTGGGACTTGTCCTCAGCTAGGAGCCACTGCCAGGACCATCTACATGTGAGTGGGCAGGTCTGGACTGGACCGGACTGGGCTGGGCAGGACTGGGTTGGGCCGGGATGGAGTGGGCTGGGCCACACTTAGCTGGGCTGTCTGTCAATTGGGTGTCTGTCTGTCTGTTTATATCACTGTCTGAAGTTCATTCTGACTGTCTCGGTCCAGCTGTCTGCATTTGCTACCACTTGGCCTCTCACCCCCTAAATCTACACTTCCTGTCCAATTCTATATTATAAAACACAGTGTTCCCAGTAGGTCTCGCTTGTTCTGTAAATATGTATCTATGTCCTCGCTGTACTGGGTGTTGCAGTATATCCGTTGAACTGGTGAGACTGGTTGGTGCAGTGCAGTCTCTGCGCCCAGTGCTGGAGTCTCTCTTCCACCGAATGCTGCTCTATCCTCCCGCATCACACCGCCTTGATGCCCTCAAGACACTCACCGAGGTAACACGACACATTGTATCTCAGTCAGCATGTCGACAATCTGGTTGTATCAAACATTTTCTCTGTGTTCCGTCAAAATTAGCTGTCCTATGTTAATTTCGAGGTTGCAGTAATCCTGTGTTAATTCAGGGTTTGCGTCAGACCTGTGTTAAGTCACAGTTGTCACAGTCATGTCACAGTCATGTCACAGTCTAATATAAAGTCAAGTTTGTGAGAACAACTGGGTTAAAAAAAAAGAACAAAGAGGGTAGACAGAAGAAGAACGAATGACCTGAGAAAAGAGGTTGGAATGCAATGCAGTGTAACAGAAAGATTAGTGAGAAGCCGGATGAGATGAGCAGGCCACTTGGCAAGGATGGATGCCGGAAAAATAGCGAAGAGAGCAAATGTAAATGTTTATTGATTTCTATAGCACCATATTTATACAATAATATTCTATGGTGCTGTACAGTACAATAGATGGCATGGTAGAAAGCTAAAACAACACAAGCATTCAACATAATACATATATTGATATAAAAAGGTGAAACTATGAAATGATAAAATTAATAATTTCAATAGAAACATCGAATATATTTTATATAATTATCTAACAAGTGTAAAACTATTGAAATTAGTAAAATTAATAAGTTAATTGTATGCAATTCTAAAATAGTGAGTCTTAATTTGCTCTTAAAAACACTGACGTTGTTGCAGCTGCGAATATCTTTGGGAAGGGAGTTCCACAGTTTCGGTGCAGCAACTTTAAAAGCACGATCTCCCAGAGTTTTCCCTTTTGTCCTTGGTACATCAAGTTTAAGATCATCCTGCGATCTTAGACCGTAAGAGATGCTTCTAGGAGTCAGCATTTCCAACATATATTCTGGTCCATGGCCATGTAATTAATTAAATGTTAGTAAGCAAATCTTCTATTTAATGCGAAATTCCACCGGCAACAGTGAAGTGACTTTAGTTCTGGAGTGATATGGTTATATTTGCCGATTCTGCACAACACTCTGGGCCTCTGGCTGCGGTGTTTTGTACCATTTGTAATTTCCATATTAGGTATTTTGGTAAGCCGATCAAAAGGGCATTACAGTAATCAATATGGCTGTGGACCAGAGCATGTATCAGTTTCTCTGTACTTTGTTGATCAAGATATTTTCTGATTTTTCCGATGCTATAAAGTTGTGCATAAGCTGCCCGACATTTGAACTTAACATGTTCTTCCGTAGACATGTGTTTATCAAAATAAGCGCCCAAATTTTGCACACAATTCAGTGCATGTACCTCATAGCCCCCAGAGCAGAGGCGGAACAACATAAAGGACACAGGAAAATGGTAGGCCACAGCTGAGATAGGAGGACTGCATGAGGAGGGACATGAGAAGATCAGGGGAGGATGAAAGATGGAGAGAGGGAGCGATGAGCTTTGGAAGGAAAAAAACACAGCGAGTGGTTCAGCTTTGCTGTAACTGACCCTCACTCCTGCACAGCAGGGAACGAGGAGGAGAGCAACAGTTGCGTAAAGCTTAAGTTAAGCTATGAATACATCAATGTGGTGTTAAACTGTGGTGTTTAAATCCAGTATTAGGTGAAGATTGCAGTAGTCCTACACCAAGATTGCAGTAGTCCTACACCAAGATTGCAGTAGTCCTACACCAAGATTGCATCAGTCATACATTAAAATGTCATCAGTTGTACGGGACCTATTGAGTCCATTAGTGATTACGTGACATCCAGCCGCGTATCCCTGCAACGGCCTTTGGCGGGCTGTACACAACTACTGCAAGAAGGCACATTAGCGTCTATTGCAATCAAACGAGGGAAACAGTCCACTAGTTTTTTCAGCTGGATATCTTTAGCCGGTCACCTTAAGAACTTGTATATTACTGTCAGGCATCAGAGATGTCACTATCCATCAAAATACTACTGCATCATTTCAGTTCCATGGTAAACAGTACACAATATTTGATTGTGTATAGCTACGATGACGGATCACCGATGACGGATCACCTTGACGACCGGACACTAAAGACAATGACGTACAACTAATGGACTCAGTGTGAATGAAAGGTTACATCAGCTCAGTGTTAAGTTAATCTGTTTTAATCATTTCTTCAGTAAGTCATAAATTTATCCAGGTTAATCTGAAGTATTGGTTCAGTGTTAAATATTTAGTTCAGTCTTGGTTACATGCTACGCCCACATGCGATGGCACAGTGGCTATTGCCTAGAGCACTGGACTCACAATCAAGAGAACCTGGGGGCGAATCCTGTGCTACTGTATCAGACCTCTGTCAAGTTCATTCAGACTACATTGCTTCAGTTCACTCAGCTGTATGAATGAGTACCTGGCTATAGACAGTGGTGGATATTTGTGTATGAATATCGTTCGCGCATTAACTGCAGCATGGCTGAATGCTTCCCAGAGAAGTCGAGATGGCATTTGATTGAACAGGTCTGCCAGGGAGTAAAGAGTAAAGCACTTTGAGCAGTCTGAAGGGTTGGATACTGCCCTATGTAAGAGCTTCCATTTTTACTTGCAGTTGTTCAACTCAGCGGACCGCCTGATTGACCTGGCTGGCCCAGTCATCATAGACACAGACTGCAGCAGCTCAGCCAGGAAGAAAGCTCACAGCAATCTTGCTCTCCTCAAACTGTTAGTGTCTCATTTCTTCTACACCACTTCAGTTGATCGTATTGTTTTAAGATTTCTCATGTACTTGATAAGGATCAAATCTTTGTTTTATGTGAACATTAGTTTTAAATAGGATATAATTGATGTTAGCATAAACCTTCTGGGCTTACTGTACTGTTTTTTAACATACTTATCATATGTCTTTGTGTGGATCGTTGTACATATAAAGTTGTGTGTGTGTGTGAGGATATGTATGCATATGGTACACAAATGTTTCTCAGATCATTGATAAGTGACACTTCACGTGCCTTTGTTTTCCCAGTATCATTGACTCACTGGAGGAGTGTTCCACTGCTCTGTCTCTGTATGTTCCAGTACCATAGACTCACTGGAAGAGTGTTCCCACTGCCCTGTCTGTCTTTGTATGTTCCAGTATCATAGATTCACTAGAGGAATGTTCCCACTGCCCTGTCTGTCTCTGTATGTTCCAGTATCATAGACTCACTAGAGGAGTGTTCCACTGGTCTGTCTCTGTATGTTCCAGTATCATAGACTCACTGGAGGAGTGTTCCCACTGCCCTGTCTGTCTCTGTATGTTCCAGTATCATAGATTCACTAGAGTGTTCCCACTGCTCTGTCTGTCTCTGTATGTTCCAGTATCATAGACTCACTGGAGGAGTGTTCCCAATGCTCTGTCTGTCTCTGTATGTTCCAGTATCACAGACTCACTGAAGGAGTGTTCCCACTGCTCTGTCCCTGTATGTTCCAGTATCACAGACTCACTGGAGGAGTGTTCCCATTGCTCTGCCTGTCTCTGTATGTTCCAGTATCACAGACTCACTGGAGGAGTGTTCCACTGCTCTGTCTCTGTATGGTCCAGTATCATAGACTCACTAGAGGAGTGTTCCACTGCTCTGTCTCTGTATGGTCCAGTATCATAGACTCACTGGAGGAGTGTTCCCACTGCCCTGTCTGTCTCTGTATGTTCCAGTATCATAGATTCACTAGAGGAGTGTTCCCACTGCTCTGTCTGTCTCTGTATGTTCCGGTATCATAGACTCACTGGAGGAGTGTTCCCACTGCCCTGTCTGTCTCTGTATGTTCCAGTATCATAGACTCACCGGAGGAGTGTTCCCACTGCTCTGTCTGTCTCTGTATGTTCCAGTATCATAGATTCACTGGAGGAGTGTTCCCACTGCCCTGTCTGTCTCTATGTTCCAGTATCATAGACTCACCGGAGGAGTGTTCCCACTGCTCTGTCTGTCTCTGTATGTTCCAGTATCATAGATTCACTGGAGGAGTGTTCCCACTGCCCTGTCTGTCTCTGTATGTTCCAGTATCATAGACTCATCGGAGGAGTGTTCCCACTGCTCTGTCTGTCTCTATATGTTCCAGTATCATAGACTCACTGGAGGAGTGTTCCCACTGCCCTGTCTATCTCTGTATGTTCCAGTATCATAGATTCACCGGAGGAGTGTTCCCACTGCTCTGTCTGTCTGTATGTTCCAGTATCATAGATTCACTGGAGGAGTGTTCCCACTGCCCTGTCTGTCTCTGTATGTTCCAGTATCATAGACTCACTGGAGGAGTGTTCCCACTGCCCTTTCTGTCCCTGTATGTTCCAGTATCACAGATTCACTGGAGGAGTGTTCCACTGCTCTGTCTCTGCATGTTCCAGTATCACATACTCACTGGAGGAGTGTTCCACTGCTCTGTCTCTGTATGATTCAGTATCATAGACTCACTGGAGGAGTGTTCCCATTGCTCTGTCCCTGTATGTTCCAGTATCATAGACTCACTAGAGGAGTGTTCCACTGCTCTGTCTCTGTATGGTCTAGTATCACAGACTCACTGGAGGATTGTTCCACTGCTCTGTCTCTGCATGTTCCAGTATCACATACTCACTGGAGGAGTGTTCCACTGCTCTGTCTCTGTATGATTCAGTATCATAGACTCACTGGAAGAGTGTTCCCGCTGCTCTGTCCCTGTATGTTCCAGTATCATAGACTCACTGGAGGAGTGTTCCCACTGCTCTGTCTCTGTATGTTCCAGTATCACAGACTCACTGGAGGAGTGTTCCCACTGCTCTGTCCCTGTATGTTCCAGTATCACAGACTCACTGGAAGAGTGTTCCCACTGCTCTGTCTCTGTATGTTCCAGTATCATAGACTCACTGGAGGAGTGTTCCCACTGCTCTGTCCCTGTATGTTCCAGTATCATAGACTCACTGGAAGAGTGTTCCCACTGCTCTGTCCCTGTGTGTTCCAGTATCATAGACTCACTGGAAGAGTGTTCCCACTGCTCTGTCTCTGTATGTTCCAATATCACAGACTCACTGGAGGAGTGTTCCAACTGCTCTGTCGCTGTATGTTCCAGTATCACAGACTCACTGGAGGAGTGTTCCCACTGCTCTGTCCCTGTATGTTCCAGTATCATGGACTCACTGGAAGAGTGTTCCCACTGCTCTGTCTCTGCATGTTCCAGTATCATAGTCTCACTGGAAGAGTGTTCCCACTGCTCTGTCTCTGTATGTTCCAGTATCATAGACTCGCTGGAAGAGTGTTCCCACTGCTCTGTCTCTGTATGTTCCAGTATCATAGACTCGCTGGAAGAGTGTTCCCATTGGTCTGTCTCTGTATGTTCCAGTATTATAGACTCGCTGGAAGAGTGTTCCCACTGCTCTGTATGTTCCAGTATCATAGACTCGCTGGAAGAGTGTTCCCACTGCTCTGTCTCTGTATGTTCCAGTATCATAGACTCGCTGGAAGAGTGTTCCCACTGCTCTGTCTCTGTATGTTCCAGTATCATAGACTCGCTGGAAGAGTGTTCCCACTGGTCTGTCTCTGTATGTTCCAGTATCATAGACTCGCTGGAAGAGTGTTCCCACTGCTCTGTCTCTGTATGTTCCAGTATCATAGACTCGCTGGAAGAGTGTTCCCACTGCTCTGTCTCTGTATGTTCCAGTATCATAGACTCGCTGGAAGAGTGTTCCCACTGGTCTGTCTCTGTATGTTCCAGTATCATAGACTCGCTGGAAGAGTGTTCCCACTGCTCTGTATGTTCCAGTATCATAGACTCACTGGAAGAGTGTTCCCACTGGTCTGTCTCTGTATGTTCCAGTATCATAGACTCACTGGAAGAGTGTTCCCACTGGTCTGTCTCTGTATGTTCCAGTATCATAGACTCGCTGGAAGAGTGTTCCCACTGCTCTGTCTCTGTATGTTCCAGTATCATAGACTCGCTGGAAGAGTGTTCCCACTGCTCTGTATGTTCCAGTATCATAGACTCACTGGAAGAGTGTTCCCACTGGTCTGTCTCTGTATGTTCCAGTATCATAGACTCACTGGAAGAGTGTTCCCACTGGTCTGTCTCTGTATGTTCCAGTATCATAGACTCGCTGGAAGAGTGTTCCCACTGCTCTGTATGTTCCAGTATCATAGACTCACTGGAAGAGTGTTCCCACTGGTCTGTCTCTGTATGTTCCAGTATCATAGACTCGCTGGAAGAGTGTTCCCACTGCTCTGTATGTTCCAGTATCATAGACTCACTGGAAGAGTGTTCCCACTGCTCTGACTCGGCCATCTCTGTGGCAACAGTGGTGCTAGTGTGTGATCTCTTGACCACTGTAGAACACCTGGTCAATGGTGACTCAGTGGAGAAGATCGAGGAGATCCAAAGGATCAACAGGATCATTGAGGGTGAGTGAAACACAGCACTGTGGGTAAAAATAATAATAATAATATTTTTATTTTGTTAAGCACCACATCCAATGTTGTTCACAGCACTTTACAACAGTATACATGTGTATGTTAGAAATAATGCATTTGAATAAAAACAATAGTTGTTATATCATAGATAAGATGAACTAGTAATAATAGTAATTAAGACAATAAATATAGAAGTAAAAAAGGAATGTTGTATAAAATATAAAATAAAATAGTTAAGATCATATTATTATTTTAATAAATAAACTAAAATTAATGTAATCATCAATAAATTAGGCTAAGATGTATATGAAAAATAAATAAATAGGTAAATAAATAATAAATAAACGTTAGTCATCAATCAGCTATGGTAAAACAGTGTTGGTAATCGTCCTAGTTACATATACGCTGCAGTGAACAGGTGAGTCTTCAACGTGGATTTAAATGATTCCAGTGATGTTTTGCTGGTAACGCTTGATGGCAGAGCATTCCACACTGTTGCCACTGCAATGTACTGTCAACAGCTCTGCTGCGAGTTCTCGGGACAACTAGAGCATAAACTGTCATCAGCCTTGCTGCCATTTCGAAATGTGGGCAATTTGGTTGATGGTTCACTCAGCTGTGTTAATGAGCACCTGGCTTTAGGCAGTGATGAATATATATGTGAATGAATAGTCTTCGCACAGTGGTTGTCACATGGCTGAATACTTTCCAGATAAATCAAAATGGTGTTCAAATAAATAAGTCTGCTGACAGTGAAGTGAAAAGAATTGAACAGTCCTACTGGACTGGATACTGTGCTATGTAAAAACATCTCTACCTTTGTTGCACTATGCTGGTGATACCGAAGAACCGTCTTTGTGATATTATATTATTCTAATTTCATTATTTATTCACTAATGTGATCTCAGTTAATGTTTAATTGTTTTTAGCTATGCTAAAATAATTTTTTGGTAGTCTTGAATTAATAAAAATTGCATTTTGAGGCAAAAACTGTGTCATTTGAGCCATTTATTTATTAAATACTGATCCATTTGATTTGTTTCACTGCCAGTTATGTCTATGATTGTCAAGAGTGTGGGCCCCTAGACTTGGAACTACTAGTTAACATGGTGGTCAGCTGGCCCCCTCTAAATTCCACCGGTCTTCTCAGTTGTAATTACCAGTCTTGACCAGTCATCTGCCAGTGTAAGCTAAACCCCTGGTGTTATATGGTTTCAGATATCGATGCGGCACCAGGCACGACGCTAAGCAGTCCACCTGGTTGGTACGCCAGCAGTAGTGACAATGACTCCGACGCAGACATGAAGCATGACATGCCAGTGAGAGTGACAATGACATCAGTGTGCGACACAAGAGACAGTTCTGTGTGTGCGGTGCCCTCGTCACTGCCACTCAAGACTGATTTTGACCTGATGGAGAGACAGAGCGCGAGTGGATACATCCATCAACTCCTTGTCTTCCTTCCATCTCTCCTTGACTGCATCTCACAGTCAGATGTGGATCACATGATGCAGAAGTTCTCCTCTGACGTCTGTGCAGGTCAGTGTCATGTCATGTGACTTGCTACAGTGAATCAGGTTTTGAGTTGGACAGGCCTATTCTGCACACGAGATAAAATAACTAACTAGGTCATGTCCTGTCACTATCAGTTTTGTATTTAAATACCTTATAATCTCGTCTTTCGATGTCCTGTTCATTTTCCTTGAAATAAATCAAAAACTAATAAAATACATGCATAGATAAAGAAATAATAGGCAGTACAAGTCAAAGTGACCTAATTTCTCAAAATGTTGCTTTTATTAAGTTTGCTTCAATATTAGAAATAAATAAAAACGACTGAAGATATTTCAACAAATGAGGTTTTATTTAAAGCTCAAGATCTGTAGAATCCAAAAAGATGCAAAACTCAATTTTACAGTTTTGCGACTTATTACCCACTTTGTAGTGGCTAGTCACATGACTCACATCTATATGACAGTGTATATGACACTGAAAGTGATTGGACAAAATATATGTGCATTTGCACAAATATTGGTAATAGTCCCAAGTGGTCTAAATGAACAAAAGCACTTTATATTTTTAAATATTGATGTATGTCATAGTCAAATATTTTGATTTTTTTTATAACTGTTAACTTTGAATTTTTAACAGATTTATATTTAAACACTTATTTACATTTAAAACAATAGTTAATTTTGATGCTATTTCCTATGTAATGGTATGTGTTTTTATCTGATAAACATATTCAGATATATCCACTCGTATCAAATCCACCTCACCTGCAAATCCAACCCCTTGAAACATTGTTCAATCTCACAAAACAACGCGTGACTATTTTACTTCACCATCTGCCAGTACAAACTCCCGTACATATTGGCCTTGTTAAATCTAGTTGAATCTTGTTAAATATAATGGAAACAAGCAGAACTGGGTTTACATCGCTCCTGGCCTTGGCATCAAGTGAGGCCTGTCTGTTGCAGCTCTGATGACTGAGTCGCAGCCAGCCAATGTTCCCCTCAATGCCGACGGTGTCTACCTGGCCACACACTCCGCTCTCTCCCTCAACCTCAAACTGCACCTCCAGGGCTACTACAATAGCGAGGAGAAGAGTGTGCCAATCACCGAGGTAGGTGGCTACTACAATAGCGAGGAGAAGAGTGTGTCAGTCACTGTGGTAGGTGGCTACTACAATAGTGAGGAGAAGAGTGTGCCATTCATTGAGGTAGGTGGCTACTACAACAGTGAGGAGAAGAGTGTGTCAGTCACTGAGGTAGGTGGCTACTACAACAGTGAGGAGAAGAGTGTGTCAGTCACTGAGGTAGGTGGCTACTACAATAGCGGGGAGAATTGTGCCAATCACCGAGATAGGTGGCTACTACAATGAGGAGAAGAGTATGCCAATCACTGAGGTAGGTGGCTACTACAACAGTGAGGAGAAGAGAGCCAATCACTGAGATAGTATGTCTGTGTAAGGAATGTACTGTTCCTACGACTGAGGTACTGAAGTGAACAGATTTTTTATTTGATATACAAATGCGTAATATAATGGAGGATCTAGAAGTCCTGCTGAGACCAATATGTGATCATTATGACAGGAGTCATCCATAAAATAGACACATTCATATAACATAGCAAAGCAAGGTTAACTCTACTGGGTAGACACCCTTCTTATTTTCACCCTGCTTTTGTAAAGTTCAACAATTACAATGACAAAATAAAACGTCAATTTCATCATGCTATACCAAAAAATTAACAGAATGTACCATAAGTGATCCAATGAAGCAAATGTAGCCATATATGTTACTTTTGCCCTAGTAAAACATTTATCCAATTCTGATGGTTAGTTTTCAAATTACATATTTGTTGTAAAATCACATCAACTTGCGTGAAAACATAAAAATCATAATTTCTAAAATGGCAACCATCTACTGATCATATTACTGAATGGAATGTTCTGTTCCAATATAAAATCAACTATGTGTTTCCTTAGCGTTATCAATGTTATGATAGCAAACTACAGAAAAATAAACAAATTAAACTAGGTGTGGATGGTGCCACCATCAACAAGATGGCTGCATATATTATTATTATATATGGTGAAATTAACATGCCGATGACGGGTCATCTGCTAGATATCTCCATGTTTAAAAGTTGCATTGACATCGTTAATGAACGATAATAGAACTCTGTGGTCGTTGCCAAGATTACTGATGCTCTATACATAACAGTTCTAGAGTATGGTGCTGAAATCTGGGACACCCTCTGTAAGAATGACATTGACCACCTAGAGCGGGCACAGAACAGAGCAGCACGCTTCATCACCCAAGATTTCCACTCCAGAGACTCTGGATGTGTCACCGCCATGCTACACAGACTAAATCTCCTTCACCTATAAGAACGCAGAAGACCGCTCCATCGGATCTTCACGTACAAGGTGGTTGAGGGGTTGGTGCCAGCTATGGCTATACCTTCTGATCGCTTCCTTGAACCAGAAAAAAACAACAAGAGATAAATAAGTGCTAAGAAAAACAAGGACTGTGTGGCTAACAACATAGTAAATAGGTTTGCTACCAACAACAGTAGATCTTTTAAGGTACCAAACAGTAGGACTGAACAACATAGGCACTCCTATTTCGTACAGACTGTGATTGGCTGGAACCAGCTGGAAGAGAGCACTGTGATGACGGATTCGGTTAAATAAACTCTTAATTCGCAAATGCAAACTGCTTTTACAAAATGGTGAAAGCACATGTATTCTTGACTTTTATAGAATCTAGGTCACCAATTTGACCTGCCTAGTTAGTGTAAAAGAAGGATTTGATCACGGTAAACGAAAGGCTTATGAGAAGCAAGTATTGGATGGCCTGTGTGTACGAGGGGGTGGGCGGTTTTGGCACGATTGCACAGTAAACAGTTAATACTCTAAATTATTTGTCCATAGAAAGTGCACATGATAACATGGCTAAGGCAATCGATATATAGTGCTGTGCTGTATGTAAATAAAAATGTTATCATGTTAGCATTACTTTGTATGTATGTATGTAATACTATGTTTGTATGTATGTGTGTGTGCATGTGAGCATCTGTGTGTATGTATGTGTATGTATGTGTATGCCTGGTTGCATATCAAGCTATTTGAGAAAGACAAAAATCTACTGTGAGAAGAACTTGAGAAACTCACTGTTTTTGGAAGACATACTCTGTTGCTGTGCTGTAGATGCAGTTCATCGATGAGATCCTGGGCACAGGGCTCCTGCTCTACCTCTCTCGCTCCTGGCTCTCAGAGGTCTTCCACCACATCATCTCCTCCGACCTGCTCGCTCTCGCAGGGTACACCGCCGCCATGACAGGCCACTCCGACTCGCCCCTCATTCACAGTCTCATAGGTGAGACCAACTGCCCATTCACAGTATAATTTGTGAGTCAAACAAGCTGCATTGGTTTCCAGATATTAAGCAATTATTTATTACTGCAAGGTAATTAGAGATTTGTTGGTTGCATATACCATGATAGAGTTGAATCGTCATCATGTGATTGTGGTCATGTGACATTGTAGATCTGGATGGCCTACAGAGTCGTGAGGTGGCCGGACAGATGTTGTCTGTCTACCACGACACAAGTGTCATGAGGAACTCAGATTGCAGTGCACCTGCCCTCAAGATAGGTGCGTCAGAAGACTCTTAGTTATAATTAAGTGATTCACATGTAATCAGATTAACCATATTGTATTGATTAAAATCCATATTTTTAAATATAAAAAAATTTAAATATTTTGAAATGCTGTTTACATCTGTACAAATCTATTAACATAATTGTCATTGGTTGACTGACCTATTCCATTTTGCCATTTACATGTTATACGTCCATGTATATCAAAATAAATTTGCAAATGTTCTTCAGCTGGAAATCTGCCAAGCTATTTGCTTACTTACGATCCAGGCATCAAAAGTATTTGTGTTTTCACCACTTGTTTTACCATTCAATTTTTGTGATCAACTTATGCACAAGTTATGATTTGAAATAAATCTGTATAAATACACGATACAGCCATATTGCTCCAATTATATTGCTCCATATTGATCCAATCAAACAAATCCCCACTGAAAATAAAACAAGGTTTGTATTTGTAATATAAAGTTAATCCTTAAAGTTGTTTCACTGGATTGTGTCCTGTGTGCAGGCCCAAGCTTCTCAAAGGAGATTCTGACGGTGTGTTGGGACGGCATCCTCGATGTCCTGTCTTCAGTCCTCACTGAGAGGTCGTCTGGTGACCTCTCCAGCAGTCTCTCTTTGATGCTGAACGCCCGTGAGGAGACGGAGAAGGCGAGACAAGCGATCTGCCTCAGTCTGGAAGGGCTTCAGAAGGCCGCCCGTCTCACCTCAATACTAGGTAGAGTATGCAACCTCCACACTATGTACAATCTGCCTCAGCCTGGAAGGGCTTCAGAAGGCCGCCCGTCTCACCTCAATACTAGGTAGAGTATGCAACCTCCATACTATGTACAATCTGCCTCAGTCTGGAAGGGCTTCAGAAGGCCGCCCGTCTCAACTCAGTACTAGGTAGAGTATGCAACCTCCATACTATGTACAATCTGCCTCAGTCTGGAAGGGCTTCAGAAGGCCGCCCGTCTCACCTAAATACTAGGTAGAGTATGCAACCTCCATACTATGTACAATCTGCCTCAGTCTGGAAGGGCTTCAGAAGGCCGCCCGTCTCACCTCAATACTAGGTAGAGTATGCAACCTCCATACTATGTACAATCTGCCTCAGCCTGGAAGGGCTTCAGAAGGCCGCCCGTCTCACCTCAATACTAGGTAGAGTATGCAACCTCCATACTATGTACAATCTGCCTCAGTCTGGAAGGGCTTCAGAAGGCCGCCCGTCTCACCTCAATACTAGGTAGAGTATGCAACCTCCATACTATGTACAATCTGCCTCAGTCTGGAAGGGCTTCAGAAGGCCGCCCGTCTCACCTCAATACTAGGTAGAGTATGCAACCTCCATACTATGTACAATCTGCCTCAGTCTGGAAGGGCTTCAGAAGGCCGCCCGTCTCACCTCAATACTAGGTAGAGTATGCAACCTCCATACTATGTACAATCTGCCTCAGTCTGGAAGGGCTTCAGAAGGCCGCCCGTCTCACCTCAATACTAGGTAGAGTATGCAACCTCCATACTATGTACAATCTGCCTCAGTCTGGAATGGCTTCAGAAGGCCGCCCGTCTCACCTCAATACTAGGTAGAGTATGCAACCTCCATACTATGTACAATCTGCCTCAGTCTGGAAGGGCTTCAGAAGGCCGCCCGTCTCACCTCAATACTAGGTAGAGTATGCAACCTCCATACTATGTACAATCTGCCTCAGTCTGGAAGGGCTTCAGAAGGCCGCCCGTCTCACCTCAATACTAGGTAGAGTATGCAACCTCCATACTATGTACAATCTGTCTCAGTCTGGAAGGGCTTCAGAAGGCCGCCCGTCTCAACTCAGTACTAGGTAGAGTATGCAACCTCCATACTATGTACAATCTGCCTCAGTCTGTAAGGGCTTCAGAAGGCCGCCCGTCTCACCTAAATACTAGGTAGAGTATGCAACCTCCATACTATGTACAATCTGCCTCAGTCTGGAAGGGCTTCAGAAGGCCGCCCGTCTCACCTCAATACTAGGTAGAGTATGCAACCTCCATACTATGTACAATCTGCCTCAGCCTGGAAGGGCTTCAGAAGGCCGCCCGTCTCACCTCAATACTAGGTAGAGTATGCAACCTCCATACTATGTACAATCTGCCTCAGTCTGGAAGGGCTTCAGAAGGCCGCCCGTCTCACCTCAATACTAGGTAGAGTATGCAACCTCCATACTATGTACAATCTGCCTCAGTCTGGAATGGCTTCAGAAGGCCGCCCGTATCACCTCAATACTAGGTAGAGTATGCAACCTCCATACTATGTACAATCTGCCTCAGTCTGGAAGGGCTTCAGAAGGCCGCCCGTCTCACCTCAATACTAGGTAGAGTATGCAACCTCCATACTATGTACAATCTGCCTCAGTCTGGAAGGGCTTCAGAAGGCCGCCCGTCTCACCTCAATACTAGGTAGAGTATGCAACCTCCATACTATGTACAATCTGTCTCAGTCTGGAAGGGCTTCAGAAGGCCGCCCGTCTCACCTCAATACTAGGTAGAGTATGCAACCTCCATACTATGTACAATCTGCCTCAGTCTGGAAGGGTTTCAGAAGGCCGCCCGTCTCACATCAATACTAGGTAGAGTATGCAACCTCCATACTATGTACAATCTGCCTCAGTCTGGAAGGGCTTCAGAAGGCCGGGCGACTCACCTCAGTACTAGGTAGAGTATGCAACCTCCATACTATGTACAATCTGCCTCAGTCTGGAAGGGCTTCAGAAGGCCGCCCGTCTCACCTCAATACTAGGTAGAGTATGCAACCTCCATGCTATGTACAATCTGCCTCAGTCTGGAAGGGCTTCAGAAGGCCGCCCGTCTCGTCTCAATACTAGGTAGAGTATGCAACCTCCATACTATGTACAATCTGTCTCAGTCTGGAAGGACTTCAGAAGGCCGCCCGTCTCACCTAAATACTAGGTAGAGTATGCAACCTCCATACTATGTACAATCTGTCTCAGTCTGGAAGGGCTTCAGAAGGCCGCCCGTCTCGTCTCAATACTAGGTAGAGTATGCAACCTCCATGCTATGTACAATCTGCCTCAGTCTGGAAGGGCTTCAGAAGGCCTCCCGTCTCGTCTCAATACTAGGTACAGTAGGCAAACTCCATACTGTGTACAATCTGTCTCAGTCTGGAAGGACTTCAGAAGGGCACCTGTCTCACCTCAATACTAGGTACAGTAGGCAACCTACATACTACTAACGACCCCTTGTAGAGTAGGAAAGAATTTTTCTCTCTACAGTACATTTTAATAGAACATATTATATTCTTAAGAACATCTAGACTTCTATTATATAAATAATATTTACTTTACATAAAACATAAACAACACACAGTGCATAAAACATTCACTGACCTTACTGTATTAAGTATTTTTTATAATCAGTAGTGCAAACCAAATAATGTAAAATAATGTAAAAATAAACCACGTATTATACATGTATTGCACAATTTGAACTCATTTACATGTAATTACATGACTTATTAACTATAAGCTATAATGTTTCTTCTACGCAATTCACAGTTTTGACAGGAAATTTGTTAGATAGACAAACTTTGTATTGATTACATTAATAAACTTAGAACTCAGAATAAATTTATTTGACCTATAAATATGATACATATACAACGAATAACGCAAGTAATACATAAGGTTGGGAGACTCTCATTAAGATATATAATATCGCTAGCACACGAACCACCCCATAAATATAAACAACAATACAATTTACATGACACAAATCAGAATAGCATATGACTTGTTTTTATAGTTGATAATTACTCAATTTGTGTCAACATGCATACATAATACAATGACTGATTTTATGTACACATTGACGTACAAGACGGAAAGATATGTCAACTGTTTCACATTATGTGCATTAAACAACTGGTTCATTTTCAAAGTATAGTGTATTAGGTCTGATTCTAAAGTATTTCTTTATGTATTTTGATCTCTCTTCTACTAGTGATGGACATACAAGTACGTAATGATATTCATCACCTTGGTCGCCATTGTTGCCTAAGTTACACAGCCTCTGAGTGACCAGTGCACTGATAATTTAAGTTGTGACAATAATAATTATTGGTGTGACCTCTCTTATTAGCGTAGCAGTGACCACTATATTGACCACTGTACTGACCATAATGGTGACATGTAGTAACAAGTGAACTGCATTGTCCACCAGAGTGACCACTGTTGTTCTGCCCCCAGGATTACAAGACCGATGTGGGGCAGTGTTTGCAAGACTGGCCAGTACGTCGTGTGTCAGTGAGGACAACCGGGAGCGGGCAGACAAGAAGCGACAGGGACTGTCCAGCGTGTTGGTTAGTAAGTCGTGTCTAGTACGACTGCCCGCAGCCTACGCACTCAGCATGGATGTCTTGCTGGACATTGGCCTGGAGATGGGCAGTCACTCGGCCGACTGCTGGACACACGTCTTCAAGTAAGTTCAGCACAGACACTGATTATCTATGTCACTCCTGTCTCTGGTCTGTGATATCTTACTCGATTCTATGGTCTGTGATATCTTACATCGTTCTATGGTCTGTGATATCTGACATCATTATATGGTCTGTGATAACGCACTTCATTATCTGGTCTGGGATATCTTAATCATTCTTTGGACTGTGATATCATATTAATTGTTTCTCTGATCTGTGATATCTTACTTAATTCTTTGATCTGTGATATCTTACTTCATTCTGCGGTCTGTGATATCTTACATCATTCTCTGGACTGTGATATCTTACTTCTTTCTCTGGTCTGTGATATCTTGTTTTATTCTCAGGCCTATTTTCTTGCTGTATTCTGTAGCCTGTGATATCTTACTCAATTATTTCATTTATAATATCTTATTCCATTTGCAGACCTATGATCTCATACTTCATTCTCAGACCTGTAATGTAGTATTTTGTTTGTTCATCTGTAATACCTTATTTCATACTCTGATCTGTGATATCTTATTTCAGTCTCACACCTATGATATCTTACTTCATGTCTTATTTCATTGTGATAAACATCTGTATATTTCTTACTTCATTCTCTGAAAAGTGATATCTTACTTTGTTCCCAGGACCAGAATGTCTTAGTTCATTCTCTAATCTTTGAATGTATATTTCATGCTCGGATCAATAATATTTTACATATTTCCCAGAGTTGTGATATCTTATTCAATGCGTGTCGCAATCATTGGCTGTGTTTGCTCCAGGTGTTGTGCGCATGTAGCCAGTGTGGAGCACACGTACTTCAGTGGACAAAGCCAGACTCCTGGAGTCGCTCCAGAGCCACAGTCACATGGTCTAGATGGCGCTAGTGTCAGGTATGTATCACACACTGCAGTGAACAAATGAATGTTCATTTTTTTTTTAAATCATTATTCACAGCATTTTATTTATTGAAAAGGCAAAATAATACTTAATATATTGTTTACTATTTTATAAATATTAATGCTATGTTTATTGCAGTTTACTGCAGTTTTTTTGCAATGTTTATTAAGTCTGTGGTTGAGTTTAATTTTACCTAGTCATAATTATTGGGTCAGCTATGTGTTATTCTATCAGCATAAATATGTCACATTATTGAGACACAGTAGCACTCATATATGATATGTATGACTCTTCAACTGCTGGCACATGATGACACTAGAATGTGACATAGTGACACCAAGTCATGTGACACGTGTTCCATGTAGTGACTGATGTTGATACCAACTGACTTGTAACAAATTTTGTACATGGTGACACGTAGTGACACTGGCCTGTCTGACACGTCTCTTGCAGTGAGCTTGGTCTCTATGGCACTGTGCTGATGTCACCCCAACCTGTCACCCCTATCATGGATGTGCCTGAACTGATCCGACAGAGTCACATAGATGCAGGGTGGGACATTTCCATTGCAGCAGGAGGGGTGTTAACTCCAGTCGTCACTTCCAAAGTGCTGTGTCAACTGTCGCAACAAGTGGACAGGTGGGTCTCGGTGACAGCATCACTTATGCAACAGCATAAACACTGTAATTATGTATGTGTGCGATTATTGAGATGCTCCTTTTTCAGAGAGCTTAGGGAATCATTGCCAAATACACTGACATTATACATGACTTATATTTATGTACATACATTTGCTCTAAGAATTAAATAGTTGTTTAATTTACATCATAGCAATTCCATCCTGAAATCAGCAAAGGATAAGTTGTACTGAAAGTTGTTTTGGTGAAAGTCAGCACAGGTCTCCACAATATGTTGGGTGTCTGTATTTCTAGCGTTGAACTTCAGTGGACTTGGGAGACCTGTAGATCACCTCCAAAATGAGCTTACTTTTTTGAGGAAGCAATATCTTACGGGATAGTCCCATACGACCTCATCCACCACACTGCTTAGTTCCCATTCCCACAATAGCGTCAATGCTCACCAGGGCCTCACCCAGAAACCCGCCCACCCGTCCTGTGGACGGGTATATTCATAAATTGCGTTTTTTGGATGGGATCAAATTGATTGTGGTCGTTTATTTGCATGGGCTAGCCCGTCCATGCCATTTTTACGACTTCATTGAAACTGCTGCGAAGCCAGTTACAAAATCTAGGGAGACTGGTTTTGAAAAGCTCCCCGACACACGCCAGGCTTCGACATGCTAAGATAATTGTCACCTACCCACTAGCGGTGACTTGCTAGGGTAATTGTTATCTACCCGCTAGCCGTGGCTCCTTGAAAGGCACCCGACACTTGCCTGTGTCTATGTAGACTAAATAATCCTATGTGAAGTCAACATCAGGACAGGGAGATACAATAAACACCTGCCAATTACAACGTGTTCTTGGAAAACGGAATTCCGCGTAATTGACATTTCGAAACGGGATTTGTGTTTTTGAACGGAAACTCGGTAAACGCTAAAAGAGTAAAATCACCAACACCGTAAACGATACTGACTTTATTGGTGATATCTTGAAACAAACATGATTACTATGCAACGGTATTCGTTTATTTTGGTGAATTTATGATTTTTAAAACGCGCATGGCAAATCGTTACAAGTATGATGGCGCCGGTGCTACTTCGTGAGTCGTGTCAACCAAAGGCAAAGACCGTGTATCAATACAAGACGGTGCAGCATGCGCTATTTCCATTCTTCAAAGTACGTAAGTGGAGCGGTTAGTCCGCCATTCTGGAGGCACGCCAAGCCAGAACATATGCATTGATGCACGTGGTAGCCTCTCAAATGGCGGGCAAAAACTCCAATTGTAGACTGCCATGATTTCGCTCAGTGACGCCTCCTGTCTAAATATAGGCTCCTTGACTTTGGTATCAACCGACGTAAACAGGGACGCCGGCGGAAGGCGCTAACATAAACCGTTTTTTTATCGTTGTTTGGCTGTCCGCTAAGCGCATTGAAGACATTTTGCTAATTAAATGTAATTGTCACATCGTTATAACACGCATAAGTGTACATATTCCTGTTTCGAACACAAAACTCGAAGGAATAACAACAGCCTAGGTTACACTGGCTCAAAGTGATATACCCCGCGTTTTGTAGTTCTAACAAATTCCGTTGGATGGCGTCATATATAGCGCTAGCTAAAATGAAACAGCATCAGTGATTTGAACATTCATAATTCTTAATATGATTGATTGTGTAAATTACATTTGTCAATGTATATATTAAGCCCTGCTGCAGGAACAACCAGACATTTATGTTATTGTGTGACAGGAATTATTGTATTATCTAAATTTATTATGTACAGTTGTTATTGTGTTGCAAATATTTCACAAATAAATGTTATTAGAAAAGTTAACCACGCAGTAAACAGTATTATTTAGATGCAGAGATCATAACGTGATATTTTAAATATTTGACAGAATGTATTATTTTTCAAAGTTAACTTTGAAATAAAATATTACTTTTCTGAATAGAAATGGGCGTCTTTTTTCACTTTTAAACAGAAAATGCATAATTTGACACGAAAAATACTACTTACATTTCTGATCACACGTGAGATATGCATTCAGCCATGTTCTCTGCTTTGCCTTCATAAATGGTAATATGTACACTGTACTTTTAGTTTATTTTTATATTTTATGATTGGACACACTAAGAATGATTACAAAAATTTACCATGCTGGTGTATATATATAATATATATATATGTATTTATATATATATATATACATATATATATATGTATATATATATATATACACCAGCATGGTAAATTTTTGTAATCATTATATATATATATATATATACTCATAGTTGCATGTCCTATCCCGCATCTGATTGCGCGTTCAATCGCGTGCCTGACCACACTTCGTAGCGTGTCTGAACAAATTTGGACTGGCAAAAGTTTGATCCTGGTTGAGGCCTTGATGCTCACTAATATATTTTCATTCAATAGATGGCATTACTGTAGCAATTTATTTTCCCCACGATATGTGGCGACTACCAAACCACCACAGGCTGAATGTTTTGCATTTTTGAAGACTGCAAACTTTCGTAACCGCATCTTAGTCAAGAGAATTTTAAGGGACTTGAACAATATATTTATACATTTGTTTAATTGATCTATCCATCATGTGGCCTGTTGCCTAGCCAAACTCCGTCAAGCCGTCAAAAAATGGATACCGAACGCATGGTATGTTCAAGCAAAAGGCAACATTTATGAAATGATGACTGCATGCAGGAATGTTTGAATTATATCATGCGGCAATGGTAATATAATTCATGTTTATAATCACTACCAACATTGGTGGGAAAGGTGAAGCTTGACGGAGGTCACGTGCACAATTTTGATTGTGATGTACGCCAACTACAACATACTGGTTACATCAACTGTATATCTCAGCATGCACATGCATGCATTTTTTACTGCCTGTGACATGACATGTGTCAGTCCTCCTGTGTCCCCGGTAGACTGTTTGAGGACGCGGCCAACAAGTTGACGATGAAGACACTCATTAGCTTCCTCGCCCAGCTGTGTGTCTCCAGCCACCAGCAGCTCGCCTCCTACCACCAGTACGGCACACCAGAGGGCAGCACCAGTCTGTCAACGAATGCTCTACACCTGTATCGGCTGGGGGATATCCTGCTCAAGTGCGCCCACAGTTCCCGCCCTCTCCTACACCTCATGAGGGCATGGTGTGAGGTCGCACCCCACTTTGTAGAGGTACGAGGTCTACTTCTTCATCTTTCATTGCTGCTTACATGTGTGTCTTAACTCTTTTTATCCCCGAGGATTGTCCCAAATAAGCTTCCTAGTTCCCAAGCAAATTTGTTTTCATACTGATGTCATGTTTTTTGTCTGCACGTTCTATGTTCATTTTGTATTTGTTAAACTTTTTTCATCAGCAAGCACCAAAAACTATATATTAAATGAAAGCTAATAAAATTCTTTGTAATGGTGTGACTTTTTAAGTGTAGGTATATCTTAACTTTACAATACAATTGTTTTATAAATGTTTGAGTTCATACAAACTTAAAATAATTACAGCACAGTCAACTTCAGATGCCATTATGACAATTATTAATACATTTTTGATCACTGGGATCAGTTACTGAAATCTTTGGAATTTAGTCCTGATTCCGTTGGTACCAAATGTAATTGTGTCAATCGTCCACTTGTGGATGTATAAGCTTTTGACCGCCAATGAACACCAAAATTGCTAATGTAGTTGAGATAGAAAGGGTAACTACGTGAAAAGTCGTAGTTAGGATAGAAAGGGTAACTAGGTGAAAAGTTGTAGTTGGGATAGAAAGGGTAACTAGGTGAAAAGTCGAAGTTGAGATAGAAAGGGTAACTAGGTAAAAAGTCGTAGTTTAGATAGAAAGGGTAACTACGTGAAAAGTCATAGTTGAGATAGAAAGGGTAACTACGTGAAAAGTTGTAGTTTGGATAGAAAGGGTAACTACGTGAAAAGTCATAGTTGAGATAGAAAGGGTAACTAGGTAAAAAGTCGTAGTTTAGATAGAAAGGGTAACTAGGTAAAAAGTCGTAGTTTAGATAGAAAGGGTAACTACATGAAAAGTCATAGTTGAGATAGAAAGGGTAACTACGTGAAAAGTTGTAGTTTGGATAGAAAGGGTAACTAGGTGAAAAGTCATAGTTGAGATAGAAAGGGTAACTAGGTGAAAAGTCGTAGTTGAGATAGAAAGGGTAACTAGGTAAAAAGTCGTAGTTTAGATAGAAAGGGTAACTACATGAAAAGTCATAGTTGAGATAGAAAGGGTAACTACGTGAAAAGTTGTAGTTTGGATAGAAAGGGTAACTAGGTGAAAAGTCATAGTTGAGATAGAAAGGGTAACTAGGTGAAAAGTCGTAGTTGAGATAGAAAGGGTAACTAGGTAAAAAGTCGTAGTTGAGATAGAAAGGGTAACTACGTGAAAAGTCGTAGTTGAGATAGAAAGGGTAACTACATGAAAAGTTGTAGTTGGGATAGAAAGGGTAACTAGGTGAAAAGTCGTAGTTGAGATAGAAAGGGTAACTAGGTGAAAAGTTGTGAGGGGTAACTAGGTGAGGATCATTAGTTGAATAGAGGGGGTAACTAGGTAGTGGTGAAAGGTAACTTCATTGAAAATTAAGTAGTTGGATAGAAAGGGTAACTACATGTAGAAAAGTTAATTAGGTTAGATGAAAATTGGCAGGTGAAAGAGTAGTAAGGATAGAAAGGGTAACTATGTGAAAAGAGAGTCGGTAGTTGGGATAGAAAGGTAACTGGGTGAAAAGTGCGTGATTTGGGATGAAAGGAACTATGTGAAAGTGTAGTTGGGATAGAAAGGGTAACTAGGTGAAAATTGTTGGGATAGAAAGGGGGTGAAAGAGTTGTAGTTGGGATAGAAAGGGTAACCTCACATTGAAAAGTTGTAGTTGGGATAGAAAAGGTAACCGTGAAAAGTTGTAGTTGGGATAGAAAGGTAGCTGCTCATTGAAAAGTTACATTAGTTGAGATAGAAAGAGTACAGGGTAAAAGTCGTAGTTAGGATAGAAAGGTGAAAAGTTGTAGTTACATTAGAAAGGGTAACTAGGTGAAAAGTTGTAGTTGGGATGAAAGGGGTAACTACATGAAAGTTGTAGTTGGGATAGAAAAGTAGCTAGTTGAAAGTTGTAGTTGAGATAGAAAGGGTAACTATGTGAAAAGTCGTGAGTTGAAATAGAAAGGGTAGCTAGGTAAAAGAAAGTAGGTGGATTGGGATAGAAAGGGTAACAGTTGAAAAGTAGTTGAGTTAAAGGATAGAAAGGGTAACTTCGTGAAAGTTGTAGTTGGGATAGAAAGGGGTAACATTGAAAATTACGTGGATTGAGATAGAAAGGGTAACTAGGTGAGGTGAAAGGCCGGTAGTTGGGATAGAAAGGGTAGCAGGTAAGAGTCACGTGGATTGAGGATAGAAGGTAATACGTGAAAGTCGTGTTGGGATGAAAGGATGGCATTGAAAGTAGTTGAGATAGAAAGGGTGAAGTAACTAGGTAAAAGTAACTCATTGAAAAGTACGTGGAGTTGAGAGTTGTATAGAAGGGGTTCACATGAAAAGTCGTGTTGAGGATAGAAAGGGGTAACTACATTGAAAAGTCTTAGTTGAGATAGAAAGGGTAACTAGGTGAAAGCGTTGTAGTTGAGATAGAAAGGGTAACTAGGTGAAAAGTGTTGAGATAGAGAAAGGTATTCACATTGAAAAGTTGTAGTTGGGATAGAAAGGGGAAGAGTATTAGTTAGCAGAGATAGAAAGTAACTAGGTGAAAAGTTGTAGTTGAGATAGAAAGAATTGCTTACATTAAAGAAAAAGTAGGGATTGGGATAGAAGGTGTATGTGAAAGGTTGGTTGGGATGAAAGAAGGGTATGGTGAAAGTGGTGGTTGAGATAGAAAGGGTAACTAAGGTGAAGGGGTAACATTGAAAGGTTTGTAGTTGGAAAGGGTTAACATTGAGAAAGTCTCATTGAAAAGAATTGGCAGGTGAAAGGAGTCGGACTGGGGTGAAAGGGTAACTACGTGAAAGTGGTGGTTGGATAGAAAGGGTAACTAGGTGGTTGTAGTTGGGATGAAAGGGTAACTGCATGAAAAGTAAATTAGTTAAGTTGAAAAGGTATGAAAGGTAATACGGTTAAAGGTAGTTGTAGTTGGGATGAGAAAGGGACGCTTCATGAAAGAAGTTGTAGTTGGGATAGAAAGGGGAAACTACGTGAAAGAGTTGTAGTTGGGATAGAAAGGGGTAACACATTGAAGAGTCGTAGTTGGGATAGAAAGGGTAACTAGGTGAAAAGGTTGTAGTTGGGATAGAAAGGGTAGCTATTGTGAAAGAGTAGGTAGTTGGGATAGAAAGGGTAACTATGTGAAAACTAAGGTAAAAGGAGTTGTGGTTGAGATAGAAAGGTGTATGTGAAAGAGTCTTAGTTGGGATAGAAATTAACTAGGTAAAATTAGTCATTAGATGAAAGGGTAACTATGAAAAGTCTTAGTTGAGATAGAAAAGGTGAACTAGGTGAAAGTTGTAGTTTGATAGAAAGGGTAACTTCATGAAAGAGTCATAGTTGGGGATAGAAAGGGTAACTACGGTAAAGTTGTAGTTTGGATGAAAGGGGTAACACAAAGTCATGGATAGAAAGGGTAACTGCATTGAAAGTCATAGTTGAGATAGAAAGGTAACTGGGTGAAAGAGTTGTAGTTGAGATGAAAGGGTAGAAGTCGTGTTATAGAGAAAGGGTAACTGGGTAAAAGTGCGTGGAGTTGAGATAGAGGGTAACTAGGTAAAGAGTCGTGGTTGGGATAGAAGGGGTAACTACATTGATTGAAAGTTGTAGTTGAGGATAGAAAGGTATGCATTGAAAGTTGTAGTTGGGATAGAAAGGTTGTGGTTGGGATAGGGGTAACTAGGTGAAAAGTTGTAGTTGGGGATAGAAGGGTAACTTGAAAATTAATGGTGGGATAAAAATTTAACTAGGTGAAAGGTTGTTGGGATAGAAAGGGGTAACTATGTGAAAAAAAGTTAGTTTGTACCAAAAGGGTAACAGAAAGTTGTAGTTTGATAGAAAGGTGGCACGTTAAAGTCATGTTGAAAGGGTAACTAGGTGAAAAGTTGTAGTTGAGATAGAAAGGGTAGCAGGTGAAAAGTCGTGTTTAGATAGAAAGGTAACTAATGAAGAAGTAACTAGCTAATAGAAAGGGTGAAAAGTTGGATTGGGGATAGAAAGGGTAACTGGGAAAGTGAGAGGAAGTAACTGGGATGAAAGGGTAACTATGAAAGAGTAAATCGATTGGGATGAAAGGGTAACTAGGTGAAAAAGTTGTAGTTAGAAGGGTAGTTGGGAGGAAAGGGGTAGCTAGGGAAAGTTGTGTTGGATGAAAGGGTAAAGGTGAAAAGTGGTTGAGATAGAAAGGTGAGATTGGGTGAGCTGGCATTGAAAGTTGTGTTGGGATAGAAAGGGTAACTCGGGCGTTGTGAAGTTGGAGGATAGAAAGGGGTAACTAGGGAAAAGTCGAAGTTGGCATAGAAAGAGTGAAAAAGCGTATTGGATAGAAGGTAGGTGAAAGTTGTAGTTGGGATAGAAAGGGTAACTGGTGAAAAGTTGTAGTTGGGATGAAAGGGTAACTAGCTGGAAAAAGGGTAGATAGAAAGGGTAAATCTGTGAAAAGTCGAAGCTGAAATAGAAAAGGGTAACCAGTAGTTGGGATAGAAAGCGGGTAACCACGAAAAGTCGAAGCTGAACTACGCGGAAAAGTTGTAGCTGGGATAGAAAGGGTAACTGCGGAAAAGTTAGTAGTTGGGATAGAAAGGGCAACTAGGTGAAAAGTTGTAGTTGGGATAAGCGGGTTGGGACTAGGTGAAAAGTCGTGGTTGAGTTGAGATAGGCGGCAACTTCGTGAGCAAAAAGCCGTTGATGAGATAGAAAGGGTAACTAACTACTTGAAAAGTCGTAGTTGAGATAGAAAGGGTTAACTACGCGAAAAAGTCTTAGTTAGCAGAGATGGCTCGGTGAGAACTAGGGAAACGCTGTAGGTGGTGAAATGGTGAAAAGTCGTGAGCTGAGATAGAAAAGGGTAACTACGCGAAAAGTTGTAGTTGGGATAGAAAGGGTAACTACGCGGAAAAGTCGTGAAGCTGGAGATAGAAAGAGGCAACTAGGTGAAAAAGTTGTAGCGAGATAGAAAGGGTAACTTCACGGAAAGTTGTGAAGTTGGGATAGGTGCTGGGTAACTACGCGAAAAGCCCGAAGCTGGGATAGAAAAGGCAAATCCAGGTGAAAAGTCGAAGGAGATAGAAAGGGTAAATCCGCGTGAAAAGCCCAGAAGTTGAGATAGAAAAAGGGTAACCACGCGAAAAGTCAGAAGGAGAGATAAGCGGTAAACGTGAAAAGTTGTAGCTGGATAAGCGGTAAATCACGCGGAAAAGTCAGAGTTGAGATAGAAAAGTAACTAGGTGAAAAGCGTAGTTGAGATGAAAGGGCAATCCAGGTGAAAAAGTCGAAGCCGAGAGATAGAAAGGGTAACCACGCGAAAAGTTGTAGCTGATAGGAAAGGGTAACCACGCGGAAAGCTAGAAGCTGGGATAGGAAGGGTAACTACGCGGAAGTGCCCGTGAATTGTAGTTGAGATAGAAAGGGTAACTACGTGAAAAGTTGTAGTTGGGATAGAAAGGGAAACTACGTGAAAAGTTGTAGTTGGGATAGAAAGGGTAACTACGTGAAAAGTCGTAGTTGGGATAGAAAGGGTAACTAGGTGAAAAGTTGTAGTTGAGATAGAAAGGGTAACTATGTGAAAAGTCGTAGTTGAGATAGAAAGGGTAACTAGGTAAAAAGTCGTAGTTGAGATAGAAAGGGTAACTATGTGAAAAGTCTTAGTTGAGATAGAAAGGGTAACTAGGTAAAAAGTCGTAGTTTAGATAGAAAGGGTAACTACATGAAAAGTCATAGTTGAGATAGAAAGGGTAACTACGTGAAAAGTTGTAGTTTGGATAGAAAGGGTAACTACGTGAAAAGTCATAGTTGAGATAGAAAGGGTAACTACGTGAAAAGTCATAGTTGAGATAGAAAGGGTAACTAGGTGAAAAGTTGTAGTTGAGATAGAAAGGGTAACTAGGTGAAAAGTCGTAGTTGAGATAGAAAGGGTAACTAGGTAAAAAGTCGTAGTTGAGATAGAAAGGGTAACTAGGTAAAAAGTCGTAGTTGAGATAGAAAGGGTAACTACGTGAAAAGTTGTAGTTGAGATAGAAAGGGTAACTACGTGAAAAGTTGTAGTTGGGATAGAAAGGGTAACTAGGTGAAAAGTTGTAGTTGAGATAGAAAGGGTAACTAGGTGAAAAGTCGTAGTTGAGATAGAAAGGGTAACTACGTGAAAAGTCGTAGTTAGGATAGAAAGGGTAACTAGGTGAAAAGTCGTAGTTGGGATAGAAAGGGTAACTAGGTGAAAAGTTGTAGTTGGGATAGAAAGGGTAACTATGTGAAAAGTTGTAGTTGAGATAGAAAGGGTAACTAGGTAAAAAGTCGTAGTTGAGATAGAAAGGGTAACTACGTGAAAAGTTGTAGTTGAGATAGAAAGGGTAACTACGTGAAAAGTTGTAGTTGGGATAGAAAGGGTAACTAGGTGAAAAGTTGTAGTTGAGATAGAAAGGGTAACTAGGTGAAAAGTCGTAGTTGAGATAGAAAGGGTAACTACGTGAAAAGTCGTAGTTAGGATAGAAAGGGTAACTAGGTGAAAAGTCGTAGTTGGGATAGAAAGGGTAACTAGGTGAAAAGTTGTAGTTGGGATAGAAAGGGTAACTACGTGAAAAGTTGTAGTTTGGATAGAAAGGGTAACTACGTTAAAAGTCATAGTTGAGATAGAAAGGGTAACTAGGTGAAAAGTTGTAGTTGAGATAGAAAGGGTAACTAGGTGAAAAGTCGTAGTTGAGATAGAAAGGGTAACTAGGTAAAAAGTCGTAGTTGAGATAGAAAGGGTAACTACGTGAAAAGTCATAGTTGAGATAGAAAGGGTAACTACGTGAAAAGTTGTAGTTGGGATAGAAAGGGTAACTAGGTGAAAAGTTGTAGTTGAGATAGAAAGGGTAACTAGGTGAAAAGTCGTAGTTGAGATAGAAAGGGTAACTATGTGAAAAGTCGTAGTTGGGATAGAAAGGGTAACTAGGTGAAAAGTCGTAGTTGAGATAGAAAGGGTAACTAGGTGAAAAGTTGTAGTTGAGATAGAAAGGGTAACTAGGTAAAAAGTCGTAGTTGAGATAGAAAGGGTAACTACCGGTAGGTAAAAAGTCGTAGTTGAGATAGAAAGGGTAACTACGTGAAAAGTCGTAGTTGAGATAGAAAGGGTAACTACGTGAAAAGTTGTAGTTGGGATAGAAAGGGTAACTAGGTGAAAAGTTGTAGTTGAGATAGAAAGGGTAACTAGGTGAAAAGTCGTAGTTGACATAGAAAGAGTAACTACGTGAAAAGTCGTAGTTAGGATAGAAAGGGTAACTAGGTGAAAAGTTGTAGTTGGGATAGAAAGGGTAACTAGGTGAAAAGTTGTAGTTGGGATAGAAAGGGTAACTACGTGAAAAGTTGTAGTTGGGATAGAAAGGGTAACTACGTGAAAAGTTGTAGTTGGGATAGAAAGGGTAACTACGTGAAAAGTTGTAGTTGGGATAGAAAGGGTAACTACGTGAAAAGTTGTAGTTGGGATAGAAAGGGTAACTAGGTGAAAAGTTGTAGTTGGGATAGAAAGGGTAACTAGGTGAAAAGTCGTAGTTGAGATAGAAAGGGTAACTAGGTGAAAAGTCGTAGTTGAGATAGAAAGGGTAACTAGGTAAAAAGTCGTAGTTGAGATAGAAAGGGTAACTACGTGAAAAGTCGTAGTTGAGATAGAAAGGGTAACTACGTGAAAAGTCTTAGTTGAGATAGAAAGGGTAACTAGGTGAAATGTTGTAGTTGAGATAGAAAGGGTAACTACGTGAAAAGTTGTAGTTGGGATAGAAAGGGTAACTACGTGAAAAGTCGTAGTTGAGATAGAAAGGGTAACTAGGTGAAAAGTTGTAGTTGAGATAGAAAGGGTAACTACGTGAAAAGTTGTAGTTGGGATAGAAAGGGTAACTACGTGAAAAGTCGTAGTTGGGATAGAAAGGGTAACTAGGTGAAAAGTCGTAGTTGAGATAGAAAGGGTAACTATGTGAAAAGTCGTAGTTGAGATAGAAAGGGTAACTACGTGAAAAGTCGTAGTTGAGATAGAAAGGGTAACTATGTGAAAAGTTGTAGTTGGGATAGAAAGGGTAACTACGTGAAAAGTCGTAGTTGAGATAGAAAGGGTAACTACGTGAAAAGTTGTAGTTGAGATAGAAAGGGTAACTAGGTGAAAAGTCGTAGTTGAGATAGAAAGGGTAACTACGTGAAAAGTTGTAGTTGGGATAGAAAGGGTAACTACGTGAAAAGTTGTAGTTGGGATAGAAAGGGTAACTACGTGAAAAGTCGTAGTTGAGATAGAAAGGGTAACTAGGTAAAAAGTCGTAGTTGTGATAGAAAGGGTAACTAGGTAAAAAGTTGTAGTTGGGATAGAAAGGGTAACTACGTGAAAAGTTGTAGTTGGGATAGAAAGGGTAACTACGTGAAAAGTTGTAGTTGGGATAGAAAGGGTAACTACATGAAAAGTTGTAGTTGGGATAGAAAGGGTAACTACGTGAAAAGTCGTAGTTGGGATAGAAAGGGTAACTAGGTGAAAAGTTGTAGTTGAGATAGAAAGGGTAACTATGTGAAAAGTCGTAGTTGAGATAGAAAGGGTAACTAGGTAAAAAGTCGTAGTTGAGATAGAAAGGGTAACTACGTGAAAAGTCTTAGTTGAGATAGAAAGGGTAACTAGGTAAAAAGTTGTAGTTGAGATAGAAAGGGTAACTAGGTAAAAAGTCGTAGTTGAGATAGAAAGGGTAACTAGGTGAAAAGTTGTAGTTGGGATAAAGAGAGTTAAACTATAATTGAGCAGGCGTATGTTTGTCGTTTTTTTTGTACATGGCTTTGGTCCTGTATTTATCAGCGTGGTTGGGCCCTTAGGAAGCTCAACCTCCCCAATGTTGAAAGAGGGGAGACTTGGCCCCCAATATTGAATTTTTTTTAATTTTGATAATCACCATTCCAGTTTGTATTTTGAAGTAAAATGTGACTAACTTAGAATATTGAGAAAAAAGATTGTACTTTTGTGTATGGCAGAAATGTTTCAACACCACCACCCCCTCTTCCGATGTCACCGCGAAAGTGTTGAAGTGTTGAGTGAGAAGCCAAACAGAAATGTCACTGTGAAAAATCTCTAACAACTCCCCAGTTTCCAATGTAATGTCTGACCAAACCGACAGCGGAGTGCTCAACTGAAGCCCCCGTCTCAGCCCCTCAATATTAATTTTGTTTGAATGCTTATGTGAGGGATATATTGTCTTTGTCACTGTGATTCTTAGAAAGGATGGAAGGTAATGGAGAAAAACTATTTTTTATAAAAGTAAACAAGTGTATAACAAGAAACAAATGCATTATAATAAAGTGTAATATCACATTGTATTTGTCAAGCATATTGTGAGTGACATGGTATTTTTGTCTCGGTGATGTATTTGCGGTCTGTTATTGACACAGTATTTGCATTCCCAGGCTGCGTGTCACCAGGACAGGACGATCTCTAAGAAGGCAGTGGACTGCATGCATGAGGTGTCGACTGCCCTACTGAGTGGGTGGTGTGAACCGCCCCACTGGCGCTTCAACGAGGCTCTGTGTAAACCCTTTGAGAACTTGCTGTGCCTCGATATGTGTGACGGGGACATACAGGACCAGGTAAGACCACTCGGTTACTTCGGTGTATTCTCCTTAACCATTTCAGTGCTGAATTTCTGGCAACTCTGTTACCACTGAATATTGAGTTTCCTTTGAGCTTTCAGTGAAACAGGGTAACACATTTTAACTTCACTTTTTACACAGAAGGGAATTTTTTTTAATAGGAACCACATATATTATAAGCAAACTAGGTTCATCAAAGAATACTGTATGTATACAAATTGTGAGATTGGTTGCCATGGAAAGCGGGAAATTCAAGATGGCGGAACACACTTAGGTGTTTTGTCATGATTCTCATAGAAATATACATTTTTTTAGTAGGAACACCATACATTATGAAACCAAGACAGTCAAGGAATATTGTGGAGACATCCCTTATAACAATGGTTGGCAAATAAACCAGTATACCCAAGAACAACAGTTTTGCCATGATTAAATTTGAACTGACATGAATGACCTAGAACTGTACCACAGTGTTGGCTAGTTCTGCTAATATTTTATGATATATAATATTCAGTAATTTGTCACAAAAGTAACTACTGAATAATAACGTGATTCCCAGACTAATTATATAAATATATGGCATAATATAAAAGACGCCAAAGGCAAAGCGCTAGCACACAATCAAAATTAGTGCAGCATAGACGCGCGGCATACCTGGAACCTATATCATAAACTTGAAAGATAAACCCATGTTGGAATTACATTTATTGTCAAGTATCATAAGACAAAGAAACAAGAAAAAAGTACACAAACATTCCTCTATCATCGCTCACCATGTTGTCGGTTTTGACGAAAACAATTTATTTCAAAGAAAGACACTATCGGAATATCATGACCATATAGATGTACATCAGTGGCTGATGATAACATGTTGGACAATCCCTTCAAAAAGCTCAAAATATCTTGAAATAGTTGCAAACAAACACCCTAGAAATTGTATGTCATCGAGAAGCTGGTGTTTCTGTGATTCCAACGCTAGTCGTAATCAAGCGTCGGTGCTGTTAACATTCATTTCAGTAGTTAGGGAATAAGCCGCTGCGTTGCTGTTGCCGCTCTAGTGGGTTGTCGTATTTAAGCATCATAATATGGCAACCTGCTGTAGCAGGGTCTCGCACTGAAATGGTTAACTACACCAGTTATACTGTATATTACATTTAGAAGATTACTGAAAATTACTGTAAAATAAATGTGACCTGCAACAGCGAACCAGGCATTAAGTCATGTGGGTCTATTCTGGACACGGCCCAAAAACAGCTCTCTAGGTCATTTTCCATCAATTGTGTGATTTTTGCAGGAATGCGTACATTATATCTCATCTTTCAGTCAATATGGGTCAAAATAACCTCGGTTCTCAAATGTTGCTTTTTTTACAGTTTGCTTCAATTTTAGCAATAAATCAAAAACTACTGAAGATATTTCAATAAATGATGTGTCATTTTAAAGCTTATAATCTGTGGAATCCAAAAAGGTACAAAACTCAATTTCACAATTTTGCGACTTAAAGGGAATAAAAACATCTATGGCTTGAATTCATGTTAAGTTACATCCTGCTATCTATTTCCATGTCCACCAAGCCAAAAACAATCAAAAAAATCAATGAATTAGAAATTCCACATTTAATGCTGTACATCCGGACATTTTTGAATATGCATATTTTTGGCGCACTTTTCGGGATGCCGAGATGTGACGTCACTTATGACCCACACTCGCATCAGGCCGACTCTTTCCATGCATTCAGAGCATGTTTACAAGTATAGCTTTTGGGTCGAAACGAGCGTCAGAATGAGTTATTGTGCAATATTCCGATGAAATAAAAACACGGCACACATATAGAGGAACAAGCAGTTATCTTACCGTTCCATATGAATCAAATTTTATTCAAAACAATGAATGTGAATGTGCCTACAAGTCAACTAGGTTTTGCCGAGCTTGGGCTCGTTTTCAGAATAATTATATCGAATGCAACCAACGAGAGATAATCTACACCAATAAACATACATAGCAAACATATATCGTATCCAGCTACAGAAAGTAACGTGTATAATCTCATAATATCACTAGAATATCGATGTATGAAGGAGGAGTTGTATCATAACAACTTCAATCAGTGAGTGAATTTCTGTCGGACCTGCTAGCTCAGTTAGTAAAGGTGTTGGTTCCTCAGCATTTATTTTGCAATCGGGTGACGCCGGTTCAAACCCCACACCAAACCGTTGATTTTTTTACACTTTTTTTGGTTTATGTTTTCGCGAAGTAATATAAACCAAATCATTTTTATACTATGATGCACTGTTTGTAAATATTTTGGTAGTAATTATTTATTCGCCACAAAAATGAAAATATGGTAATTATATATAACGCGATGTTTCTAAATTTTATTTATCCAGACAGATCACCATTTGTTTTCACATATATAATTACAATATATTACCGTACAATATATATATACAATTAATAAATTATATATCCATTACATTATATTTGTTTGGATGAATAAAATTTAGAAAATTCGTTACATAATTCCCATATTTTCATTTTTGTGGCGAATAAATAATTACTACCAAAATATTTATAAACAGTGCATCATAGTATAAAAATGATTTGGTTTATATTACTTCGTGAAAACATAAAACAAAAAAAGTGTAAAAAAATCAATGGTTTGGTGTGAGGTTTGAACCGGCGTCGCCCGATTGCAAAATAAAAGCTAAGGAACCAACGCCTTTACCAACCGAGCTAACAAGACCGATAGAAATTCACTGACTGATTTAAGATGTTATGATAAATTGAACAACTCCTTCATACATCGATATTCTAGTGATATTATGAGATTATACACGTTACTTTCTGTAGCTGGATACGATATATGTTTGCTATGTATGTTTATTGGTGTAGATTATCTCTCGTTGGTTGCATTCGATATAATTATTCTGAAAACGAGCCCAAGCTCGGCGAAACCTAGTCGACTTGTAGGCACATTCGCATTCATTGTTTTGAATAAAATTTGATTCATGTGGAACGGTAAGATAACTGTTTGTTCCTCTATGATGACTAGTGTTTGTATTTCATCGGAATATTGCACAATAACTTATTCTGACGCTCGTTTTGACCAAAAGCTATACTTGTAAACATGCTCTGAATGCATGGAAAGGGTCGGCCTGATGCGAGTGTGGGTCATAAGTGACGTCCCGATACCTCGTGATCGCCTAGCTCATTAAATTTTATTTTCCGCGGGAATCGCTACACAGACGGGTTTAAAATCGAATTTATGCTACAAATGTATTTTTCTGTATTTTTTTAGTGTTGTCAAATGTTACATACAAGGTTAAACTGTGTGTACACATGGAAAAAGGATTTTAGCTAATGCCTTATTTTTATTTCCTTTAACACCCAGTTTGCTGTGGCAGGCCATAAATTATACAATGGCCAAACTGCATATATCAAATAGCAAGTATTGTCTTAGTTCTTTTGAAATGTTGAAGTCTCATTCTATTATTGGGGGATTTATTAGGCTAACAGATGGTTGAGGTATCACACAAATTAGTAATACCACAAGAGTTTATTAATTTAAAATATCAGTAAAATAAATTATCAGTTTTATATTCATTATCAGCTAAACTATTTGTT
Organism: Paraescarpia echinospica; assembly: GCA_020002185.1. Taxonomy (NCBI): domain Eukaryota; kingdom Metazoa; phylum Annelida; class Polychaeta; order Sabellida; family Siboglinidae; genus Paraescarpia; species Paraescarpia echinospica. The sequence continues at coordinate 44,184,797 of CM034532.1, read as the reverse complement.
TGCATTGTCCTTAGTAGCATTCTTGGTAATAGGTTACTGGTGGCTACTTTCTACGCTTTTGCATGCATTATTTTAACCTATTGAAGTTTAACAAGATTTAAGAAGAATAGATATTGGCTTATTAAAAATTGATAATATGAAATGGCTATTCTCCTTCATAATATTGTGACGAACCCAATTTCCGGGTGATATGCCACATTTTAGGCTGCAATAGTTGTGTGCATGAGGGGGCACTTGGTATAATGCAGATATGTCTTTCAGAAAGAAACCTCTAATAAAATAAAACCAACTTTAAACTACAGTTGAACCTTCCTACTTAGGTCAGCCTTGGGACTGGGCAAAACTACTTATTAGCGGGACTAACTTAACCTATATCTTACTGGAACAAAACTAATTTGGGACTGTTCCAGGGTGACCTTTAAAGCAAGGTTCTACTGTAGTTTAGAACACTTCTACTGAAAATCAGAATTTGTGAATAATATTTATTTTCTGATGCTTTCTCAAAAGCAACAAGCTGCACTTGTCTATGATGTGTCCCTCCCATCAGTGAAGACTGCCTACAATGTCTCCAATCTCTCTTGTGTCCTGTCAGGTCATCTGTTCTATCGGAGAGCTCGTAGAAGCTTGCTCCACGGAAATGCACTCCGGATGGCGATCGCTGTTTGGAGCTCTTCGGGCAGTGAAAATAGAATACACAGCGAATGAGGAAGTGAACGAGGTCAGGCAACATCACATCGCGAATGTTCTTGATGTGTTTGATGTCTTCCTCAACACAGACAATGTCTCTGTATTCTCCAATGCTGCTGTCGACTGCATCTTGTGTTTGCAGAAATATGTCCATGGCACAGGTGAGGGTTGTGTATGAACATTAATGGCAATGTCAAACCTTCTTTAGCGGCCTCAGTAGACCATTTTTGTAGGTATTGTAGTTCATAAAAGCATTCATAATATATGTTAATTTCATACACAGAGTTTCATTAATTAAGGTAGTAATGGTGCTAATGACATGCTTGTTTTGATTTAAATAAAATTCATACAAGTTTTGAAGATAAACTAAAAATAAATAAAAAATTATCAGACTTCCTAACATATTAAACAGTACTCGAGACCAAAAAGAATAAATTTGTCATGTTGTTTAGTGATATTTAAATGCATTTAAAGACAAATAAAAAATATATTTAAAAAATCACTCTAAAATGGCATTTTATTTCATTTTGAGAAATTCCCTGAAAGAAAAGTTTGTATCTTTGTAAGTACAAATATGTTATTGACATTCAGACGGTTTTTTTTTGTAAACAAATGCATGTTAAGTTTGCTACAGCTTCATAAAAATGTTGCTACAATGTTGAAAGACAGGAAAAATCCGTACTGCATTTTTGGCACGACCCCTTCACCAAACGTAAAACCGAGCAATTTTGCATTAACACAAGTCGAGTTCATATGCCAAGTTATAGCTTTGTAAGTATTGTAGTTTTTATAAAAAGTTGGCAGGTTGTTTATTTCAACTCAATTTGACAGACACTTCTATTATTGAGATTCCCCCCAAAGTTGGCCCTACAATTGGTATTTGTAATGACAAATGCCTAATGATATCGTGTTATGAAGGGCCACTTGTTGTGGTAGACAAGATTGATTGACATCCACGTGGGGGGTTGGGGTCAGTCACATGTCATTGCAACTAGCGGCAGAGGTCATGCGTTGTTGCAGAATAAACAAAACTATTGCCAGTATTTGGTGATTTAACAGTGATTGAGGGGGCAATGAGGAAAGAGAGGGTGTTTATGGGCAACTCCATTATGAGAAAGACGGACAAGACACTGAGCGAGGGGAAGGACGTCGTTATTTGTTTACCGGGGGCTAGGATTGAACATGTAACTGACAGGGTAGAGAAGGTATTGGGACATGGCAAGGGGGGGTCTATACTGGTACATGTAGGAACAAATAATGCAGACCGGGAGGGGACAACTGCGATAGTACAGAAGTATAGACAGTTAGTGAGGAAGCTAAAGAAGACGAGAGTTGAACAGGTTATTCTGTCAGGAATTTTGCCAGTAATGGGAGGAAGGGAGGCAACGTATAGAAACTGCAAGAGGATGGCGATCAACGCACTAGTTGAGCAGATGTGTGAAGAAGAGGGAGTGGGATTCACAGATTTATGGGGATACTTTGTTGGGAGGGAAGATATGTACATGAGAGATGGCCTCCATCTTAGTGGAAAGGGGGCAGCAGTTTTCTCAGAGAACCTGCTGCGATCTGCTGACAGTGGGACAGGTTGCATCTATTTAAACTAGATTCGCAGGGGGGACTCACAGAAAAGCCTGAAAATGAAGGCAAAGATAAAGACAGCACAAATAAATCAGCAAATAATAGTCCGGAAAACTCTTCTGAAGCTGGATATAAATGTGTGTGTTTAAATGCAAGGAGTATAGTAAACAAAAGAAATGAACTAAACATTATGGTAGAAGATATTGACCCTCATATAATAGGTATAACCGAATCCTGGACCACCACCGATATATCAGATGCCGAATTGGGATTAACAGGATATGTAATGTTTAGAAAAGATAGAATAGGAAGAAAGGGAGGTGGAGTTATTTTATATATTAAAGAATCTATCCAGGCTTATGAAATAAAATTAGAAAGAGAAGCAGATTGCGAAGAAGCTGTTTGGTGTAACATAGTTACAGGTAACTCAACGTTAACAGTTGGGTTAGTTTATCGAAGTCCAAACATAAGCATAGAAGAGAATGAAAAATACAAAACGCTATAAGGGAAGTAAGCAAACGGGACTGTATTATTATGGGGGATTTTAACCACAGGCATATACAATGGAAATCTCTACAAAGTATGGGGAGTGAGGACTACAAGTTTTTAGTTTTAGTTCAAGATACTTTCCTTTCTCAACATGTGCTAGAACCAACCAGGGGTGAGAATGTGTTAGACATAGTTTTGTCCTCACAGAATGAATTAGTTGACAATGTCAAGATATGTGAGCCACTGGGGAGCAGTGATCACAACCAGATACACTTTACCATCAAAGTAAAATCAGAAAGGAATAGTAAAAAGCAGTATAGGAGAAATTTTCACAAAGGAAGGTATAAGGACATGAGGAAATATTTAGCAAAGATAGACTGGAATAACACACTGAAAAATAAGACGGCAACAGAATGCTGGAATATATTAAAGAGTGAAATTAAGTGCATAGTCGATAAATTTGTACCCTTCAAAAAACAAGGAAAACGGTTCAAAAAGAAACACTTATCGAAAGAAGCCATTAAAAAAATTAAGTATAAACAAAAGATGTGGAAATCATATAGATGTACTGGAAATGAAGAAGCACTTAACCAACTTACAGCTGAAATTAGAAATTCAAAGAGAAGCTATGAACAACAATTAGCTAGTAATATAAAACATGACAGCAAGAGTTTTTATGCGTATGTTCGAAGCAAACAGAAAGTTCAAGATAAGGTCGGTCCCCTAGAAGATAGTGCTGGAAATATAATATCAGAGGGATTCTTAATGGCAGAAGACCTGAATGAGTACTTTAGTTCAGTGTTTACCAGGGAAGATATTAGTTCACTGCCAGTACCAGAGGCTAAGTTCAAGGGGGCAGATCCAGACTATTTAGGACAATTAATTGTAACCCCGGAAATGGTAGGTAAGAAAATAAGGGCTATGAAGGATAATAAATCACCTGGAGTGGATGGTATTCCACCCAAACTACTATTGGAAATTGTAGAACAAATTAGCATACCGCTTGCAGCAGTTTTCAACTTGTCATTAGAAGAGGGAGTGGTTCCTTTAGAATGGAAAGAAGCAAACATTATACCGTTATTTAAAAAAGGTTCGAGAAACAAGTCAGAGAACTATAGACCAGTGAGTTTAACATCAGTGATTTGTAAATGATTAGAAAGACTAATTAAAGATCACATGGTGGATTTTCTTGTTAAACATAACTGGATGAACCCATCTCAACATGGTTTTTAAAAGCGAGGTCATGCTTAACAAATATGTTGTATTTTGGAAGACATCACTGAGTGGGTAGATGAGGGACCACCAGTAGATATCATCTACTTAGATTTTCAAAAAACTTTTGACAAAGTACCACATCAAAGATTACTGCTTAAACTAAAGGCCCATGGCATAAGAAATGGTATAATAAACTGGATAGAACAATGGCTGATTGACAGAAGACAACGTGTAGTAGTTGATGGGGTGGCTTCAAACTGGAAATCGGTATTGAGTGGGGTACCACAGGGATCAGTATTAGGACCTATATTATTCTTAATATATATCAACGATTTGGATGATGAAATAACAAGCAAGGTGTTGAAATTTGCGGATGATACAAAAGTGTTTAGAAGGATTAAAAGTGATGGAGATAGACAGCATTTACAAGATGATCTTGACAGGTTGATCAAATGGTCTGAAAAGTTGCAAATGCTGTTCAATTTTGGGAAATGTAAATGCCTCCACACAGGACATGGGAACGAAGAGTTAGAATATACAATGGGGGGTACTGTACTAAGTACTACTGAAAAAGAAAAGGACTTAGGGTTAACCATTAGTGCTGATATGAAGGTTTCAGAGCAGTGCGGAATTGCAGCTTCAAAGGGAAATCAAATCCTTGCATTAATTAGGCGAAACATAACGTATAAGGAAAAAGAGCTAATAATACCGCTGTACAAAACAATAGTTAGGCCTCATTTAGAATATTGTATTCAAGCATGGAGGCCATATCGCAGGAAGGACATAGATATGTTAGAAAGAGTGCAGAGGAGAGCAACTAAAATGATACCAAAACTGAGGGATCTTAGTTACGATATACGCCTAAAAAAATGCGGTTTAACAACACTAGAGACCAGGAGATTGAGAGGAGATCAGATAGAAGTGTTTAAAATATTGAAGGGTTATGAAAATATTGATAGAAATATTTTTTTCTCAGTTAAGAAAGATAGAAGGACTAGAGGGCATGGACTTACATTAGCAAAGGAGCAGTGTAGATTATATGTAAGAAAGTTCTCATTCTCACAAAGGACTGTAAATGAATGGAACAGATTATCTGCTGATTGTGTGGGTGCTAGTAGCGTGAATATGTTTAAAAATAAAATCGACACATACCTCAGACGGGCTGGATACACATAGATAAAAGGGTCGGACTCTCGATAAGCCAAAGGGCTTCCTTGTCCACCTGCCACCTAGAGTTAATTCTCTGGTTGGCAATCTTGTTAAATCTTGTTAAACAGTGTGATGCATTTATGTAATTATAATACAACAGCATAGTGGCATGAGAATAACCAGAACTGTTCGACCTAGGCAAAGGTGTACTTATATTGATACAGAAACCAGGCAGACCGATAGGTCCACTAACGAGTGGGCGTCCGATAGTTTTACTATCAGTAGTCCGAAAGACACTGTCTCATCATTCTGTCGAGGATCGCCCCGAAAGTTGATGACTACCTGTTGCCGTCGCATTCGGGATTCCGATGCGGACGCAGAACGGCCGATGTAGTCTTCGGCTATCGTTGGCTCTGTGCTAAAGCGCAGCATCAGCTCGTGTCAATCGAATTTCTCAGTATTGACCTAAGTCGCATCTTCAACACCATATGTTGCAACAAGCTGCTTGATACGCTACAAACATTCCTGAGCGAGTCGGAACTGCAGATAAATCGCCTCCGTCCTGATTCGCTCAAGTCGCATCTCTCAGCAGGCGATTGTCATTCATTCGCGACATCCATCGGTACACCGCAAGGCGACAGCCTCAGCCCAGTGTTATTCACTGTGTACCTTAAAACAGCACTCCGTGACCTTCGATCGCGCCTCCCGACATGTCCACTGGCCAATGCCACCCTACCGACGACATGGACTTTGCCAGTTCTTCTCGAGATCGAGCGTATCGTGCCAGCTTGCTTGGCAGAGTGGTCGCTAATGATCAACGTGTCAAAAACAGAATGAACAAGTATCAACTGACATGTTGACTGCATACAGGAAGAGTGGCGTATGACATGCAAACTTGGGTCCCTCCTCGGTGAAGCCGAAAACGTCGCTCGCCAAAAGCAGCTGGCCAACATCACCTTCCGCAAGCTGTGGACACTGGTTTAGGTGATCAGAGATCTCTCTACAGCTGCGGCTATGGCCACACGCACCTTTCGTTGTGCCCGTGTTGGCGTACAAAATGGGTACATGGGGACTTATGAAATCAGAACTAGATTGCCTAGATGCATACCACCATCATCATGCCAGATCATCGGCATCTGTTGGCCACATCGCATTTCTAACGAGGCACTGTACCACCGTTGCCAATGCCGTCTCATCAACAAAGCTGTCATAAATGCAAGATGGAGTCTATTCGGGCATGTGCTCTGTATGCCACCCGATGCACCCGCTCAGCGAGCAATTGACAACTATTTCGCCGTGGACACAGATGTGATGACATATAAGGGTCGACCGCAAATGACTGCCGATGGCATTGAGTGTGGACCTACAACGCATAGATCGTACGTTACGTTGCAATGCTGACGTCGATGCTCTGCGCGCACTTGACCGTTAACAGTGGCGAGAGTTGGAGCTGAGTAATTAAAAATAAGAAAGCATTATATGAATCCATGGAATTGATCTTTTAAATTATTTTTTATTTACATATTTATTATATTTTAGTCAATTTCTACTGACTTTTTAACAAGCATTTTAAAGTTTTTTATCACACTTAGAACTTTGATTTATTTAGCATAAATTATGTCTTATTTTAAATGTTTTTAAAAATTGTTAGTGCATTTTGAACTGGTTTTTACTGGGATGTATGCTACATTGCAAAGGACTATTTATTTATTCTTGATTTCATTAATGATTTGCACGTGTCCTGTAGGTCTTCAGTTTATAAATGGTTGTGTTGGTAGAATTATTTCCATTCTTAAATAAATAAATGACTAACTTTCCTTGACATGCCCACGATAAAGGAATGCTTACAAAAGTTCTTATTTCAACCTAAATTTTCCTGTACTTGGTTTTATGTTAATGTTTGTGACTGCCTTGAGACTAATGGCGTATGTTTGACAGGAGAGAGTGACGGTGATGACAATGACAACTCCGACTCGGGTAGTGACGTGACAGAAGTGACAGCAGAGAGTCTCTGTCTGCCGGCTCTGGGCTATCTACAGCACTGCTGCGGCATCCTAGCTTCCATGTGGAGCATGCCTAGTTGCCCAGTCATCAGTGATGCTAACAGGTAGGTACTGGAGCATCAGGCTCCACGTGGAGCATGCCTAGTTGTCTAGTCATCAGTGATGCTGACAGGTAGGTACTGGAGCATCCTGGCTCCATGTGGAGCATCCTGGCTCCATGTGGAGCATGCCTAGTTGTCCAGTCATCAGTGATGCTGACAGGGAGGTACTGGAGCATCCTAGCTCCATGTGGAGCGTGTCTAGTTGTCCAGTCATCAGTGATGCTGACTGGTAGGTACTGGAGCATCCTGGCTTCATGTGGAGCATGCCTTGTTGTCCAGTCATCAGTGATGCTGACAGGTAGGTACTGGAGCACCCTGGCTCCATGTGGAGCATGCCTAGTTGCCCAGTCATCAGTGATGCTGACAGGTAGGTACTGCAGATTCCTAGCTTCCATGTGGAGCATGCCTAGTTGCCCAGTCATCAGTGATGCTGACAGGTAGGTACTGGAGCATCCTGGCTCCATGTGGAGCATGCCTAGTTGTCCAGTCATCAGCGATGCTAACAGGTAGGTACTGGAGCATCCTGGCTTAATGTGGAGCATGCCTAGTTGTCCAGTCATCAATGAGGCTGACAGGTAGGTACTGGAGCATCCTGGCTCCATGTGGAGCATGCCTAGTTGTCCAGTCATCAGTGATGCTAACATGTAGGTACTGGAGCATCCTAGCTTCCATGTGGAGCATGCCTAGTTGCCCAGTCATCAGTGATGCTGACAGGTAGGTACTGGAGCATCCTGGCTCCATGTGGAGCATGCCTAGTTGCCCAGTCATCAGTGATGCTGACACATAGGTACTGGAGCATCCTGGCTCCATGTGGAGCATGCCTAGTTGTCCAGTCATCGGCGATGCTGACAGGTAGGTACTGGAGCATCCTGGCTCCATGTGGAGCATGCCTAGTTGTCCAGTCATCAGCGATGCTGACAGGTAGGTACTGGGACATCCTGGCTTCATGTGGAGCATGCCTAGTTGTCCAGTCATCAGTGATGCTGACAGGTAGGTACTGGAGCATCCTGGCTCCATGTGGAACATGCCTAGTTGTCCAGTCATCAGTGATGCTGACAGGTAGGTACTGGAGCATCCTGGTTCCATGTGGAGCATGTCTAGTTGTCCAGTCATTAGTGATGCTGACAGGTAGGTACTGGAGCATCCTGGCTCCATGTGGAGCACGCCTAGTTGTCCAGTCATCAGTGATGTAGACAGGTAGGTACTGTAGCATCCTAGCCCCACAGCTGACACGTTTCTCAATGTTCCCTTGTACAGGGGTGAGGTGTAACTCCTCTACTGTTGCACTACTCGTGTTTTAGTTTGCATTCTTTGTGTCCTGTCAGCAGCCCCTCCATTCCATCTTCCTGTCAGTAGCCCCTTCACTCCATCTTCCTGTCAGCAGCCCCTCCACTCCATCTTCCTGTCAGCAGCCCCTCCACTCCATCTTTCTGTCAGCAGCCCCTTCACTCCATCTTCCTGTCAGCAGCCCCCCACTCCATCTTCTGTCAGCAGCCCCCTCACTTCATCTTCCTGTCAGCAGCCCCCTCATTCCATCTTCCTGTCAGCAGCCTCTCACTCCATTTTCCTGTCGGCAGTCCCTGCACTCCATCTTCCTGTCAGCAGCCCCCTCACTCCATCTTCCTGTCAGCAGCCCCCTCACTCCATCTTCCTGTCAGCAGCCCTGTACAGGGAACAAGGAGGAACAACACAAATTTCACTGTTTGTCTTAACGACTGGTTTCAGGGAAATTGGGGGTTTATGCTATGATGTTGGGGTGCATATTACATGGTGATATCAAAATTCTGTCAGATTTGAAGAAAAAAAAATGCATATTTAGAGCATATTACACACAGAAACTTGTGGTACGTTGATTTGTTGACATTGCAGGATCCGGACTACCGCGAGTCCGTACTGCGTTGATCCAGTCATCCTCAACTTTGACATGTCATCCTTCCACGCGACCTTTGGTGTGACCCCCACGGAGACTGCACCACCGGGCCGCGCACCACACGGTCACCGCAATGGCACCGGAGACGTAACCCCCAAGGGCAGTGAAGATGGGGCAGAGTCAGGGTACAGGGCGACACCTCTAGGGCAGTTAGACAAGCCTACGGGGGTACTGCGAGTGTGGTTCCTGGTTCTGGAGGGCCTCACTAACACCGTGTCTGCCTGCACTCGCAACTACCAGCCCCAGATACTGCAGACTCTATTTGATCTACTCCGCTCAGCTGCAGAGATACCCGGTTAGTGCCAGCTATTTATTTTGATATATATAAAAAGCTATATAATGCATTTTAGTTATTATTTTTTTATGTATTTATTAATGTTAATATATTATTTTATATTAATATATATATATATATATAATACATATGTATTTTCCTTAGCTTTCATTGTGATTCCATGTGTGTTTTGTGTGTGTACACCAGTGGTTGGCTGATCCCACATGCATGTTTTATATCGGTATGACACTGTATGCACATGTGAACAGGCTGATCCCAGATATATGGCATTATGCAAATTTCAGTATTAATAGTTTGCTCACTATTTGCATATATATATATATATATATGTGTATGTATTTACTTATAATTGAGCTTGCGTATGTATACAGATAGGTTAATGTTTTCCTCTTAGATGGCTTGAATCTCAAGCGCCAAACTTTCAAAGATTAGTCAATGACCCCTACAATAGGACGTAAGCCCTATATCTTTTCATAATACCCCATATATGTCAAGATTCTAACTTTATATGGCATTCAGGAACTTAAAACGTTATGTGTGCGTAATATGCAAAACGTAACCTAACGATCATAGGAACTACGCACGCGTGGCAAATACTTCGGGAAAATGGCTCCTATACCATAGACTTTGCAACATGGAGTTAGACACTGACACAATAATGCCTATGTCTATACTCATGCCAATAACATAGCTATACGAATATTATTTGATAATTCTACATTCACGACTAATGCCTATCAAAGGATGTGAACTTCTCTCCGACCTTTGTCAGTGTTTATGTAACGATGCTGTGTGTTTTCTAACATTTGGTCAATATTACTATTACGTTTGTCATCTACCAAGGCATTTGATCAGGTGTTGGACATTTTTGCTAGTACATTTAATTACTTTACATTTCAGTTAATTATATTTGTTTTAGCACAGCTTGTTTTTTTATTTTTGATGTACAGTATTTTTTTGTGAATTTTATGTAACGCATATTGAACTATCAAATGAACTACTATATATCAAAATTATTATTACCTAGAGCTACCTGTTGTTTACCTATAAGTGTTACGTGGAGCTGCTTGCTACAGCTGTGTGTTGCATTGCATTGCAGGAGCTGCTTTTGCCCTGTACTGTGTCAACCATCTGCTGCTGCCCAAGCTACAGCAGTGGCTGCGACATGGCAACCAGATCAAAAACTACTGGCACTCGGGCTCCCTCGCCAACTTCAAGCAGTACTGCGGCCTCTGCACAGACCTCGTTGTTGAGTTCATCCTGCAGTTCACCAGTGAGTACTGAGTAACTGCATGTCACTAGTGAGTTCATCCTGCAGTTCACCAGTGAGTACAGAGTCACTCTACATGTCATTAGTGAGTTCATCCTGCAGTTCACCAGTGAGTACAGAGTCACTCTACATGTCACTAGTGAATTCATCCTGCAGTTCACCAGTGAGTACAGAGTCACTCTACATGTCATTAGTGAGTTCATCCTGCATTTCACCAGTGAGTATAGACTAACTCTACATGTCACTAGTTAGTTCATCGTGCAGTTAACCAATGAGTACAGAGTCACTCTGTGTGTCGCTAGTGAGTTCATCCTGCAGTTCACCAGTGAGTTCAGAGTCACTCTACATGTCACTAGTGAGTTCATCCTGCAGTTCACCAGTGAGTACAAAGTCACTCTACATGTCGCTAGTGAGTTCATCCTGCAGTTACCAGTGAGTTCAAAGTCATTCGATATGTCACCAGTGAGTTCATCCTGCAGTTCACCAGTGAGTACAGAGTCACTCTGCATGTCGCTAGTGAGTTCATCCTGCAGTTCACCAGTGAGTTCAGAGTCACTCTACATGTCACTAGTGAGTTCATCCTGCAGTTCACCAGTGAGTACAGAGTCACTCTACATGTCGCTAGTGAGTTCATCCTGCAGTTCACCAGTGAGTACAGAGTCACTCTACATGTCGCTAGTGAGTTCATCCTGCAGTTCACCAGTGAGTACAGAGTCACTCTACATTTCGCTAGCGAGTTCATCCTGCAGTTCACCAGTGAGTTCAAAGTTACTCTACATGTTGCTAGTGAGTTCATCCTGCAGTTCACCAGTGAGTTCAAAGTCACTCTACAATTTGCTAGTGAGTTCATGCTGCAGTTCACCAGTGAGTTCAAAGTCACTCTACATGTCGCTAGTGAGTTCATCCTGCAGTTCACCAGTGAGTTCAAAGTCACTCTGCATGTTGCTAGTGAGTTCATCCTGCAGTTCACCAGTGAGTACAATGTCACTCTACATGTCGCTAGTGAGTTCATCCTGCAGTTCACCAGTCAGTTCAAAGTCACTCTACATGTTGCTAGTGAGTTCATGCTGCAGTTCACCAGTCAGTTCAAAGTCACTCTACATGTCGCTAGTGAGTTCATCCTGCAGTTCACCAGTGAGTTCAAAGTCACTCTGCATGTTGCTAGTGAGTTCATCCTGCAGTTCACCAGTGAGTACAATGTCACTCTACATGTCGCTAGTGAGTTCATCCTGCAGTTCACCAGTCAGTTCAAAGTCACTCTACATGTTGCTAGTGAGTTCATGCTGCAGTTCACCAGTCAGTTCAAAGTCACTCTACATGTCGCTAGTGAGTTCATCCTGCAGTTCACCAGTGAGTTCAAAGTCACTCTACATGTTGCTAGTGAGTTCATGCTGCAGTTCACCAGTGAGTTCAAAGTCACTCTACATGTCGCTAGTGAGTTCATCCTGCAGTTCACCAGTGAGTTCAAAGTCACTCTGCATGTTGCTAGTGAGTTCATCCTGCAGTTCACCAGTGAGTACAATGTCACTCTACATGTCGCTAGTGAGTTCATCCTGCAGTTCACCAGTGAGTACAGAGTCACTCTGCATGTCGCTAGTGAGTTCATCCTGCAGTTCACCAGTGAGTTCAGAGTCACTCTACATGTCACTAGTGAGTTCATCCTGCAGTTCACCAGTGAGTACAGAGTCACTCTACATGTCGCTAGTGAGTTCATCCTGCAGTTCACCAGTGAGTACAGAGTCACTCTACATGTCGCTAGCGAGTTCATCCTGCAGTTCACCAGTGAGTTCAAAGTTACTCTACATGTTGCTAGTGAGTTCATCCTGCAGTTCACCAGTGAGTTCAAAGTCACTCTACATGTTGCTAGTGAGTTCATGCTGCAGTTCACCAGTGAGTTCAAAGTCACTCTACATGTCGCTAGTGAGTTCATCCTGCAGTTCACCAGTGAGTTCAAAGTCACTCTGCATGTTGCTAGTGAGTTCATCCTGCAGTTCACCAGTGAGTACAGTGTCACTCTACATGTCGCTAGTGAGTTCATCCTGCAGTTCACCAGTGAGTTCAAAGTCACTCTACATGTCGCTAGTGAGTTCATGCTGCAGTTCACCAGTTGTGGATCAGTGTAATGTTACAGTGGTTGATCTTTGTAATGTTACAGTGTTGGTGGATGAGGAGGGAGCAGTAGAGTTCATGCTGAAGCAGCTGTTGGATGTGTTGGTGGAATGTGTCGCCCAGTGCACAGAGTCTCTCTCTAGACTCGGCTGTTCCTGCATCAGGTCTGTCGCTCTCTTTAATCATATTTTTCTTCTAAAGTATTTAGAATAAAATCTTAATTCTGAATTTGAACCATCTCATAATTGAGATGACCATCATATATTATATAAATAATTGTTCAGCAAATTTTTAGTAGATTTCAATAACATTCCAACAAAAACAACAATGTACTATTGTTTTGTAATACTTTTACAGAGTTACATGTTGCTTGTAAACAATGAATCAATACATGTAATGAGTACTGGAAGCCTAATAGTCATAACAGTAGTTATAAACATAAGGTGATAGGAGAAGGTCTTAGTCAAAATGAACTCGGTTTTAGGGGGTTTACATGCTAGCATTATGAAGCTTAACAAAAGGGTGGGTGTCTCAAAAAGTCCACTAATAGTGTGGCGTACTTTATGGAGGGCTCCAGGCACCCTGCTTGGTCGTCCTGAGGTTGTAGTGTTGTGTTGGTTGCAGACACTGTGTGTTGAGCTGTGGACCGGAGTTGACAGAGTCGATGTGGTACATCGCTGTGTCAGGCATCAAATCTGCATGTCACGTCAGTGTCTATAGTCTGCAGCAGTTGATGACACCGTTCCTGCCAAACTCTGACAACTTTTACGGAGACATTGGCCACGTGAAGGTGGCAGTACGCAAGGACCAGGCTGAGGCAGGCTGTGACAGACTGTGTCACCTTGCACACCAGGTGAGTGTCAACACACCTGTCACCTTGCACACCGTGTGAGTGTCAATACACCTTTCATCTCACACACCAGGTGAGAGCCAATGCACCTGTCACCTTGCACACCAGATGAGTGTCAACACACCCATCAAGTCACACACCAGGTGAGAGCCAACACACCTGTCTTATGTGTCAACACACCTGTCTTACATGTCAATACATGTGTAACCTCACACATCAGGTGAATGTCAAAATGTCACACATGCCAATACATTTGGGAATTGTTACACGTAATAATAAATTCATTTCATGTAAGTAAATGGTTGTAACAGCTATATGCCATATTTGCAAAAGGTCAGTTGCACACAATTACCATATCATGGTGGTTTCAACCAAACCTGTTCTGCACACATCTGATTATGAAGTCATAACGTCACCCTGATACTGGGTAGAGAATATTGCATGCGTGTGTAATAATATCATAAACAGTCTGGCCTGCTTGCTGTTGGATTTATGGTTTCCGCTGTCTGATTGTGTAATTAACCGTATTGTCTGACCTACATTACAAGGGCACTGTAGCATAGTAGGCAGAGCATCAGGCTCTCAATCAAGAGAACCCGGGTTTGACTCCTCCTGCTCCCATTTTGAACATTGGGCAAATTTGTTCACTCTACATTGCTCCAGTTTATCCAGCTGTATGAATGAGTACCTGGCTACAGACAGTGGTGGATGTTTGTGTTTGAATGGTCTTTGCGCAGTAATTGTGGCATGGCTGAATGCTTCCTAGAGAAGTCGAGATGTGTTCGAATGAACATGTTTGCCAGGAAATTAAGTGTACAGTGCCTTGAGCAACTTGACCCATCACTTCATTCAGATATTATCACGTCTCATGCTCTGTATGCTGCAGGTGTTTCTTCTTGAGAATCAACAGGGTGAAAGGTCACCCCTGGACACTGCCCTTGATGAGAACCAATCATATGTGTTTCTCATCCACCCTCCCACAGAGGGCGACACTCGTGCTGACAACAGGCTGACTAGGTGGGTCATTGTGCACAGGGTCTGATCAATCAGTCAATTGATCACATGATCAACCAATCAGTCAAACTATCAATGAAAAGCTATTTCCATATGAAAATATATGCAAAATAAAATAACAAAAAATATTAATGCATATTCAAACATGTATGCATTTGTATCAGTAGATGTACCTGTTTGTATGTAGTGTACACACTATACAGCCAAAGTTTGTTGTTATACGCCATTGGTGTGACATGTTAATTTCATAATTAGAGGAAAGTAAGAACAATACTACCTTGTATTACAAATTTCTAGTGAATCAGCATGCTCCATATAAACTTTTTTTCACATAATATGCAATTATATAATAAAACGGTGCAAAAGACATAAAATTATATCCGCGTGCCAGACGTTTATCATTTCACTGGCTGGACAACTTGTAATTTTACAAAAAGCATAATTTATTGAATAACATATCAATGTGAAAGTGACAAATGGTATCAAGTATGATGACATAAATATTGTTAATGTTGTACAGACACTTTCTTTAAAAAAATCAGATAAAACAATAATTTAACTCTGATTTCAACGTTAAATGTTTCTCCTCTTGATGCAGGGTGTCATTTAGCAGTGTAGTGGTTGGACTGATCTCACACCAGCTCCTCATGCAAACTGTCGCAACTCTTCTACTTCATGGCACATCAAACACCGTCACCTGTGAGCGCAGCGTAATAGCAGCCGTACCCCCTAGTGGTGGACAGCGGGCAGATGGTGGCGCCACCAATGGCAACGATGGAGTTGACCTTATTCAGGACATGAAGTTTCCAGGTAGAACTTTCTCTTTCGGTCACTATGGGACATGAGTAGAATGGGAAAGTTTGAATATAACTAATATAATATAATAATAATATATGTGTTTGAGGCATGTTGAGCTGACTGTGTCCCAGGTGTGTTGAGCTGTCTGTGTGTTCCAGGCATTTTGAACTGTGTATATTCCTGGCATGTTGAGCTGTCTCTGTATTCCAGGCATGTTGAGCTGTTTGTGTGTTCCAGTCAAGTTGAGCTGTCTGTGTCCCAGGCATGTTGAGCTATCTGTGTGTTCCAAACATTTTGAGCTGTCTGTGTGTTCCAGGCATGTTGAGCTGTCTGAGTGTTCCCAGCATGTTGAGCTGTGTGTGTATGTTCCAAGCATGTTGAGCTGTCTGTGTTCCAGGCATGTTGAGCTGTCAATGTGTTCCAGGCATGTTGAGCTGTCTGTGTGTTCCAGGCATGTTGAGCTGTATGTCAGCCCGCTGTGTTGACGTGCTCCTGGGCTGTTTGTGGGACTCGTACTGTGTGACGCGGGACTTCGACACTCGGCCCGGCCTCAAGTTCCTGCTACAGAAGGTGGCCCACGCGAACACTGCGGCCAACCTGTACAAACTGACTGCAGTCAGTCTGACCGTCTACATGCACGCCCTGCTCGAGATCTGTGCACACCAGGATGGCCTTTGTATCGACAACATCAAAGACATGCTTGCTAGTGACCCCTCTTCCGCATACCCGTGCGCACACATTGATGAACACGTGCACACATTTGTGCACATGCTAAAGGTGAGACTATACACACTTACAGGTAAAGCGTATCTCCAGGAAACATTCAGCCATGCTGCAATTACTGCACAATATTATTTGTTTCCATACATCTGCCAATGTCTACAGACAGGTACCCATTTCTACAGCTGAGTGAACTGAGGCAATGAGGTCAAGATTGCCCATATTTTTTAATTGTTGTAATATGGAGAAAGTGATGTCCTACAGACTCTGCTACCATGCCTTGTGTGTTTAGATAGGAAGTTAGAAAAATGTATATTGTTTTGGTTAGACGCAACCTGGTTCTTGGAGATGATGGTCCCCGTATATAGGACTGTTTGGAAGATAAAGATACACAATCACTTTGATGTTATAGGGAGGCTTTGATGAGATCTGCAAGGCCTATGTGGACCTGTACCTGGAGCATGAGGGGCCAAGTCTCGCTGACATCTTGTCCACTCAGGTGCTTGTCTTCCTGCAAGTGACACACGATGACGTCCCCACATTGAGGCGAGACCGTAGTCTCAGACAGATGGTGGCTGACACCT
>CM034532.1:44081325-44167005 GCA_020002185.1 Paraescarpia echinospica | reverse complement strand
TGGTACGCTTCCTTTGTTCCTGTCGAATAGCCAGTCTCCTGGCCTCGTTACCCACCAACTCCATGGGTAGATTCATGTCACGGAGTTGATGCACAAACACCTCCCACCCCGTTGGAGAACCGATGGTCTTGCGATGACGCAACAAATCGTTCACGAGGTCCACCACGTTACTTCCGGGTACCGCTACGCCTTTGTTCATGCGCTCTCCGCGCGCATTCCACGCGACGTCTCGTTTCAGACGTTCCATCAGTCGTCTGGCTTTGGCCTGGAGGCGTTTGGGAACACTGTCGATGACTTCCGCTTCCACCCCCACCTCCGGTGGGGTCGGATCCGTATTAGTTCCCGCCACCACCGCCGCTGCCGTGACCACCGGGGACGTGTCCTTGTTGACCGTTGTCACGCGTATCGGTTCGCGCGTGCGTCGATCGGACAACGCGTTGTAGCGTTGCAACACTTGATTATACATGACGACCTTGTCACCGTCGGTGAGATCTTGTCTGTCGAGTATGACTTTCATCTCGTCGTCGAGTACCTGTACTTTGCGTCCTAGGGTATCCGTCGGTGCTGGTGCGCGTAGACTGTCCAACAGTCGTGGATCTACCAAGGCCATCTTCCGTACGTGTTCCATCGTTGTCTACTTGAGTAGCACCTGTTTTAGCAAGGGTAGCAAGACCGCACCTGCCAAAGGTGCCAGCAGTGCCGACAGGAAACCACCGGTCTGTCCTCTTCCGCCCTGGTTGTTACCCCGTAGCAAGATGCGACGTCTCCTCGCTGCAGGTGCGTCTCTCTGTGCCAAAGCACGTAGGTTTGTTTTGTACACGTTCAGAGCACGTCTCTGCGCGTCGGTCAAGGGCAAGTTCTTCTTCAATATGTTGTAGGCACACTCGGCTAGTGCACACAACAGATCGGCGTCGGCGTTTCTGATGATGGCTCGTCTCAATTTCGTGCTCTTGTATCTGTTTAGCGTCTGTATGCAGAGGATGTGTTTCTTCACGAGTTCGGACATGCTGTTGTCTTCACGAGCATGCTGCGACTGAAGGAACGAGGTGCTACGCGGACGTCTTATACCTTGGGTTGGTACACGTACTGGACACTGTCGTCCGGAAGGACACCCGTGCGCAGACGCATATCGTCGAGCGTGCCCTGTTTCAGATCGACGAGGAGATAACCGTACGGGAGTGACGTGGCGTCTCGGAACGCTTCCTGTACAAACTTCAGGCGACCCGGATACATCTGTCGTGCCAAGTGTCCGATCTGTGACGCGTCACGAGGATTCTTGAAGATCACCATGTAGTGTGCGTTCAGACTGATCGTACGACTCTCCTTGTTCTTCGGAAACAGGTTCTGCACGAGATACAGTACGGACGTGTTCTGGTGATGACTCTTTTTTGTGAACAAGGTCGTGACCCGTTCGTCTGTTTCTGCCATCAGATCATCGATGACCACGAGGTTACGTGTCGATGCGTCGAACGCACCGCTCGGTAAGCCTTCCTCGAATCGTACCAGGTCGTTGTCAACGTAGGCACTCTGCCATACACCGTAACACCACGTGATCTTCTCTGGAGGCGGATCGATCATCGTTGTGGCGTGACGTAGCAGACGCATCACGAACGTGGTCTTACCGCATCCCGTCGGGCCCGCAACGATACAGGTGAAGGGGTGTTTCCATCGCGTGTCCATCTAGTAGTCACCGGTGGTGTTCGACAATGTCGCGTTGACCACTGTGCTGTTAGTTGCGACGACGACACCTCCACCACACCAACGAAGGAAGGGATCGCGGAACAAGACGTACAAGACGTACAGATACAGACCGAGTATTCCCACTAGTGTTACAGCTACAAGCGTTCCCGTCCGTGACATGCTACGTTATGACTATCGATTGTGTGGCATCTGACTAAATAGTGTTATCTTTTTTTTTTTTTTTCGTGTGTCTCCGCCTACTAACCGCATGACAGCTAGAGGCGCCTATAACCCCAACTGACGTAGGGGCGCATTTCCTCATCGTGTCAGCAGTGGTTCGGCATTACACGTCCACCGGCCCCGTGGTGATTCCGTCTTCGTTGACCACGCGCTTGGCATAGAAGTAGGTCAACGCCGCACGTTCCTGGATGTACGTCAGCACGGACGAGTGATTGACCCGAAACCCGCGGTTCTTCCCACTTCCACTGCAACGATTGGTCAACACGTCCAGGAACGACTGCTTGTCGATGGTGTTGAGTCGTTTGTTCAGACCTTTGGTGCTGTATTTATCGATCGTACCCGAACAATAGTAGGTCTTGCTACACAGACCCAGGAAACAGTCACCGGACCATTCGACCTTGAAGAGACCCGGTGTTCTCTTGTCGTACGCCTTGCGCTCCTTGCAACACGTCTCGGTACCGTTCCACGGACGACCGGCCAGGCGACAGCGCACGTAGTCGTTCTGATGATCGTCGCAACATTCGGACGGTAGCCATTCGGAGCGATGACGATAGTAGTGGTCGCGTAGTGCCGGGGTCACGAGGTCGTCGACGGACTCACCGGCCAGAGCCAAATAGGCACTGTCCGTATCGGTTTCGCAGTACTCGAACAGTGGACGATCCACGTACCTGATCATGAAGTCGTAGTAGAACTCCAACATACGCAGTTTGGCCCACTGCAACACGAAGAATCCCACGTGTGTGGGTAGTGCGTATTTGACGGTGCGTTTGTGCATTTCGATCTCGTATGCATCGGCAGCGACGACGTCGAGTTGACGGAAGCGACGATTGTTGATCGCGGTCGATGCACTCTTCTCCGTGCAGTAGGTGACCTCGCGGTGCTTATCGACGTTGGTGATAAATTTCCCGTAGGATGAATTGCCCATAAGTTTGTTGGTATCCGCGATCATGGCCTTGTCGGGATGGGCGTCTCCTTCGCGACGTGCGGTGGACACCGCCTCGCCGAATCGTCGGAAGCAGGCGACCGGTGTGTACTCGATGACCTGGTAGACGTGCGTCACCTCGAGACCGTGCGCGAGGTACCATCGCAAGAGTGGTGTAGCGAGCAAGATCTTATCCCCTCGATAACTCCCGACGAGCATGCGTCGCGGAGTTGTCATGATGTTGTGTTCTTCGGCGTAGCGACGCATGAACGGTCCGAGGTCATCACGGGTCAGGTGAATGTTCTTGAAGATGGGCTGCATCTCGGCAAAGTGTGAGCGCAGGTTCTCCGGTACACGTATGTCGCACTGAATCATACCGAACACGCTACCGTTGCACACACCTGTCAGGATCTGTTGTGACGTCATTTTCCATCGCACGTGTCGACGACGTTGGCGAACGTCCAGAAACTTGTGTACGCACGGATCGCGTCTCGTGACCTTCCACTCGCATTCCCACAATTCGACGACCCTCACAAAGTGTCGAAGATAGGCTGTGTTCTTTCGTGTTTCGGCGAGTAGTTGCGTCATGGGTTTCCCACTGACCTCGTTGAACTCGCGTCCAGTGCACGGACACCCGTGGTAGAAGCATCCGTGAAACTGATAGGCCGTCTTCGTTTCACTGCACCAACCGTCTACCAACAGTTTACCGATGCGCTTCTCTCGACCGTTGGTCTGATGACGTATGGTGAGTCCCGTGCGTTCGGACTCCCACGTAAGCCATTCGACAGCCATCTGACCTGTGGGCTGTGCCACTTCGGGTCGGAACTCCTTCTCTTCCCGTCGCCGCGTGTACCATCCAGTCGGCATCTCTTGTGATATCGACCACAGATACAATGCATTCGCATCGTAGCCCACAATGGACTGACACGTTCGAGCCGCATCACCGTAGTCGTTACGACGTATCTTCGTGATCCCCTTCTCGTGATGTCTGGTGAAGATGAGTGACGGCCCTCCGACGATGTTCTCTCTGATGAGCTGGTGGACGTCCTTGTTCGTCTCGTTGAAGAGCGTAAAGAACGTCCTCTCCGGTACATAGGTGAACAGGTAGGACAAGGTCAAACCAGGTATACTAATCCCTTGTTTGAACATGTCGAGACCGCGGTGTTGGTAGAAGTCGAACTGTTTGGCGATGGCCTCCAAGAACGGTACGACGTCTCTGTTGTTATACCAGACGAGAAAGTCTCGCAAAGTCTCCATGTCGTTGTCTCGCCACACCTTCCGACATCGTGTGTAGTCGTCGTCGGATATACCTTCGTTCTTCAGACAACTGAAGAAGGCCTCTTTGGGAGGTAGAACGGTGTCGTCGAGTCTCTCCAAGCTGTCCATGTATTCGTACGGGAAGTGACCTTTCGTGACTGTACAACCGTACGCTTTCAGGTACTTGTCGTACGAGAATCCCGGGGCAATGTAATGAGTCATATCGAGGAATTTGAGGTTGTCAGTCGATAGACACATAAACGTGTTACCACGTTTGATCACGTGAAACGTCTCCTCCTCCTCCTTCTCCTCCTCCTCTCCGTCCTCTGTTGCTTTCTTTTCGGACAGGAAGTAGGGTACCAGGAACTGTTTGACGACGTTCAGATCGTACCTGCCCGAGTTGAAACCGATGACGGGCAACTGATGAAGCTAACCGTACAATTGACCCATGAGAGTTTTGTAGGGATTGGTCGGTTGTCGCTGTGACTCGTTGTCCCCCGCCTCTTCCACGGCGGACGCTTCCTGTTCGTTCCACGTTCTGATAGCCTCTGTGAGCTCGTGTAGGATGCCCTCGTACCTGTCTACGATGACTTCGTAGGCTGCTTCGCTCATGTTCTGAAGGATGGTCATCATGTCGGATACCAACTTGTTGCTGTCACCATCCGTGATGAGACATTGCACCTGTTCGAATCCGGGTACGTTACTCGTCAGGGACACACTCAACGGTACGTGACGAGCCACCCAATGGACCTTGGCACTGTCCGACGGAAGGTGCGATGTATCGAACCAGGACTCGAAGTCGAAGGTGGCGCGATACGGATAGTAGCGCAACCATTCGGCAACGTGAATGTTTTCGTCGTCCAATCGCTGGAAGACTGTCGGCGACGGATGGTAGACGCCACCGGAATATATCTTTCGCACACCTCCCGTACACCCACGCTCGTGTCGTTCTAGTTCGAATACGCGGCTCCATAGTGCATCGCCACACTTCCTACATCGATACGAATGACAGTACATGTTCACGTCTTGTATGTAGGAAAAGTGTGTCTCGTGAAGATTGATGTACATCGTTTCAGGATAGTGACACAAGGAACGGCGTACGAGTTCAGCAGTCGCCTTTCCCCCTTTTTCCGGTTCGACGAGCGTGTAGACGCACACGTTGGTCTCAAAGGTGGTCTCGACGCGATAGAGATCGTCCATCGTCACTCCGTCAAAGTCTTTCATTGCCACCTCGTCACGGTCGTACTTCGCGTAGAGTACCCGCACAGTGGGTTCCAGGTGGGATCGGTCGCATCCACGATGCAGAGCCAGACATCGGAAGAGACACAGATTGTCGGTGAACTTTGTGTTGTTGACGAAGTCTGTTTCCAATCCGATAACGGCTTTGATTCGTTTGATGTATCTCGGCAGTGTGATGTCCACACATCCTATCGGATGATGTACGATGTGATTGACGAAGAAGGTAACATTCGTGACCACCTCACATATCCATTGACTGTCCGGACGCTGATTGATGACCCACTGCAGCACGTCTGTTTCTCGGATACGTTCCAGAAACGCATCAAAGTCTGCAGTGTTTGTGATCAGACACGGTTCGTCAAGGTAACGACCACAACAGTTACAGGACGAATGATAATACCTGTACCTGTTCGTGGTCTTGTTCCTTAACACAAACCCGTAACTAAGATTAATCTTAAACGCATGCGTCTGTTCACGGAACATGCGTTTCAGTGACGGTTCTAGGACACTCGTGTCCGGTGTCGACACTCTGTAATTGTACCTGGATTGCACGGGTCCTCTAGCCGTGTGGGTTCGGATGGTCGACCAGTGATCTCGGACGACGTCTTGTAGTTCCCTCGATAGAGTATCGGCGAAGGGAAGTCGGGGTGGTGGTTGTATCGGGTCGTCGTCGTCGTCGTCGTCGTCAGCAACACTCACACGGGGTCGCTCTGTGCGTCTCGCACGTTTGCATAGGGGTGGGTCGTTCGCTTCCATACATACCGACTTCGCGACACTCACACGTGGTCGCTCTGTGCGTCTCGCTCGTTTGCGTAGGGGTGAGTCGTTCGCTTCCATACATACCGACTTCATATGACGTAACAGGTTGTCACGTCTCGTGTACTCACGTGCACATCTCTCACAACGATGCAGTGTAGCGCTAGATGGCGCCACTCGTGACGGCGATTTACTGTAGGCATGATCGTCGTGTGTTGTTGATGATGAATGTGTTTGGTCTATATGACGTTGTATGTCGGCATGTGTATCGAGCACGAGACCGCAGTGACGACACGTGTGCTGTTTCATCGTACCTACAACTGAAGGATGGGAGATCCTTGCACGTGTCTATATAACCTACACTGTGTGACGTCATAAGAGGTGTGTCTTGTATGAGTGGGCGTGTATGTATTCACCGATCACAACGAGCTATGAAGGTAACAAGAACAACAGACACCAGAATCCTGGATTACATATCATCTTTATTCATTACAATCAAAGCGAGTATATAAGGAAAGCTAAGCTAAGCACCTGCAGTAACAGACAAGCGGCGCCTATAACCCCAGCTATAGCGTAGGGGCGCATTTCCTCTTGTCGTCACTGCAGGCGCTTCTGAAGACTGTTCACTATGTATGAGACGTGGTCGTCGCGCACAACATTTCGTGCGATCTCCTCGCATATTGTGCGCACGGCCACGTCTAAGCTGCATCTTTGTGTAGCGAAGAGTGTCCCCGCTAGGGATTCGATATTAAGTTCAAGGTGTCTGACACTGTTAAATGGGGCCGAGTACGCCCACGGGATCGATGTGTCAGTTTTTGACCAAACAATATGGCCGTCGTACGCCAGGTCGAGCGTTGACGCGTCCCTTTGAAGTGTCTCGTAGTCCGAGGCGGTCATGGTGACGTCATAGTCATCATCATCATCCTGGTCACATATCAACTCCAGTGGTGCATCGGCGGGAGTTGAAGGTGACATGTCCTCGCATGTCAACTCCAGTGGTGAGTTGTGTCGCTCGTGTAGCTGTGTGAGTAATGCCTGACGCAATGGCATGGGGGTGTGGTGGCGGCGCCGTTTCTGTGGCGCCCACTCTATCGGATTCTGTGCATATGATTGCCGAATCATCTCCAGCCCGCTAGAGGGAGCATCGGTGACCTGTTAGCAACACAACAACAACAACATTAGCAGGGTGTTTTTACATCCATCATTGGAATACCACGTGTACGCAGGATGGCTTGTACACGTGATACGATGTCACGTGACCACTCCGGTGTGCTCGCCATAAACCTGTAATGCTGCACTGCATATCTCAAATTGTCGTGGATCAGGGCACTACGCACCAGGTAGATGACGTTTGACTCACCTTCGAACAGGCGCCACAGTTCGTTGCTTATAAAACGAACGATTGCATCGAGTGCTACTGCACACAGCTCGGTGTACCAGATCTGCCTGTCATCCCCTCCGTCGTCTTGTTCGTCCCAGGGCAGTGACTCCTTCGGTGTGAGTGGTTCGTCTTCCTTCGCATCCGACACGGTTATACCGCGGGCATGGAGACTCGCTTTCACCCGTACTATGACATTACGAGCAAACCACGGTGTGCGCGCTACGCATACCAGCTCGGATACTACCATATCAAAGCTATTATATATACGTATGGGATCTACTTTGTACATGTCTTCGTGAACGTTCGCATAGTGACGACTCAGTGATTCGGCCGCCTGGCGAGTGCAAGCAGCGGTTATAGTGGCCATAAATAGACCGTCATCTATCATTTGGTCTGCACGCTTCTGAATGCCATTCACCTTCTCTACCGCTTCCTGTAATTCACTACGTCTCCTATCCTCGTCATGGTCGATATCAGTGGCCCAATCAGTATCAATATCACCATCATTAGCAATCTCCTCATCATCATCATCACTAGACCACGCACACGACCCCACATAGATGACACTTGCCTTATCCTCATTATCGTCGCTGTCCTCGAACAGGCGACGTTTCACCCCTCGTACGCTAGGGGTTGTCCAAGGAGGAGGAGTCTACAACACACGACAGAAGCAAGTGTCAAATACATTCATTCATCGCTGGCAGGTGGCGCCACATCATTCATTCGACACTGTCAGGTGCTGCCTCTTCCGACTGGAATATTATTTCCAGTACGTCATTGTCAGGTGCCGCCACCTCCGACTGGAATATTTCCAGTAAGTCGCTGTCAGGAACCTTGTCCGACTGGATTATTTCCAGTGCAATCAAGGTGTAGTTACGATAGCCCTCCTTTGTCTCCTTTCTAATTGTCACCCTAGCCCGTTTGCCACGTAGGACATTCAGTGCCTCGTAGCGTTCTTGGCCGGGTTTAAGCGCCATATAGTCGCTTGCTGTCATTCCCCCCACGGCCCCCTGAACTATACGATCAAATCCTGTGGCCCACGCTTCATTCCCCTTGTGATCGGCAAAAAGTATACCCATAGCATACTTGTAAACGGGGTCACCCGACTGACGGCCGTGTACAGCACATGTACTGACGCAATGGCGGTTCCCCTTCGTCATTTCAAGACGAAGGACTTTCCGATTACATATACGGCACGCCTGGGTAGCATACATATTTATCTGTCAGAGCACATGTTACTAGTGTCAGTGGACGAACAAATGCGTACGTTCCGTCACTTACTTGTTCGAGTTCTGAGAGCAGCATTTCCTCAGATTTGGTATTGGGCGTCGCCATCTTGTTGAGTAGCGAAGTCGAGAGCGGCAGAGCAGTGAAGTAGTCGAGAGCGGCAGCAGCGAGTCGGAGAGAGAATGTTTGTCCTGTTGGATTTACCCTGGGCTTATATACATAATCATCCCCTCCAGGCATCGATCACGTGTACCGTAAACAATGACATCACGCGCCCCTGGGTGTTCGCGTCTTATCAGGCGCGTGACTTTATCTCTCTCTCTCTCGTACTCTGTCACCGTGTGGCTGACTGTCTGTTTTTTGTGTAATGGCCGCCTTAGCACTGCCTAACGAAGTCTCTCACCTGCATAAGAATCACACCGAGTATATTCTTACCTGCTTCGTTACGCTTTGAACTCTTACCCCAATACCCTTCCGCACTGGGTACATTCTCAATAAGTCGTGCGTCACCTGTATCCAGCAAGCGTTGCCGTAGTTTAGAGGCGCGAAACTTCACGGCTACTATAGCGCGCATCACGGCTCGACGTTGTGATAACCATGTAGCAGTTCGATCCGGTGTCCACCGAATGTTTTTACTCCAGTATTTCGCCTGTATTCCACTGCGTGCAGTCTGAATCTTTCTCGCTGTGTTCTCATCGTGAAAATGTCTGGCTTTTTTAAACTGATAGGCTGCTTCTGCACAAGAAAAGTCTTCGCCCCATATGTGTATATTACATGGATGGAAATTAGATAGGAAGTGTCCAGCACCCCTGAATTGTATATCCAAGCTCTTGACCGCCATATGTTTCATCGCTGACCACTCACAGAGTTCTTTTCTCCCGTCTGTATTGTTAGCGTTCTGATAAGTTGCATTGTCCTAGTCGCACTTCGCACATCATGCGCTCATGCGCTTATCGCAGGGTCCTATGACTGATATCGGTTTACTACAGTGAAATTTTCCATAACGTCACATGGCTGGCTACATACCCAGGCATCGGTCACGTGACAACCCTAGATGATGATTTCATACGTCCCTGGGTCTTCAGCTTTTCATACACTGGTATTTTTCCATTGCTACAGTGTGTCTTACAAGTTGCCTTCCTATCTGCATGCATATGCTCTATCCTATATATACTAGCTCGTTTGTTACATTCTTCACATCATCTCATTCGCAACTATGTCGTCGATACCTTGGGCCCAACTGCGCGCTGAATGGCGTGATCTCTAAATGTAAGTACTTTTATTATTATTATTATTAATATCATTCTTTGTTTCATTCAATAGATATCCTATACAACATACTATAATCATCACAGTGTTCTTCACATAAACTACCTGTGACGTCTCACCTCTATTATTCCTTATGCTTACGATCGTTATGTGTCACGGTTATCTATATTACCTTTCAGGTCTGGCGGTATCATCGATGCTGCTGACTGTATCACCGAAGCTGCTGCTGACTTATTATGGCGTGAACTCGAACTGTAAGTACTTTTATTCTCTGTTTCATTCGATAGATATCCTATACATATCATGCTATAATCATCACAGTGTTCTTCACGTAAACTACCTGTGACGTCTCACCTCTATTATTCCTTATGCTTACGTTCTTTATGTGTCACGGTTATCTATATTACCTTTCAGGTCTGGCTGTATCACCGATGGTCCTGCTGCTACCTGGAGTCTGACAGGAAGTGTCAGTGACTCCAGCAGTATTGAGGATGATGAGGAGTGCACGTGAGTGTTCAATGATTACAACAATATTTTACTATCTTATTTATGTTTTCTCTTACCCCGTTGTCGTTTCGACTAGGTATGCGGTGTTTGATTACCGATTACGTCAGCAGACGTCTCCATTACGTATTGTATCATAGTCCGTTGATCTAGCTTGCCCTTTTATCGTATGTCGATTCTCTATGCGGTGTCTGGTTACATCACTGGCTTATCCCACCCGGCTGATATATATATATATATATATATATATATATATATAATATATATATATATATATATATCAAACATTTCATATATGTTTTCAGAGAGGAAGAGCACCGTGATAATCATTCATTCTTATTCTGCCACGTGCTACGTGAGCTTCTGGAGACACGACCTCCCTTTGATGCAGACCCTGTTCCTTCCCTGGTAGAGATCGAAGATTGGGATGCTGAGATCGAAGATTGGGATGCTGAGATCGACCGATAATTCTTGTATTCATTCGTTAATAAAATATGTGCACTCGTATACTCTTGTGTTTCGTTAGTTCTTTCACACACGCACATCCTCTCTCTCCTCTCATACACGTACATTCATACACAACTAATACCTCTCTACACTCCTCGTTATCTTTAACAACCTAATCAACTTTCAAACTGTGGTTTTTACTAGTTATTCCCTTAGTACTAATTCTTCATACATACATACATACATCACATGTTTTATAGTCCGAGTATGTTTTAAAGTCCGAGTCGCTAGATAGCACTACGGACGCATAGCGCTAGATGGCACTACGGACGCTTAGTTACACTTCTTTCCGCTAGGAGGCGCAGGTCACGTGACTACTCACTTTGCTCAGGGGGGAGGCACACTTTGCTCAGGGGGAGGCTTTCGAAACCTCCCTAATATCGCTTAAACTCCTCAGAATACCGGTCCAAAATCGCGAACATACTACTCCCGTCACCCTACAGGGGGCTCTACAATGTATCGTTCGGCGTCGCTTAAAGTCAACTTAACGTTCACATGATGTGGAAACCGAATACCTTCACAGAAAGCAGTGTGCGTACGTTTCCTCACGACAATAAAAACGTCATTATGCACCATTAATTAACCCAAATAAGCGCAATGGGACTTCAATTCTGCGGGCGACGGAAAAAAATTACTCAAAGATATTCACTGCTACGTAACACCTTTTGCGGTGGAATCAATGGTTAACCCCAGATCTGCCATTCGGCGCGGTGTTCGTACTCGAAAAATGGAAATTCGGCGTATGCTCAAATGCCGCATCACTTTGTAATTAAATAGTTATACTAATTGAAAAATAACTACGCAGTTTTTTGTAGCTCGACCTCTTAGGAATACACCCGCATGCAGAAAGTTTAGTTCAACATACCAGCACATTTGACCAGTTTTTAAAAGACCTACGAATCGCTTGTTGGTAACTACACTGATGCATCCAGGTGCTTTGCCGCGCCTGTCGCGGTGAAATAAAATGTGTTTATTGGACTTTTTTAGCTTTGTCTTAAGTCTGTGTACTTTCTTTGTTAGCTGTAGATGTTCGAAATATCTTCACATAAATTTCCAACTACAGTGGATTTACTTTTTTTTTTATCGGAAACGAACATAGAAACTCTTACTGAGCAGTTAGCTAATAGTGTTTTGCTAGACGCCGACGCGAGATGTGGAATCGACCTCAAATTTGACGTTCCATTCAGTTTTCGCGCACGGTAACGGTGCTTAATTGCGTTAGCTAATGGTGTCTATTGTAAACAAATGTACATATTCCATAGGTAAGCATTACAAATGGGTTCAACGATAAAATGTATTAGTGTTACAATACTAACCACCGAAGTTTGGCATTACAATCTATTGAAGCAAAACTGTATTTAAAAGGAGAGGGAGAGTTATTCTATCTTCCAATATTGCACGAGAAATCGTATTGGATATACAAACTCAAACAAACAAGACATATAGTACAGAACGGGTATTCGTATGATGAAGAATAATTCAAATAGAACCCATCCGAAAACACCTTTCAGTGTATTTGCCAATTGCAATAATATCCAATGAAATATCACCCATGCATAGTTTGTACATTGTTAACAATATATTGCAACGTGTACTGATAAATAATCCACTCTTAACATTTTCCAAAATTCTGTTCCTATCTACCCATTGAAAACTGAGCCAATCCCTCATTCTTTTGACCCACCCGCTGACCTGTCATGGTCACTCATTTGCCTTATTTACAACGACAACGTATTGGCAAGCTGCCAAAGCACGTTAGCCAGTAGCATGCATCCATATCCTTCGCCATTTCCAAAGGTTTTGTGTCAACGTTTAGAAACCACCTTACGCTGAGACGTCGATTGTCATTGGCTGAGGCGGCCTATATAACCGCTAACGTCGTTGACAACTACAGAGGCGCTGGAGAGAGAGTCAGAAGGTACGTTAGAGAAAACCCCACCGGGGACTCAAGTGTGCTGATTCCGTTGACGTGCAGGAACCAGTAAAGTCTTCAAATATACCATAGCACGTTTTACCTCAGCTGCACGATATATGCAAATAGGTTATAGTTTCCATCACTGTGCTCTCGAATAATACTGTCCACATTGGCATACCTGTTTTACGTTTGTTTTTTCCTTTTGCGCTGTTTTAGGCGAATTCAACTACGCGATCTTCAAGAAATCGACAACATGGTCAGCCACTCACTGA
Source organism: Paraescarpia echinospica (assembly GCA_020002185.1). NCBI lineage: Eukaryota > Metazoa > Annelida > Polychaeta > Sabellida > Siboglinidae > Paraescarpia > Paraescarpia echinospica. The sequence continues at coordinate 44,153,836 of CM034532.1, read as the reverse complement.
TGTTAACGGGTAAGTTTGTATTTACTGGCAGTACTCCAATATGTTTTCGTCACACAATTCGTCATACAATTATTTTTTCCGTGGTGTCATTTATTGCGCGTTTTCGTGACGTCTTATTGAAAGGTACCTATGTAATAAATTCAGAAGTTTAGGAATGACGTTCGTATGCATATATGTATGAATGTATGAGCACGCACGTGTGTACATATGCACGTATTTACGTATGTATATACGTACGTACGTATGCATGTATGTATGTGTGTGTGCGCGTATGCGTCTATGGATGTATATATGTATGTATGCATGCGTAATATGTATAATACATACATTCATGCATAAATACGTTCGTAAAGACGTCCACACGTGCATACGTGAATACACATGCACAGGGACTCACGCATAATATACTACGTAACTATGCGTGAGTGCATATGTATTCACGTATGCACGTGTGAACGTCTTAACGGACGTATTTATGCATGCATGCATGCATGCATGTACGTGTCACTAACTAGAGTATGTGTCAATTCATACATGCACTGTTTGAATTTCGTCGCAGCCGTGTTGCTGTTCGCAACCACCGTAGCCTTGATTGAAGCGTTGTCTGTCCCCAAGCCGCCCGTCATCATGCCGCCATTCCGCCCTTTCTGTCGTAAGTAAAGTCGTTTACACGTGCAAGTGGTGGGTGGTTCCTGAGTAGGTGAATTAGGTAAAACAGCAATAAGGCGGTGTCGTAATGTTTATAATCATTATAGACCATAGCTTTTCGTTATAACGTTCAGACCGACACATGAACGCACGTACACACATACGCACCAAGCACGCACGTACACAAGCACACACACCCAAACATACACATGTTCATTAGAACGTATGCACTAATGCACACACATTCACACGTGCACACGCACATGCAAACGCGCCCATGCCACGCGCACAAACGCACGCACGCAGACACACACGTAAACACGTAAACGTACACAAATACACAGATGTACACATACATTTGTTCGATTGTAGTTAGATACACATAAGTTGTAGTATTATGTGATTCGAGTGGGTGTTTTGTGTTCATGTGTGTGTTTATATAAATATTATAAATATATATATATATATATATATATATCTTTTAAAGGTTGCCCGTATGGCTTCGTGCCGCGCTGGTCATGGCCTTACTGCAAGTGCTACAAGTTCGTGCGAGATCTCGCCAGCTGGGCGGAAGCCAAGGTTTGCACGACCTTTTACTATAAACACGGAGTTCGCACTTGGCATGGATCAGCCCTTTCGTTTACACCTAAATTGTATTTCAAATTAATGTGACATTATTATTCTACTATTGCGAGCTGTTGTTGTAGTCCACAACATCCTCAGCAAATTCTTCTTCATTCTTCGACGACATTTATTTTGCGAGGACTAATTTTCGCGAACCCATATTCGACAATATTTCCAAATTCCACCGCTTATCAAACTTCGGAATCTGTTTGAAATTTAGCGCTATGAAGGTAACGCAGCTGGCCAAACGTTTAATTTAATGAAAGCCTATATAATATCATCATCCACGTATAACTGCCATCAGAATACACTTATACGTTGGAATGCGGTTTGTTTATAGATATCCCGTTATTCTGCAACAGGAGTTATGTTAAGCAGCAATGTTAGCTGTATTATTTTCTGCACACAGGTATACTGTGGAGTCATGCGTGCCAGGATGGTCGAGGTGAAAGACTCTAGTACCCATTATTTCCTCCGATCGCAGCTGTACTATCGAAGACGTGAGTGTCTATATTATTATAAAACAGTTCGTCACTGTTTGTATGTGCACCCACAACTCAGTCAGTTTTGTATGTATCGGGCTGAAATTTTGCACGTTATTTACCGAGCTCATTGAGATGGTTTCGTAGATTGAGACATTTTCGAAATTCGTCCATATTTCAAAAGGCTGTATGTGGAGTTCCAGCCGAGGAATTCAACGTTTCTCTATACCATCGTAAAGATAATTATTGCATCTACAAATATGTCGCAGGATGTATGCAGTAATTTTGAATATGTTTTAAGTTTGAAAATCCTCAACGCTTAACACGCACTAGGTATACACGTCGCGTGCTACTTCTGGCAAACGACACACTACAACAATTCCTTGGAGTTCAAGCCACGGAATTGAGTGTTTTTTGTATCATTGTACAGATAATTATTCCATGTGTCAATGGGCGTATGCAGACAAGTGTATTAGTGTTTATGTTATTACCGCTACAAATTCCCAGACACGTTATCCAGCTGCCTGAGCGCGTACGATTTCTACCAAAAGGTTTTCCTAACAACTAGGCCAGTGACCAGTTACAATTTATTAATACCGTTAGGCTGAAAACATTTGGGATGGGTTTGGGGTGTCTGGAACTCAAGTGTTGGACATTTGGCGTATGGCCTATTTTCAGTTTTCATTATTATGTCAACAATACTTTTTTTTAGATTTCAGTGCAAATGATTTGATGATGTATATGACTGCCTTTTCCCCGGGCAACGCCGGGTAACTCAGCTAATTGACTATAATTCCTCTTGCACGATTCAATACAAAACGAAATCTGTACGATTAATTGAAAATCATTGTTCGCCGTCCCTTTTATATAATCTGCTGCCCCTTACGCAAACGCTATGTGATGTTTCTGTAAATAGCGGCACACAAATCCATTTCTAGCAACGACGAATTTAGCTTCTGAATTCCAATTCAGGTGCTTCACGAAACTGATTTTTTATTTTATTTGTTCAGTTAGAAAGTGACCAGTATTCACAATGTCGGGTATAGTTGGTTAGAAACACCTTAGCCAATTAACAACATTTTTACCATCACGGCCAAATCGGTGACTACTCAGTCAATTATCTAATAGCTATTTTGTGAATTTGTTAATTGTCCAGTTGTATGTTTACTTGCAAACAATGTGCATCCACCAGTGGCGCGACACACACAGAAGACCATTTCTCGGAGTATTCCAACATTTCATTTGTATGACGTAACTTTGGATAAACAAGTCCTGGATAGACTGGCACTTTTTGCCCGAGCTGACCAGACTAGACCAGACTAAACCACGTCAGACCAAATCAGACTACGCGATACAGGAGTTTATCCACTACACCAACTGGCACAGATTGTCCCATACTTGAAGCCGTCGTTACGTCACAATCACGTAAACTTGAAAACGGTCTTCTAGGTCGATTGTACATAGGTGGTACCGGTCTGACTTATTCCAATGTTTTCAAGTTTATATGATTATGTCGTCATGGTCTGTGTAGTGGATACACTGCAGTTTGGTCAAGTTTGGTGAAGGAAAAGCGTCAGTATATCCCGGCCTTTACGTAAAAAAACACATTTGAAAGGCGGTCCAAGCTGCATTCGCAGAAAATACGCATTACGTTACGAAAAACTTACGTTCATCGAACCCACAAACCGGTAAAAGTTTAACCCACTGAGAATTTCGAAAAATAAAGGCGTTACGTTTCTTCCGAGTGATTGCAGATTAATCCCAAAGATGGACGCTCAAGGTGCAAACCTTCCAGAAGTAGGCTAGCTCGATTATAGTTAGATGTCACGTATTCACACTTAACAATACTTAAACATACCCTGAAAACACCGTGTCTGCTTCGATCATTGATATTTTCATTTGCTATTTCAGTGGTTAACCATCACCATCTTTTGGAGAAACAAGAATACTGGCTGGGAGCGACAGATCTCCAAGTGGAAGGTCGATTCCAATGGGATCCGTCATGTAAGTGTTGGTGTGTTGTGACGGATTGCTCTAACCACATATTCACTATTTACTATATTTTATAAGAAACGTCTAGTATAAAAACATTTTACTTGCCGTTTCATGTCAAATATTTGTAGAAGAATGTTGGCAGTTTGTGTACCAGTAAGTATCAAAATTAATTATTTATAAACTATTCCGACATAGCAGGCTTACTACTTCGTTTGCCTTGTAAAACACAGTTGGCTGTCACAAACAGGTGCACGTCCTACTGATACAAAGTTTGTTTACAATTATTAAAACAAACTCTATTTGTTTTTTAGACTCTTACGTTGTAGCCCCCACGTACTGGATGAATGGAAATGGAATTCCGGCACAAGAACCGAACAACTATCTGGGCTACCAGAACTGCATGGCCCTCAAGAGACGTCCGTATACCAACATAAACACTTACTTGTACGACTGGATCGACGACGACTGCTACCAGAAGAAGTTCTACATCTGCGAGAGGCGCGGCTACTTCTGCTGGGGATGGCCTTGTTACTATCAGCTGGCGAAGACCAAATACACAAAGGTGGACTTGCCAGCCGATATGACGGCGGCGAAGGTAGCAGCAGGCAAAGCAGATATGAAACGAAAAGAAGCAGACGTGATGGCAAAAACCGAAGCGTAAAGACCATCCGCCGTGCTCACGACCAGCAGCCGACTGACAGCGAATCTCTCTTGGCAAAGGTAGCAACGAGTAACTAAAAAATGCAGGATTCAGCTGATGCGCGTATAATTGTATCGATGTTAATGTCATGTGTTTCTGAATAAAAAAATTGACCACGGAATCCTACGTGTGGTGTCCTAAAGACTAGCTCGATAGCTCGTTTCCTTATATAAAGGAACCCTGTGAACCCGTCTGTCTGTCTGTCTGTCTGTCTGTCTGTCTGTATGTATGTCTCTCTGTCTGTCTGTCTGTCTGTCTCTCTCTGTGTTTGTGTGTGTTGTCTGTGTTTGTTGTGTGTTGTGTGCGTGCGTGTGTGTGTGTGTATGTGTGTGTGACCCCCAGCCTGTTTGTGTGTATGTGTGTGTGACCCCCAGCCTGTTTGTGTGTATGTGTGTGTGACCCCCAGCCTGTTTGTGTGTATGTGTGTGTGACCCCCAGCCTGTTTGTGTGTATGTGTGTGTGACCCCCAGCCTGTTTGTGTGTATGTGTGTGTGACCCCCAGCCTGTTTGTGATAGGGTTTACTTTATTTGTCGCTCCTATGGTCAGATTGAAGCGCTGATTCATCGTGATATGTGTTTTAGGAAAAAAGAAGAAGACATACGGTAGGAAACAAAATAACAATCACACATTTCGCATATTGTTAGCTTTAGACACATTGCAACTAATAGGTTCAATAAAATTAAAATTATAGACCAATCTGACACCGAAGACATTGGCAGCGATGACCTTGGGTAGAGACTGGCGTATAATAGTGCATTAATATACAAGATAAACAAATGTGGGCGAATTGTGAATATTGTTGAACACGACATAAAACCGGCTTCCAGATAGATCTTTTTTTCCAGGATCACGCGTTGTTTTCGGTTGACGGAAATGAGTTAAACATGTGAATTAACAGTGAATAGACGTTTGGTCTTTTATTTTATTGACTGTTCGGTTTACAATACATAGTACTTTTTCCTTTTAAGCTTTGTAACATTGGTTCGAACTTCAGGAAAAGCATTGTGTGAAAAGGTACTTAGGTCTACTTCCAAGAATGCATATACGAGAAACACAATTAATTTACAAAAAAATCATAAAATAAATCGAAACTCTCATAAATTTTAGGAATGTCAGTGAGAAACGACAAAGCAATAAATGTCTTAGTTATGTAAAATCTGCTTTGTGATCATTGTACACAAAAGTTCCGCAAGTTCCTGCTTCGTTCGGCGAGAGCACAAGAGTTCGCAATGCAGGGCGTCCTATTTGGATTTCAACGCATTCTCTGTTTTATAAACGTTGCACTGGTCAACGTGCTCACAGTCGATGTTCTGAATGAGCTCGTGACACAATAACAGATTCATGTGGACAGAATACTTGTTGGTGGAGGGAGTCAAATGCCAAAGAGAGAGCTAGGCCGCAGGAAAAAAAGGCTGCACAAACATGAAACACACACACACGCACGCACGTATGCACGGACGCACGCACACGCACACACCACACACACACACACTCACACGCAGGCACACGCACAAACACACACACACACACACGCACGCACGCACGCGCGCACACACACACACACATGTCTGCTATATATAAAACATAAGACGAAACTGTATAAAAGACTCCCCCCTCAGTGAAACGTGGTTACGGGCTTGGTGGCTGTGGCTGTTAGTACCGGTTTGTCCGTTGCAGGCGCTGGTAGAAGAGACCGACTAAGACCAACCACTGATCTAAATACATGGATAGGAAGTGTAGTTGATTACGTGAAGTCATTGTTGGCCATCTCGCTTTCCCCAATAATAGAGGTCTAAGGACGATTTATGTGCAGTGATTACGCGTCACAATTGGTGCGTGAAAACCTACGTCCCGTCTGGCGGTAGCTTCAGGTTAAATTTGGCGAGCATCACATAAAAATCGTAATTGTGGACGCGAACGCGCAAATTCAGCAAACAGACACGTGAGAAAACACGTGTATTGCATGTGGACGCTACGCGTAACGTGGTTGAAAGTATACGGCGGCGACGTCATTATACGTAACAATAGGGAAAGGAATATGGCGGCCGTGCTTCACGTCAAATAGACCTTTCAACATTAAGCTTCCTATCCGTGTATATATAAATCAGTGAGACCGACTCATGACAGCGAACATCAGATCTCCGCGATGTGGCGCCACAGTGTGTTGCATGCAAAAGCATTTGTAATCACTTATTACCTTTCGTCGTGACGAATTTGATTTTGACTAGGCGACCACACAAATTATTGACTCGATACTTACTGTTTAGCTATGCGTGTACTTTCTATGCGCATTGTCGCCTTATAATGCATCACAGTAATTATATTATTCGTTTATAACAACAAGTAAAGTTTGGTCGCATCAGTTCGCAAACTCTCCCAAAACGTAAAGCATTACATATGGGTGAGTGATCGGTTGGCCACGTGTGATGGGTTGGTCACGTGTGATGGGGTGGTCATGTGTGATGGGTTGGCCACGTGTGATGGGTTGGTCAAGTGTGATGGGTTGGTCACCTGTCGCCGGTAAAGTTGTCTTATATTGCGGGGCCACCTATTGATAGTATTGAGTTTGACATGTATTAATGCATTTTGACCCTATTTTGGATACCACAACGGGGCAGCGTGGTGGGTAATGTGTTTGACATGTCACGCTTATTGTGACCAGCAGGTATTGGCTGTCGTTTTGGAAGCCGTTTTGGATCGCCCAATGAGCGAGTGTTGACTTATCTTGAATGCGACTGGGATCAGACCTTTTTTTAACTGTAAATTTGTAATATCATAAATCACCTCCATCTTCTGTATCTATCTCTCTGTATGTCTGTCTATCTGTCTGGCTGGCTATGTCTGTGCGTCTGTCGGTCGGTCTGTCTGTCGGTCGGTCGGTCGGTCGGTCAGTCGGTCGGTCGGTCGGTCGGTCGGTCGGAGCGACTGACCGACTGTCTGTCGATCTGTCTCTCTATTATCTGTTAATGAAGAGTGCCTGTCGGAAACAAATCTTGCCCGATTGTTTGTAATTTATATATCTCTAGACACGAAGAGCAAACGCTAAGAGTTTCATTGCGATTTGCCGATGACTTATACCGTGAACTATAGTAAAAGTAAAACAGTAAAGGTAAGTTCTTATATAGCGCACTATCCAGTCCTCAGGACTGCTCAAAGCGCTTTACACTTTATTCCATGGCAGACCTGTTCAATTGAACACCATCTCGGCTTCTATGGGAAACAATCATTAGTGACTTTCAATCTGACTTGGATCTTAGATAAATTACTCAGCGTTTGCCTTTGAGGTAACTGACGCGGGGTTTGAAATTGACTTGGCAGGACACTGATTTGATACCTGATGTGAATTGCCAATGTGTTACGTACCAACCAATGTTTTTCATGCCTATATGTGGCACATACGGCTCGCGCAAGTCAAAGTAGTAACGGTTCCTTCTATCGTGGAGTTATTCCTGCCGAGTGTTCTATTCCAACATAGCACCCTTTAGTTCCTCTTCCATGATGCGTCTTACTGTTGTGATTGGTCTGCATTGTTGTTGTCTCCCCGCTTATGAACCCCATCAAGGCTGTTTTCGCTGGTAGATCTTTGGTCTTCCAACTTCGAGCCATTTCCATCGTCCCCGTTTCCTGACGATGCAAATGTTCTCGTGTGCTGTTGTTTTATTTTGTCTATTGTATTTGGCCAGCATACTACGATCATCTTCCTATAATTAAACCGGTGTTGTTGAAATGGGGAGCCTAAAGTATGTTAGTATGTAAGTAAATAAGTAAGTAAGTAAATAATTTATTTCCATCAATATTTAACATTACACGTCACAATATAACAAATACAATGTTGTATGTGGAAAGGGGGTGAACAGAAGTACAGTACTTATCAATGGTTCACCCCAACCATTTTAGGGGCTGGCGATGTAAATACAATGTTTTTATTAAGTATAAATTACCAATAAAAAATTATTGTACACGGTGCCTACAATATAATATGTTTATATTTGCCGTGTCATCCACCAGCATTTCGATACGTAGAGGAAACTGTTGCTCTGGCAGATTCTGGGTTAAATCTTACTTTTTCTAAGGACTTTCATTCGTTTTAGTTTAGCAAACGCAAAACTGGCTTCGTGTATCGTGTTCTGACATCCTCGTCTTCATTGGCACGAAGGCTACCAGAATTCGTTGGCGTATTCAAACGTTAATGGTTATTGATAAGGATAGATGGGATGCTGAGGCAAGGTGATGTTTGTTAGTAACTGTTTCGAGTAGGAGAAGACAAAACGATGTCTATTTTAACTATTTATGTGGGACAATACCACCTACCGTAGCATACGACTTGGAATCGTGGTTCGTCTCTTGTAGATCTGAGACATGTAAGTGTGGACACGTGCTTCATGAAAAGCTAAAATGGTATGCAGCAACGCATTATATGTACAGTATGTTTTCATATTTCATATTTCAACTTTAACGTTACAGACTTAGACTTAATATTTTTTTATCATAATCAGTCCATTGTCACAGTCTTAGTCTCGATATCGAGGTACTTTCACGATTTCTCGACCAATGCGGGTTCGATACGAAGAAACACTACATCGTGGAGTACTGGCAGTGCCAGCAGTATAGATAGTGTCGACTGCATCAACACTGTGTGTCGTGTTGTCGATTGTCTCGAGCGGCACTGACGTTAATGGTAAAGTCTGTTCTGTGTGAGACTCGGCTGGAGATGATTCGATGTTGTGATATTCTCTCAGGTCCGGCTTGTTTGGTTCATCTCGTGTAGTCTCGTGTATCGGCCTCAGGAGCACACGGTTTCGTCTAAGAAGGTTGCCATCAGCGGCTTGATTACTCTTCCTTTTCTCCAGTCAGTCTTGATCGGTGGCAAGTCACGTGCGTTTCTGTTGTACCGATGTTGTAGATTCCGGCGTTTTCGGTCTTTCTCAACACGTACATAGTTGTTCGTTTCTGGCTCGTAGTCCTGTCGCGGTTTTGGCACTAGTGATCACGTGCGTCGATTCATTAGTCCCTGCACTGGACTTGTTGTCATCTCAACAGTTGGCCTGTTACGGAACTCTAGTGACGTGTGATATGGATATCAGATCTCCTGTGCAGTCGTTTCGCGATTTTCACAGCAAATCCCGCCTTGCCATTCGACTTCGAGTGGCACGGTGAACTGGAGGTCAAACTGAATTCCAACTCTTCACTGAATTTTCGGAATTCGTTATTGGAGAACTGTGGCCCGTTGTCGGCTTGGACCACTTCCGGTATGCCATATCGCGCGAATTGTTGCTTGCACAATTCAACAACATACATGGCTGTGGTGTCCTTTAATTTGTCGAACTCGATGAAATCAGAGTAGTAGTCCACTAGAATAAGATAATTCACAATCTTGTATGTGAATATATCCAGTCCAACTTTCATCCACGGATGATCAGGGATTGTGTTTCGTCGGAGTGTCTCTCTTTGCTGATCTGGGGCATCTTGTTGGCACTTGTCACATCTCCCTGCGACTTCTTTGACATCCGCATTCAATCCAGGTCAGTATATTGCATCACGTGCTCGTTGTACCATTGCTGCGCATCCCGAGTGACTAGCGTGTAGTCGGTTAAGCTGGTTACAACGTAAAGCTTTCGGAATTACCCTGCGAGAACCCTTGTAGATGATTCCATCTTACATTGTCAGCTCCTATCGTAAAGTTCAGTATGGTCTCGATTATGTAGGAGTTATCATTCTTTGGTCCGGCCATCACTTCATGATCACATTGGCGAGATCTATCAACTCTGCGTCCTGCGAAGTAGCTTTCTTAACGGCTTGGTATCGTTCATCAGAAATGGGTTTGTCAGCGCTTGCAGCACACTCTTGACAGTTTTGGAGTAGCTCATTGGTAACTTGCATTTGGAAGACCTCCTCTCTTGGTTCATTTTCTCTCTTCCCACAGACACTTCGTAGACGTAACAACATGTCTGCCACCGTCTGTTCTCGTCCAGGGCGATATTCGATCTTCAGCGAGTAGCGCTGTAGTGCTTTGGAGCCGTTTAGGTGCTAACAGTAGATACTTTCGTGCAATCGCTTCTAGTGGTTTGTGGTCAGTGTGAATGATACCATATGCATGTCCGAAGATGTACTGATCATACTTTTGCGCTGCAAATACAATCGTTAGACATTATAGCTCAATGAGTGCGTCTGTGTTATCTATTAACTGTCTTCTCACTTAGTATTTCTCTCTCCTCCCTATCTCTCCGCCCCCTCTCTCCTCCCTGCTCCATCTCATATCTCTCTCTCCTCTCTCTCTCTCTCTCTCTCTCTCTCTCTCTCTCTCTCTCTCTCTCTCTCTGACATTTCCCTCCAAATCCATCTCACCCGTCTTCTGCCCACCCCCTCTATTTGTCTCACTCTCTTGAACCCTCCTTTCCTCCTTTCCCACCCTCCATCCTTCCCTCCATTAATCCTTCCATCCATCCTTCGTTCCTTCCCTCTATCTCTTCGTCCCACCCACCCTCCCTCTTTCCCCTGCCTCACTCCCTTCCTCCCAGACACGTATACACACGCGAGCTCATGCGCACACACGCGCACACACGCGCACACACGCGCGCACACGCGCACACACGCGCACACACGCGCACACACGCGCACACACGCGCGCACACACGCGCACACACGCGCACACACGCGCACACACGCGCACACACGCGCACACACGCGCACACACGCGCACACACGCGCACACACGCGCACACACGCGCACACACGCGCACACACGCGCACACACGCGCACACACGCGCACGCCCGTCTGATGCCCTTACCGGAGGAGGTAATCTATTACACGTGTGAACATGTAGCCTGTTGTGGACATGCAGTACAAGCGTCAGCCTCGTGGACGCATCTGCGTGAACATAATACTTATAAAACATGTGCGAATTGTTGTAATTGTCATGTATGTATGTATGTACGTATGTATGTATGTACAGTAGCGGAAAAAATAATGCATACACTGCCATACTGTGATTTTTGTGGTGACCTTTAGTGGATTTGGCAGCTCTGAACTATTATTTCTGCATTGGTCACTAGATGTCAGCTCTGTTGTTAATCTGTTTAAGCGATATTGATCTAACAAATTTTACAGTTTTATTGATATATTGAGAGTTTGTGAAGGTTTTTGCAAGATTGTCTAGTAATTGTACCGTTGGACACAATAACGTGTACTTGGTGAGTACATTAAGAAGATGTAATTTTAGCCTAACAGTACATTATAAAGTTGTCTAAATTTGTATGGGTGAATTAATATGGTATATTAGCATGATTTACTATTGGTTCAATGCACATTTGATATTTGGATGGGGTATGGGGCAATTTGGGTTGGATGTAGGGAGTTGATGATGCTGGATTAGTGGAAACATGGATTTTTTTCCATGGAAATTGTTGCAAAAGCCTATAAAAATGTTATTTTATCAGGAAAACGTGCTCCTCTGTGTTATGGGCTTACAAAAAGTAATGAAACAAAAATAAGTTATGATTTAATAATAATTTCATCACTTTTTGTGTTTAGAAATGATGGCGCCTAGATTGAGGTTGAGCAGTAAACAGCGTTGGCAAGCGGTCGCGCTGTGTGTGGAGGGGGATGCGAGGAGGGAAGTGGCCAGAAGGTTTCTACATTAGTCAGACTGTGGAAGAAGTACCAGGAGACGGATGAGGTCAAGGACAAGTCTGGGAGAGGTCGTCGGAGGAAGACAACCGAGCACGAGGACAGACATGCTGTGCGGACTGTCCTGGCTACCCATAAAACCACTGCGGTTGACATTGCTGGTCAGATGCAGCGGGAGCTTGGTGTCACAATGACACCAAGAAGTTGAAGCAATAGGCACCAGGCCGAAGGTTTGATGGGTCGAGTCGTGGCCAAGAAGCCACTACTGTCTGCCGCCAATATCGCCTGCCGGGTTCAGTGGGCACGCGACCACCGCGATTTAACAAGATTTAACAAGATTGCCATCCAGAAAATTACTCTGGATGGCAGGTGGACAAGGAAGCCTTTTGGCTTATCGAGAGTCCAATACTTTTTATCTACATGTATCCCGCCTTTTTAAGGTGTGTGTCGATTTTATTTTTAAACATATTCACGCTACTAGCACCAACACAATCAGGAGATAATCTGTTCCATTCATTTACAGTCCTTTGTGAGAATGAGAACTTTCTTATATCTAATCTACACTGCTCCTTTACTAATGTAGCTTCATGTCCTCTGGTCCTTCTATCTTTCTTAACTGAGAAAAAAATGTTTCTATCAATATTTTCATAACCATTCAATATTTTAAACACTTCTATGTGATCTCCTCTCAATCTCCTGGTCTCTAATGTTGTTAAACCACATTCTTTTAGGCGTATTTCGTAACTAAGATCCCTCAGATTTGGTATCATTTTAGTCGCTCTCCTCTGTAATCTTTCTTACTAGACAATCTTGCAAAAACTTTCACAAACTCTCAATATATCAATAAAACTGTAAAATTTGTTAGATCAATATCGCTTAAACAGATTAACAACAGAGCTGACATCTAGTGACCAATGCAGAAATAATAGTTCAGAGCTGCCAAATCCACTAAAGGTCACCACAAAAATCACAGTATGGCAGTGTATGCATTATTTTTTCCGCTACTGTACATACATACATACGTACATACATACATACATGACAATTACAACAATTCGCACATGTTTTATAAGTATTATGTTCACGCAGATGCGTCCACGAGGCTGACGCTTGTACTGCATGTCCACAACAGGCTACATGTTCACACGTGTAATAGATTACCTCCTCCGGTAAGGGCATCAGACGGGCGTGCGCGTGTGTGCGCGTGTGTGCGCGTGTGTGCGCGTGTGTGCGCGTGTGTGCGCGTGTGTGCGCGTGTGTGCGCGTGTGTGCGCGTGTGTGCGCGTGTGTGCGCGTGTGCGCGCGCGTGTGTGCGCGTGTGTGCGCGTGTGTGTGCGTGTGCGCGCGTGTGTGCGCGTGTGTGCGCATGAGCTCGCGTGTGTATACGTGTCTGGGAGGAAGGGAGTGAGGCAGGGGAAAGAGGGAGGGGGGGGGGGACGAAGAGATAGAGGGAAGGAACGAAGGATGGATGGAAGGATTAATGGAGGGAAGGATGGAGGGTGGGAAAGGAGGAAAGGAGGGTTCAAGAGAGTGAGACAAATAGAGGGGGTGGGCAGAAGACGGGTGAGATGGATTTGGAGGGAAATGTCAGAGAGAGAGAGAGAGAGAGAGAGAGAGAGAGAGAGAGAGAGAGAGAGAGAGGGGAGTATGAGATGGAGCAGGAGGAGAGAGGGGCGGAGGAGACAGGGAGGAGAGAAATACCAAGGAGGAAGACAAAGTTACTGAGATACCTACTGCGACAAAGCATATAGAAGAGCGGAGAGGAGAGAGAGGGGATAGAGGAGAGAGAGAGAGAGAGAGAGGGGGGAAGGATAGAGAGAGAGAGGAATAGAGAGAGAGAGCATGTGCGGTGCGTGGAGGAGAGAGAGAGAGAGAGAGAGAGGGGGGAGAGAGAGAGAGAGATAGAGAGAGATAGAGACGCGTTATGATAGAGGAGATCGAAAGAGGAGCGAGGAGCGAGGAGAGAGGGCAGACATACAAGAGAGACGAAAGGGACGAATATGAAGAGAGACGATAAAACAAAGTAAGACCATTTACAGAGGCCTACAATATATCACATGCTATGATAACGCAGCAAACACATAATTTTGTTTATAACATTTTAGAAATAAAAAATATGCAGAATGTTAGAACATCGTAAAATTGTTTTAAGATATTTTTAATATAACTTATAAGTTCCATAATTTAATAAAATCATTCATGAAACACTGGCGTACGTCGGAAAGAAATTAATATTGAGGGGGCTGAACCCAAAATCCTTCCGCTGTCGCTGCCGGTTCGGCTAGAGATTACATCGGAAGACGTGGAGTGTGTGGGTGGAGGGCGTAGAGAGGGGGTGCATGATGTTGAGGATTTTTGCCTGAGCTTCAGCACCACTCCTCTGTCTCATTATCGCGCTAACGCGATGTAGGTCAACACATCAAAAGAGGGGGGGGGGGTGCTTTTGGAGATTGTTCGAGGCGATGTTTATAAGTGTTAAGTTCACCAACAACCTCAATTTTCTCCCCACCCTTGAGAATTGCCAACAAATTAATCCACGCGCTCCAGTGATATCAATGTGCATACCCTTTGAGGCTCGCCACAAAAACACATACAGTCTCACCAAAAACATAACATTCCATCCAAAAATGCACCCCTTTCCCTAAATATATTCGGGCCGGGGGCTCAGCCTCCTCAAATAATCCCCGGTTCCGATGCCTATGTGACATAATAAAAATAAATTAACAAAAATATATACAGTCACAGAGACCGAGAGAATCGTGACAGTTTTACACTAACCCGTGGTGACATCTGGCGTTTAACAAACAGGTCACGAATCGACCGGAAGGCCCAGCGCATTGTGGGGTAGCTCACGCACGCGTCCTTGGGTCAAGATTTTTACAGTTGTCAGAGGTCGACTGATACTCGCGAACAACAAGTAAGTGTTCCCCATTTCGCTGCATTTTTTGTGACTATTCCATCAAACTATCTGGTGGTGTAGCCATTGCAATTAGCACGGACATGTGAGGACAGCATATATTCAGGGGGAACTATATTTTATGAAAATAGCTCATATTTTGGCACTGTAACTTGTGTAAATGTACTCCAGCATTTCGCTAGCGGCTAGGGCCTAGGGCCAGGCCAGAATCTAACTTCTGAGTCTAAAAAAACGTGAAGTTACATCAGTAAACAAATAATGACAGTTGTATTCAGTATGATATATTTAAGCGCATTTACTGCGCTGAGTATACAAATGTCATGCCTTGATCGATCACTGTCATCCGGGACCTTTTGCAAACTTTTGAGGCTGTGTCAGCGTTGACCCCATTCATCGTAATTGACCGTTGGCGTTGCTAGCATCAGTATTCAAGACGAGTTGACTGACTGCAGTTTTTGTACGACCAGATTTAATAAAACTCAATATTCTGGTCTTTTTGGTTTAATTTTGTTGTAATAAAAAGTATTCTAAAAGTTGATATGTAATTATTATTTATGTTTGTAAATGACGTAATGCGTGTTACGGACTTGGACTCGTATTGCCAGTATTTTATGCTTAATAGTTAAGGTTACAACCTTTCAGTTGTTTCATAAAGTTGATAAACTTATATTTTCACAGATTTGTTCATTCCATCGAGAGACCAGTTGGTATACATAAAACTTAGACTTAGTAGTCTGACAGACCACACAAATTTCTTATTGCATTCCTTGACCTTGCCGGCTTGTCAGGCTGTGTCATGGCTGGGAGTGTACAACTGGTCACTGAAGTAATGTACTTTACCCTTGTATTTCACACATTTTGACTTTATTGTGATTGTTGTTTTCCGAGGTTAATCGGTTGTTTTACACATGCCGAACCAAGCCTCTCTGTTACTTTGTAAGATGGGCTCTTCTTCAATTATAGCTAAATGGTTGCATGAACATAGTTATTATTCATAACAAATTGATAGTAACATTTACTGTCTTCAGTGTGTTGATGCAGTTGACCCGCAGTGTAAACTGCACATAGGGATTCAGCATTTCCTAACTTATTGTTGCTTTCTTGCAGAATGCAGGCTCTCCCGAAACCCCAACTGCGTGGCTTGCTAAAGTCGCAGCTTCAGCGCCAGTTTGTGTTTGGTCTCATCTTCACACTCTCGGTAACAGCCGCATGGAAGTTTGGCGTCATGGAGCCAAAGAAGAGGAAATACGCGGAATTCTACAAGTAAGGATTCATTGCAAATGCTCTAGTAATTATGGCAAGTTATGACATGTACCACTCTGGTAGATAAGTTAATCAAAACCTGTTACAGTTGCGCCCCGTTATAACGCGGTCGGTCGTGGACCCCGAATTTCTGCCGCCAGGGGGGAAATTGGCGCTAGGTCATCGAGTTATTTCAGCGTCCACGGACACCGCACTGATCTATTATACTAAAATGCATTTTATGGCACGCTGTAATAACTATCAACTTGTTTTGTTTAACGTCATCCTTGTATTTATAAACACTACAGGTGCAATTGTAACAGTCAATAAATGCAACGTAGGCCCAACAACAGGACAAAGAATGTGGAGCGAGTTGTTGAGCTTTTTTTTGCGCGGACATCAGTCGTATTTTAGCGTTAGCTTCGGCCGCACCAACTTGTAAATTGCAATCAAGATTCACGCTAACCAGTTGCACAACAGTCAGATTCTCACACATTTACTGGTAATTTAGATATCAGAGGCTTACTCTTACATCAACTTGACTCTTCAACAACGCTGATCCTTTCAAACGATTAACACAGTAAAGTTTAAACAGTTTATACGACATGACTCAACAGCAACACCGGATCGATTTGAGACGGCGGGAGTAAGCCATTTGTACGCATAATTCGTTAACACTGTTTGAAAACAGCTCAGTGCTTTGAAATAAAAGTTTCAAACCTGTTCCATTGCTTATCTCCAAGTTATCGTTTTCGAATTGCATTAGTTTTATGTAGTCGTATATGGACCTACACCGACGGAGCAGGCGACTGTCGATTAGTAATCCACAACGGTACATTCAAGTGTTTTACCCAGTTCAACACTCGATAGCATATCTGATCACCTTTTAAAATTAATACAATACATGCAATACGTTGATGGTATTTTACTATAAATAAGCTGTGTGTAGACCGCATCGCGGGCACACCGTGGATTCACATCTCGCTCCCCGTAGCCTTAGGAATACGGCGTAGCAACGTCGATAGTACGCCTACCTGTTGAATATTTGAGTCGTACGAACGATGCATCGTAGCAGTTAATTGTCGATTAATAATCCACAATGGTACATGCATGTGTTTTATTAAGTTCAACATTCATTGGGATATAACATTTAAAAGTTAATACATTACAACATATTGTCAATATTTTACGTTTAATAAACCTTGCATAGATCGACCGCATCGCTAGCACCCCGTACGTGGCATGAGCGTGAATTCACTTCTCTCTCACCGTACTGCTGTCGATAGCGTCGTAGAAGTTAATTGTTGATTAACAATCCACAACAATACATATATATGTTTTATTCAGTTCAGCAATACAACACATTGACGAGCATCTTGTTCCCCGCAGGATCGCGACGCCATGACGTGGGGTTCACACTGTCGAATATTGTTCTTGTGTTTGGCGGTGGTGGCGCTCCTGGCGGAATTTACAGGAATAAATTTATAACGCGCCTCGTTTATAACGCGGTTCCATTTCGTGGACCCCGACTACCGCGTTATAACGAGGCGCGACTGTATTTGGATAAAAAAATGTTGATACCGAAGTGCCTGTCGGTCACTTCACAAGAAGTCCACAGAGACAAAGGTTTGTTTGGAGCGACATCGGCTGTGTTTTCTGAAGCTCTTATTTGTGCACATCGTTTACTAAATTAAAATAGTGACTATAGTGATAACGCAAATTTAAATGGAGATTTTTAATCATGGTATCACTCTGCTATTAATGCACAATCTGAGTTGTCACCAACCTATTTTCAGCTCAGGACTTGATACTTTAGTTGGCTGTCCTCAGCACATCAAAAGCATTTCTTGGTTTTGACTGCCTGAGGCTCAATGCTAAGGCCATTATTGCCAGGATTAGGCACATCATATCATGATAAGTGTACATCTGAATGATGCCATGTGTATCATTATGACTGGCGATGACCAATCCTGATGTAAACAATGCAGCGGTGTGCAACAATGCCCTTGCTCTCGTTCCGCCCAAAGCACCCATGGTCTTTAGCAATGCTATCAAATGTTAGACAGTATAACAAATTTCCTTGATGCCTTTCCATTATGGAATATTATTTGCACTATCGTTTTATCATGCAGCAACAGTTGAGAATGTCTGTCATCCATAGCCAACGTGTAATGCTAGGCACACACCAACCGACTAGTCGGCGTAAAAACCGTCGGCCAACGGTAAGTGGGCGTGTGCCGAATTTAAGCCCAGTGGTCGGCCTTATAACGCCGATTCAAATATTGAATCGGCGTTGGATAAGGAGGTATCCGGTGACAAGTCGGCACATATCCAATGACAAGTCAGCTGGTGTGTGCAGGTTTTTTTTTCATAACACGGCGTCGGCGGTACCTTGGCCAATAAGAAATCATAGCGCGATCAGATAGTCCTCGATATGTTTCAGAAAGTGGTAGATTATTTTTTATCCTATTGCCATTGACCCCATCATAATTTTTTTCACTTGTTCTTAAAACAGGCGCCACAAATAAACCTAATTTCCACCTGACTTCATGCTTCCGACAGGAATCACTGTTTTGTGAAAAATTCTTTCGGGTGCTTATATATTAAATCTGCAAAAAACGGCACTAACGGTGGAAAACGTTTTTGAGGAGTTGGGTGCGACTGATTACAATTCAACATAACTGTTAACTGACGTGGCTAAATATAACATTCTGCGTACTGTTATAAAACATAGCTCGACACTATGCGTTTCTTTGCTGGAGGATATGCTAAATGCTCAAACCAGATCGTCATGAAGGCTGACGGCGAAGCTCAGACTTACTATGTAACAAGTTTAGTTTTTTATAGCCGTTTTGGCCTAATTTTTACAAATGTTTCATGTGTTTATTGTAGGTGTATCGAAGCACATTGTTAACTAATAACGCGTATTTATAGTGGATTTTTTACAAGGATCAAGCCGAGCACCGGAAGTCGGCGTTAGTCGGTTGGTGTGTGCCTAGCATAACAAGACTGCTTGAATAATTGATGAACCCCCACCCGCCAATGAAGTGGGCGGATACAAATGAGTTTGGCAGTGCATACATTTCATCGTATGCACATGGCTGAGTTTTAGTTGCCGTTAAACCTCGCCTAAGTCGGGTCTTTGCTCAACTCGGACAGAGTTCCGAGGAATGGTTGATTTGTAATCTATTTCCCATAAAAATCTTTGTCTAAGTCGGATCTTCGCCTAACTCGGAATAACTGAGTCGGTCCATTTGGTCCCAGATAATGTGTTTTTTATCGCCTAAGTCAGATCGCAGTATTCAACAAAATCACTTGGTTGCTTGGAGTATGAGTATATGTTCCAGATGAATTAAAAAGTGAAACGGCTATTCCAAATAGATGTAATCCAGACAGCCACAGTAACATGAGTAGGTGTCACATCTTCACTCATCTAATACAACTACATCACCATGCCAATGGACGCTGGTATAACCAAGAACATGACGTTCCATTACCGGTACATCCTAGCCACCCAGAGACTAGAGACATCAGAAGGAATCGCACCATTTTCTCAAGAAGTTGGACGTCGTCATTGCCCTGAAACATGGGACAAACTCAAACCGGAAACACTTCTAAACTTCTACACAAACGGGATTCGTCTAAGGTGTTGTTTGCACGATGGACGACTGTGTTGGTCTAAGGGCTTTTAGAGGGTTGCCTTTGGCGCTGGGATATGTCATCTTCGGCTAAGTCGGATTTTTGCGTAAATCACTCAATCAAATCTGATTGGATCCGACTTAGACAGGGTTTACTGTAGTTATAAAAAAAACATTGATTTAAATATTTAATAAAAATATTAGACATTAGGGTTGTCCTATTTTTCTAGGTAGGGTCGGGTTACCGGAAACACGACGGCGGTCAATTGGATTGAAACTGGTATTAACAATGATTTGATATGCCTTTGGTATTATTGTTGCAAACAGCATATATCTATAGTCAAGTAAATGGGCGTTCTCATTCAGTTGTTGCTGTTGCAACCAGACAGTGCCGATGATAAAACGAAAAGACACACATGAGGACTGCACTATTCACTGCATCAAGTTGTCTGTAGATGATTGGCAATCAGTCATTAGTCAACATGCTGCTATGGTGCCTTGTTTTGTTGGGTAGCTGCACAAAGGTTTGTTATTTGCAATGCTATATTCATTCCTCATGGGTTGATCTGCTATGTTTCAGGAACTTGGATGTGCAGAGGGACTTTGAGCGAATGCGAGACGTTGGTGTATTCCAGTCGGTAAAGCCAGGTGGCGCTGTTGGAGAGGGATGGTGAACACTGAAGTCAATTGGGTAAATTATGTTTTGTAACATAATTGATTGTGCCCATTTGTGGTACTATTTTGTTATTAATAAAACTGGGAAGAATGAATCTAGGTTTTACCATTGGCATCATGTTTCAATTATCCAAACAAAATTTAATATAAGTATTGGATATTCAATGGATAAGCTGATTCAGTTATAGTGATAAAACAATGTGTGATGCATGTTGAAGAGTCAAACTAATTAAAATCCAATGTAGAAATAACTGTAATGGTATGGATGTCCTCAAGCCGTTTGGGAGAAAACGAAGTCAAAAAAGGCACGTCTAGCCAACCTACATCAGCAGTGTGGACTTTGGGTTGATTCTTTAGCAGTGAATTGTGCTTACTTTACCCGTTGTCTTGTTTGGCTATATTGGGTTTTGTAACAATGGTCATGCATTGTTTGTGACCACATTATATTTATTAAACAAACCAGAGGAAACAGTTAGGTTTCATAATTTTACAGAGTCCTAACTCAAGCCCTTTAAATCAGCGTATAAGATTACCTGCCTGCTCATTTGGGTATATTTCAATAGTTCCACAATTTCTTGTGTATGAAATGTATAATTCCAGTTTGGAGTTGAATTTGATATCTTTCATAGTATACGTACCCAGTGAAGAGTTTGATGAGTACCATTCAAAATACACTGGTGTGTTGTGGGTTGATAACTCTGTAACAGATAGGCATGCATACTGACTTTATGGACCAATCTGTTCAATAGTGACATATGTATGGCATTGTCTCTATTCCTTGTCAGAAAGTTATTTTTAAAAATTGTAGGTGTTTTTCAGTGTCTGTTCAGCTCTCGGGTTAATGGTTAAACAGTTGGTGTTATAATTATATCATCCTGTTCCAGTTACAAATGCAGCTGGTATGAGTTAATTCACAGAGGTGTGTCTTTGTGTTTCAGGTGTTCAGAGGAGAAGAGTCTTAATATGAAGAGTGTGGTGAGAACTTTTGTACAGACGTTGTTGCTTCAACGGGTAGCTGCTATACACACCTGAAGCGGCGTGGACAGACAGTTAGAACAGTGGGCCAGCACTGGCGAAGGACTGTTTTTATTGTTGTGTCCTAATAAAAGGATGTAAACTATACAGTGTTGTTACTTATTCATTGTGAAATAGGCAGCATTGTTTGGTAGTTGTGTATCACTTGATATAACTAATTTTATGGATTGACAGAATAGTAGTCTTTTAAGTTTATTACGGCATATCGTTTGGACTTGGGATTCAAATATCATTGTGTAGGATTATGATTCACTATGATAACACAGTTTCGGAAAAGTCAGTTAGAAAATACTGTTGTTCTCATTAAGAGTAACGCTGACTTATTTTCATGCATATGTTGATATATTTATTCACATGCACGAGTGGATAGCGTAGTCGGCGTAGAGATTCCATAGAATCCGCCGCAATCTTATTATTATCGTCAGTGACGCGTATAAAACGTTTTCCCGTGGGTTTTTTTAAAACGTCCTTTCACCTAGTTATTGTTGAGAAACATCAATGTTGCCACCTGGTTCCATTTTGGTAACTGAAACTCACGCATATTTCCCAATTTAACTTGGTAGCTCTGTGGTATGGGCATTGGAAGTTGTTCTTTTTAATTTGATGTTCCATACATTGGGAATTGCTGCACAGTAAGTAATTGAAGGGATTTGGTAAGCCTCAGTCCCCTCACCGATATTCACTTTGGAGAGAGCTGGTTCAAAAGTCGTCAGTGGTGCCCCAACTCTCCTTGGTGAAGACTTAGCGACACCTAGCGGATTTTGTTTGATGTAGGTATGTTTCATAGTCTAATAGAAATGGCGACACTCGACCATAATTGGGACGCTGTAGGCCCAATATGCCGGTGTCATGCCAAATTGCTCGCAATCAAAGATGGCATTGCTCAACACACACAGCATTACGTGGTTCTTTGATTGTCTCAATTATCACAACTTTAGCTGTGTCTCTCTGAGATACAAAGATAATATGGTAAAGAGACTAACGCCACGCGTGCGCTGTGTGATACATGAGGAGTATTTTGGACCTGAGTTAAGCCAAATCTGGGAACAGGTTTGCTACTCACTCATTGACCACCTTCAGTGCCAGCATATAAAGGTCTGTTTGGCGATAAGGTTCTGGAAAAGGCTGACTAGTTGAATGATACCTCATAAGACCATTACATTGTAACCACAATAATACAGAACGTTGCCGAGCGCTGGAAACAACTAGTAGAACTTACGCTGTGTGGAAAGTTTTGCAAAATTAGCCGGTAGGTGGCACTATTGTTCCAACTCAACGCTATCTAGCCATGCAGGGTGACATGAGGCAAAGACAATCCTCTTTTTTCGGATGGAAATTTATATATTACCTTTGTTTTGTTTTATTATATAATTATAGTTGATTCGCAATGATATTGATTGCCTACTATAACATCAAATTCAATAAACGAATTGACGAGATGTGGTTTATTACGCACTCGCTGGGGTAGATACTACTAAAAGTGCCCCATGTCCTCTTGCCTCAAAAGTTACTGTTGTTATATAATACCAAAGCCTATGTTGTCAATACGATGTGTTAAACATTAATGCAGTTATCTGTCAACATATTACTCATCGTCATATGTTTGCAAGTGACCTCAGTGTCTGTTTGCAATTCGAAGCATTTAAAAATGTCTTCCTCCAGATGAAAGCACTTGTTTAATAAAATTTGAAGCTTCTATAGAGGGAAGGCTTTCTACCCTAAGCGATTTCATACAATATAAAGTTAAATTATTATACAGGTGTACAAATACGTGTTTTACTGGGGAATACTTATGGAAGGAAATGCACAAGTATAACGACTTGCATGTGACTTTCCTCGTATTGCCAGTCCAATGTTTCTGTATTAACGTGTTGTGTTTTCGGTGTGTCATGAAGAAGTGATATTACAATACGGTTAATAGGGATGTGTGTAATTTATGTAGGCCCGAGTGCTATCCCATTAGTTGATGGCTGGATATGTGCGCTAAGAAACTTACAAAATTAAATGATAATCTTTGTTGTTAAATCAGCAGACAGTCTCTTACTAGAGTACGGTATACGCACCACTTATGTTTCTTGGAATGTTTTAACTTGTGTAATTATCTAATTACCCTTCATCGGAAACCACTAAACTTGTGAGTGGCGTCGATATTAATAGAAACACTAACGCGGCTAATTACAAACAAATTACCGGTAACTTTGTTCACGTAAATTGTTTGTTGTGCCTATTCCAATTAGTTTAACGACAGCGCGTTGTTGTTTTTCCGACTGTGCAGTGGGCGCCCGGACATATTATAAATTGCCCAGTGCTGAATCACCGTTGACATTGTCTAAATTGCATAGAAAACTTGTCATCCTCACCAGACTAGAGAGAGAGAGGGTAAGATCACTGAACAACAGTGCCACTACCTTTACCCCTCAGCAGAAGCTATTCCTAGACTGTACCGAAAATACAAAAAAGACAACTCCTAAGACCTATTGTGGACTATACTGGCTCAATAGCATACAACGTGTCACGAAGCTTGACAGATCACCTTGGCCCTATGGCAGGACTGACGCAACACCATGTGAAAAACTCAAGACACTCTAAAGAGACTGGAGAGACCATCCAGACCTGTACAACTTCACATACTAACACACACACACACTGTATACCAACAGAAATTTGGCACAGCCATGGGTAGCCCTGTGTCCCCCATTGTCGCCAACCTTCATGGAACATCTTGAGAAAGAGGCCATCACCACAGCCCCTGTCACATGCAAACCAAGAATGTGGAATTTCTATGTCGATGACATTCTCAAAGTCATAAAAACAGGGGTGACACAACATCTGCCCGACCATCTTAACACAGTGGATGTAACTAACAGCATAACATTTATACACGAAGAGGAATCGGAAGTAAAGATGTCATTTTAGACACATTATTAGTGAGAAAAGAATCAGCGGAGGTGAAACTTCTGATCTACCGGAAGAGTACCTACACATCATCCATTACACAAAAATATGGGAGTGATCCGTACGTTGCTAAACAAACATGAAACGCTTGTCACACAGGAGGAAGATAAATGCAAAGAAAGAGAACACATCAAAGAAGTCCTCAAGAGATATCCACAGTGGACCATATCAACGATACAGAAAAAGATGAAACAAAACTATGAAGCCAAGATCAGGAAGAAGACTGTGGAAAAAGACAACGGCAAAGGCGTGGTGGTACTTCCGTATGTCCAAGGATTATCCGAAATCACATCACGGATCATGAAGAAATACAAGGTGAACACAACACTATCAATAGGTCACTGGTAAGGCCAAAAGACAAATTGGAACCACACAAGATGTGTGAAGGAGTATACGCTATATCATGTAAGAACGGCAACATCGGAGAAACTAATCGCACACATCAGAGAACACAGAGATGACGCAGACAAAGGAACAACAAACAAACCCTACACCAGAAACAACAGAAAAACACCGGAAAAGGAGATGAACAAATTAGCCATCACAGACCACATGGCACAGCAAAATCTTATAGTAGACTGGGAGGGTGCCAAATTTGTGGACAGGGAATCGGACTGCAGGACAAGAGGCATCAAAGAAGCAATCTGGATTAGAAAAATCGAGGACTGCATGAACCGAGACGAAGGCCGGTACCGACTTTCACACATCTATGACAATCTCTTGAAGAGTCACCCAAGGAGTAGCCGTGGGGGCACACACAGGCGTGACTACGTATGTACTGAAGGACTACCGTGTTGCCATCTAGCGGTAGCCGTCTGAGTAAGACTGCTGAAAGACGCCGAAACGTCATGGAAAAAAGGTAAACTGACTGTGAAATAAGTAAAAATATCACGAGTACGCATGTCGATGTTGCCGGTGAACTTGTTGCGTTCGCTATAACAGCACACTCGACCCCTAGTAGTGTGTTCTGTTGGCGAAGGGTTGCGCTACTTTGGAAACCGTCGAAACGTCTATCATTGCCTCTTGAGTTAGTTTATGCGAACGTGTACGTAGCCGTGAACCTTGTTACTGGTCAAATAGTCGGCTAAGTTTCGAGATTTACACTCCACTCGTGGCCCATATTTTGAAGTTATTACTGTGTAGTCGATGTGTCATTTGCGTTCTCCATAACAATGTAACTTACATTGGACCTGTGTCCTGGCGAGATCGCGTCATACGAGAAGGTTGCTTAACATTAGTATCCTATGGTTTTCAGTCGATCAATGTGTGTTGTGGCCACCAACGAAGCTGGACCTCCAACAGCGCCGATTCCCTTTCCGGGTGTTCACCTGCTAACATGTTGATTGGTTGTCATTGGGTTCTGGTAAATCGGTCAAGTTGCATGACGTAGGCCCGTAGGTTGGGGTGTGTGTGTGCAATGGATGCGTATGCACAGCCTTTATCTCAGGGGGTGTAGCTAGAGGGTTTTTGGGAGCCTCAGCGGAGTGCAGTTGGAGGTCTGAAGGGGTGCAGCTAGAGTTTTTTTGAAGATTGGTCGAACAACGTAGACACAAGAATACGCTTCGAGCCTGCATGAAGTGGTTTTATTGGTTCTGGGTTTTTCATGTCAACGCTTACGTACACACGTATTCTTTAATGAGTCTTATATCACCATTCCTTCTTAATCACTCTCCTCCACTGACCATTGTCTGTGCCATTTCATTATAAAAGTAGGGTCAGCCCACCCAATATGAATTTATTTCTGCCGCCAGTGTATTTTCCAAGCCTTGACGGGAGATGCAATTGGAGGTTTGCCCCCAGACTACCTTCTCTGCATCCGCCCCTGACAGGCCCTTTCATATGTGCATAACATTAACAATTATACTAAATGTTGACACTATCACTGATTTGCGGATCCTCAACTACAGGGTATGCGTCCATCCTGTGAACGTGGCCCTGGATCAACCAGCTGTAGGACAGCCAGTATAAGACGTAACTGTGAGGTGACATAGCACTTGAAACTGGCCGAACGCTGCGCTTAAAGCCTATGCAAATCATGTATACACAGCCCGCCTGCTCTATGCGTCTTTGTAAAATCGTGCTCATTAACGCAGATTTCGAGTCTTTATATTAGTACAACGCTCGGCGAGCAACCATTGTGATGCTGTTCTCAATGGCCGTTGCCGGAGTCGCCTCGCCGGGCTACTGGCCACCGCTTGCTGCATCGGCAATTTAGCGGGCTTTGTGGCCGAACATTCCCGTGCGTCGCTATTGGCTTTCAGCGTCGCGCTGGGGCTTTGTGCCGCTGACTGACCGTGCGCGGCTCGGAGAAGGTACCCATCGATCGGCGCGGAAGGAGTGTGCTGTCTGAACGGCGGATCTGTCCCTACTAAGCGTCCAACGAGCACAGGCTTTGGGGCCGCCGATACATCTTTGTTGTCTCAGTACACAAGTGGTGTGGACGCCAACGTAGGATCAGACGTGTCACCGGTGTTGATACGTATAGGCCGCGCCGACGCTTGATGTAACTGCAGGCGCTCATATCGACTATCGTTCGCCGAGCGATTCGGCTACCGATGACTGAATCTTCGCCAAGCGTCTTCGCTCTAACTGACGATGTAACTACACCGTATTGAGCGATTACGTTCGCTAGTTTTTCGTGTACCGCAGTGTACGCGTTACGATGAACGTTTGAAGTTCAGTTGGACATACACGCCTGACCTGTAGGATTATGGTCGGGGCGCAGCTGATTAGGTGAAGAATGATCTTCGGACGTTCGCTCGTCGGCTGGCTACTGATGGCGTGCGTGATCGTTTTCAACGTCAACTTCGGCGCCAGCAGAGGTAAGGACTAGACACAATATTCGCTCTTTAGCGTACTTTAGTAACCTGACTGTGATTTCTTTCGTATGAAACGAGAGGCAAACTATTGCCCAAGGTAAAGGCGTTTTTCTGTGTTTCTTTATTACGCCATTGAATACACGTTTATTGCTATAGGCTACTCAATAATTGCTCTACAGGTTGTTGCAAAGGGTCTATTATAGTACATTAGCTTACACCCATCCACTGAGCAATAAACCAAGGGCATATTTTATCACCATTACGCCTACTGTATGTTTCTCTTAACATCGTTTACAGTGGCTCCCTCTGTAGATTGGCTCACCTCTCTACTGATTCCATAGTTCTGTGTTACGTAAATAAATAAACACTCAAATGTATACTCAATATCTCTAATTAAATAACTACCTTTGTGGCTTTTAGTACATCGTCAGTTTATAGATCAGATGCCCGTAGTCCTCGGAAGCGAATGAATAAAGAAAAAGGCGAGTGCAACTCGGTACCTGGAAAACGATTCTGCCCCACCAACAAAAAGTGTTTTTAACATACAGGTAAAGGCATGGAATCTAAGCTTTGTCGAGTCTCCTGAATAGTTACTGCGTCAACATCGTGTGGCCCTTAAACTATATACGCACGGCACATGGTCCTGATTTTAAAGATCTGATAGAACTCATATCTATAAAACGCATCTGTTCCTTGCGATAACACTCCGTCGTTACTCGGTCATTTTCTGGCGAGATTATATCAGGTGTAATGAGTGTCTCCGCGCATGTAGAACATTTCTAAACACGGGCCAGCGATGTCAGGCACACCACGTATAAAAGAACCCCTGTTTGATGCTGCCGATCTTTATAGTTGCGCCCCTTATCTGTGGCTCTAGTATCGGCGAGATCTCCGTGCCTGGGAAAGGGTATATTATGTTTTCCGTCGGAATTTTAATTCACCCCTAAAAAGTATGTCGTGACTAGTAACCCCTTGAATAGTGAGTGTATTTTGAATGACCTTATTTTGGCGTGAAAAACGTGGTTGCGACATGTGATATTAGCGCATAGTGTAGATATTAGCTGAGAAAGCCTGTTACTTGACTGTCGATGTAGGCCTAAGATACGGCTCGTTACTATGATGTCAAAGATGTGACACTTCTGCCAAAGATTCCGGTTTTCGTAGAACGAACTGGACTCCGGCACGCCAGCTTATCCCCCCGTGTTATTCCGACTTTGCCCTGGGGGAATGCCAGCTTCCCGTGGCGACTTTAGTCGAGGGGTGTCAGGCTGGTTGATAAGGAGAAACCGGAGACGACAGATAGGTGCCAGATCACGACTATTTGCTCGCTTATTCGCCGTTAAATATCGAAACCAGAAGTGATGATAACAACGAGCGGAGTATACTAACAAGTCACGATATAACCGTGTAGTATTAGAATTAGCTGATTACTGCAAGAGCGGTTCGGATCAGGTGTTTGTGTGGTTAGTCTTATGTTTCTACTTCATGGGGCGCTGTAGCAAAGCTGATCAGAGATAATCGATATCTCATCGTTTTAGAATTTTGTTCAGTTCCAATATCCCCGGTGTTCCGACTATATGAATGTGGGAACGTAATGTAGGCTCTCTAGTGAAATACTTTATTGTATGATGGACTGCTTTATTGGAAGGGAATTGCTGTGCGCTTAGATTTATTGTAAAGGAACACATGACCGCCATAATTGTAAGAATTGTTATGTTTTGTAGGAATTATGAGTTTTATGACAACTCATATCGAGGTTGTCTGTTCCATATTCTATATGATATCCTTACACTTGATTAATTAGAATAATGTCAATGTCAATTTAATTCGTGTGCCATCCACCCGGTATGACTGGCAAAGTCCGGTCATAAGCCGTCGACATACCGACTACAGCCTGATGGCATATTTTGCCAAACGCTTCAACAAATCTTGCCGCAGTGGATCGATCTATCGCGGTCTGTTGTGCTTGCAGGCCACGACGTTCCGGGGAATAGTCTCTACAACTGGGGGTTGTTGTTGCACATTACAATTGGCAGTAAATAGGCTCGTCTGTGCGGGAAGTTGGTAACGGAACTGATTCGACAGATTGGTGTGTCACTGGAGAGCCGTTGTTGATGCTGCGGCTATAAACAGAAACCCAAGCACTGCTGTCGTTTCACGTCAAGTGGAGTCTTAGTCGTTTAAGCAAACTTACATTTTTGTTGTTACCGCTAAATGGTATAGGTGGTTAGCGTCTACTTCGCGAATATCGTGAGTTTTGCCTTAACGTCATGCAGAACAGAGGTGACACACGCTCACACACGCACGCACGCGCACACATATACATACACGCACATGCAAACGCACACCCCCCTCTTACACACACACATACGCACACACACGCGCGTACACACTCACACACACGCACACACACACACACTTTAAAATATATATACATCGTTATTCGCAGAAAAGGACTGCGACACCGCAGTGTGTACTCAATATACAAACCGCCTTTGTCTTTGTAAACACACGGGGACCCACCGAATAGATACACATGCAGGAATTTCCACATCACGTGATTTAAAATGCTATCCAGAACACGTTGAAGTGTCTTTCTGAGGTGATTACAAATGAGAGCTTCCGGCAATGTTTGCGTCAGACGTATGACACCGTATAAAGTGAAGTCAGTGATGCGACGAGACGCTCTAATTAATGGCCGGGTACCTGTGTAATGGGACCGACATCCCCAGGCCGCTGGGCGACATCTGGTGCGAGCATAGGAGGAGTAATTAAACGACTGGGACGGCATCGGTCTCCCCCGGTTTCCACCCGGCCTCCTCCCACCTAGGCTGAGGCCGCCTCCCTTGGGCTGAGACGACGGTCACATCCCAGGAGAGAACTGCCAGCGAGGTCGGTTGGATAAGGCTGGCGAATGCACGAAACTGACGTGGCAGCTGCTGGAATATCAGTACATATTCTGCTAGCTTACACTGTAGAGAGGATTTGATTCGTGGTGTCTGATTATGAGATTCGATGTTGATTTGTAGCGTAGAATTTTGCTAAAATCCACCCGGTTGACTTTGTGTCGTATCGCTACAAGCGAGATGATAACATTAATTATTTAACTTCCACGTTCATTGGGTAGGCCTATCTATAATTGCCGTAACAAAGTGCCAAAGATCATTCTTGCCAAATGCTCGCATATGAAAAACAGGTAAATAAACATAGGCCTATAATTATCACACACATAAAATAATATTCGATTTAGTACGTACACACGACTCAAGGCGATCAAAATAGGCTCTGCATACTGCGTCTGCACGCAATTCCGGCCAAATTCCAAAGTGTGTAATTAAGGAACCCGGTCAAACGACGCGGTGACAGATACGTCCGGTGAGTAAGTCGCTGTACTGGGCTAGATAGGCATGTCCACCTAATGTCACACCTCGGGTCAATTACGTGGGTATTACACGAAGAAGCAGTAGACATAGGAAATTAGCTGACAGTAATTTGCTTAGGTTGTATCGGATAATTTATAATGATCAGGTACAATTGAATAAACCTATTGCATCCTCCGGTCGTAATTCACACATAATCTCTGTACGTGGACAATGATTGATGCGACTGAGCAAGTCGGCGCCTTCAATTTCCCACGTAAAGGTCAGCATTTGACAACGCATCCCCACTCGCGTCGGACAAACATCGCCGACTGAAATGCATCCAATGTTGCTTGTTATTCACTCACTGCATCGCGCCCATTTTCGTGCAGGGATACACCCTACGTAAATCTATTAACCAGCCCCTGGGCACGGAAGACCAATTTGTGACCAGTCTAGCGTTGCGACGCCAAGTAGAGGTTACACTTGGTGTCGTCAGCGATTCAAGGCATTTGACCTTAGGTTATCACGCTGTCCACAGACACGTCCGTAAGTGAAATTGTATCCCCGTGGCCCCTTACAAAATTCGCGAACTGAATATCCGAACCGCGAAGCACTTTTGTCAGTTTTTATTATGTTTCATGTTAATCTATTATAGACTTGCCGTAGGCCTGCCTATTTCCAGTTACTTACTAAAAATTGACTGTCACTATTTCCCGTCCACTCTCATACTAGCGCGACACCAAGCACCGCTTGGCCTCTATGCTGCGCCGCTTCAAAGGAAAGCCACAACCAATGCCATTATCGATTATATCACAGGAATTATTCAGCGTAACAGTTGTGTAACTAGATCAGAACAAGTCGCCTGGTGTGATTATCGCGTGTCAATGACATGATTCGACCACGATGTAGTTATGACTCTGGCAAATTGTCTATGCCTGTTGTTGCCAACAACATTGATCGACCTTTTACAGGAACGTAACAACAGAATGTAACAGAATTCATTCTGCGGGGCTTCAAATTGAAATACAATAATTGAGTAATTAAGAAGACTGTATAAGTGTATATGAATAATTGTTTTATTATAGAATCTAACATGCCACATATACCAACATTATGCAGTGAAAAGAACGCAGTACTTCCAGACAGGAAGGCTGAACAAACCACTAGCTTCATCGCTCACGTGCTGTATTGAATCTTCACTGCTAATTGCAATGAATTTCAATATTAGTTACGATAGCACTCAATGATCTATAAGCTATACTTATTCCATGGTGTGTATGTATGTATGTAAGTATATATATATATATATATATATATAATTATATATATATATATATATATATATATATATAATATATATATATATATATTCAATACAGCACGTGAGCGATGAAGCTAGTGGTTTGTTCAGCCTTCCTGTCTGGAAGTACTGCGTTCTTTTCACTGCATAATGTTGGTATATGTGGCATGTTAGATTCTATAATAAAACAATTCGTGGTGTCTGATTATGAGATTCGATATATATTATGAGATTCGATGTTGATTTGTAGCGTAGAATTTTGCTAAAATCCACCCGGTTGACTTTGTGTCGTATCGCTACAAGCGAGATGATAACATTAATTATTTAACTTCCACGTTCATTGGGTAGGCCTATATATAATTGCCGTAACAAAGTGCCAAAGATCATTCTTGCCAAATGCTCGCATATGAAAAACAGGTAAATAAACATAGGCCTATAATTATCACACACATAAAATAATATTCGATTTAGTCCGTACACACGACTCAAGGCGATCAAAATAGGCTCTGCATACTGCGTCTGCACGCAATTCTGGCCAAATTCCAAAGTGTGTAATTAAGGAATCCGGTCAAACGACGCGGTGACATATACGTCCGGTGAGTAAGTCGCTGTACTGGGCTAGATAGGCATGTCCACCTCGGGTCAATTACGTGGGTATTACACGAAGAAGCAGTAGACATAGGAAATTAGCTGACAATAATTTGCTTAGGTTGTATCGGATAATTTATAATGATCAGATACAATTGAATAAACCTATTGCATCCTCCGGTCGTAATTCACACATAATCTCTGTACGTGGACAATGATTGATGCGATTGAGCAAGTCGGCGCCTTCAATTTCCCACGTAAAGGTCAGCACTTGACAACGCATCCTCACTCGCGTCGGACAAACATCGCCGACTGAAATGCATCCAATGTTGCTTGTTATTCACTCACTGCATCGCGCCCATTTTCGTGCAGGGATACACCCTACGTAAATCTATTAACCAGCCCCTGGGCACGGAAGACCAATTTGTGACTAGTCTAGCGTTGCGACGCCAAGTAGAGGTTACACTTGATGTCGTCAGCGATTCAAGGCATTTGACCTTAGGTTATCACGCTGTCCACAGACACGTCCGTAAGTGAAATTGTATCCCCGTGGCCCCTTACAAAATTCGCGAACTGAATATCCGAACCGCGAAGCACTTTTGTCAGTTTTTATTATGTTTCATGTTAATCTATTATAGACTTGCCGTAGGCCTGCCTATTTCCAGTTACTTACTAAAAATTGACTGCCACTATTTTCCGTCCACTCTCATACTAGCGCGACACCAAGCACCGCTTGGCCTCTATGCTGCGCCGCTTCAAAGGGAAGCCACAACCAATGCCATTATCGATTATATCACAGGAATTATTCAGCGTAACAGTTGTGTAACTAGATCAGAACAAGTCGCCTGGTGTGATTATCGCGTGTCAATGACATGATTCGACCACGATGTAGTTATGACTCTGGCAAATTGTCTATGCCTGTTGTTGCCAACAACATTGATCGACCTTTTACAGGAACGTAACAACAGAATGTAACAGAATTCATTCTGCGGGGCTTCTAATTGAAATACAATAATTGAGTAATTAAGAAGACTGTATAAGTGTATATGAATAATTGTTTTATTATAGAATCTAACATGCCACATATACCAACATTATGCAGTGAAAAGAACGCAGTACTTCCAGACAGGAAGGCTGAACAAACCACTAGCTTCATCGCTCACGTGCTGTATTGAATCTTCACTGCTAATTGCAATGAATTTCAATATTAGTTACGATAGCACTCAATGATCTATAAGCTATACTTATTCCATGGTGT
The DNA here is from genome assembly GCA_020002185.1 of Paraescarpia echinospica. Lineage (NCBI taxonomy): Eukaryota > Metazoa > Annelida > Polychaeta > Sabellida > Siboglinidae > Paraescarpia > Paraescarpia echinospica. The sequence goes on along the minus strand of CM034532.1, from coordinate 44,119,969 downwards.
GTATGTATGTATGTAAGTATATATATATATATATATATATATATATATGTATATATATATATATATATATGACAATTCGTGCAAGTCCATGTTTTCCTGGGCATCTGACATGTGTGCCAACCATCTCTAGCAGGGAACCTAGACCCGGCGTAATCCCAATTTCGTGCGATCCGCGATCAATCAACGAGCACAACCGTCCGCGTAATTAGACCTTAACGACCCGTGTTTTACTGAAAATTGGATACAGAATGGTTAAAAAGACCTTGCATTCGACACCATGCCAGTGGCTGGATAGGAACCAGTATCTACGCATGTATATAGCTCAAGCAAATCGTGCCAGGTTTAACCGAATTAAAATTAATTGTTGTTATGTCATTCCAAAGCACTGGCATTCAATGCAAACGGGCTGCAACGATATCTTTGGCGTTGGTATTGCGTAACGCGTTCGTGAGTTAAGTGTTGTGCAATTTACACGAACGGAACGAAAACATTGACAGTCTAGTGGGATTTTTCACCCGATTGTGTCAGGCGTATTCGTATTCAGGTGCAGCGACGTAGACTTTTTTGCAAATCAATAGCATGCCGTTTGAGCTTGGGAAGGTCTATTATAAATTGCTGACCAACGCGTGTTGACGGAAAAACAACAGGAAAAGTCCCAAGCTTGCGAAACGTTGATGAGTGAAAGAGTAAATAAGACAAGAATGAAAGAGCTGAGAGAGTTGAGGAGCTGGTAGAGGAAGTTTGTGTTAAAGAGAGTTTCAAGAAGAAGCTGGTGAGAAGACGGGTTAAAGTGGGATGAATATGTGGAAGAGGTATGGGTAACGAAGAGAGCGGGTGTGCTCAGAGTTAAAGATAAAAGGAGAAGAGGAAGAGTGCGACAGTGAAGAGAGAATTAGCGGGTTTGAAAGGGGATCGAGAAAATGAGCGAGATATAGTGCGTGTTGTGACGCACAGCTTCATCTAGACACCCGTCCACTCGTTTGTTCGACGGGTTGAATTAATTTCTGGACGGGTAGAAATTTGAATTTGGACGGGTGGAACTTTACGGAGCGAAAAAGCTAATACATTATTGACTCTCACAGTTATGTATGTTTCCACTTTGCTTTTAAAATTGTGTTTTACACACACGTGTGTGAGTGTGTGTGTGTGTGTGTGTGTGTGTGTGTGTGTGTGTGTGTGTGTGTGTGTGTGTGTGTGTGTGTACGTTTGGACTGGGGACAGCAGTGAAAGAGGCCAATGATCAGAAGGAAAAGGAAACCAAGCGTCGGGATCCAATATCGATCCGAGCATCACCCTGAACTTCTCAGTTATGTGGCACACAGAGGAGATCACCAATTGAAGACGAAACTGTCTGACCATTTCAGCTATAGCTCATTTGCAATTCATGTACAACTGTCTAGACTACCCAGGTGCAAAGGTAAAAGACGTTTACGGTAAGATTACGCGCCATCACCTGTGGCTTTGGAGGCGCGATCGATAATGATGGCGTTCTTTGAAAATGAAGACATTTCACTTTCTCTTCCGTTCCGTTCGATTATACTGCAGCAAAAGCATTCATCGATGTTAAGAAAACGTCATGACGTCCTCTGTCTTACGTTTTCAATGTGCTGAACATATTTAGTCAATATCTGAGTGACCATAAAGATATTTGCTTAAGCTGTTTTAATCATCTCACTTGCAGTAAACAACATTGCTAAACCCACGCCACCACTATCGCTTGCACCACGATTTTTAACGCAAGCACTACCGTTAATCGTCACCACTGTAATAACTGTAAAATTACAACCACCAACTATAACAACACTATACCCACCATCACCATCGTCGTCACCACGACACGTAAAATGCCCAACCATATACGACAAGCATATTTCGCTGATGTGTATAGAAGTATATCATCTAGTTTCATGCATTGTTACTACTTTAGTTCTGGTCAATTGATTTTATCTTTACTATCCACTCACGGCGGTTGTTGTTTCAACAATATTAAATCAATTGTTATCTCTTGACTTGTTATCTTGTATCATGAGCAAACACGCCGTTTGCTGAACCGGTTGTGTCATTTGTACAATAGTTCGTTATGTTCCAATTATCTTGGTTCCCATGGCATTTCATCCATTGCAGACGTAATTACCATACCATGATTTTTCTATTTGTTGTGGATAATGCACTTGCAGGCAGACGCAACCTATTTGTAGAAGTACTGTAATTATCCAACACATCCATCACGCACATATCTGATCGGCCATATTTGATTACTGTCGTTGGTTGCGCAGTTGTCCAACGTAATCACTTGCAATGTGATTGTCTTTATTTGGTCCAAAAGGATATCACCAAACATGATCTATAACCCGCGCGACATCGTGCAGCCTGTTTGCGGTGGCTTTGTAGCAAACAGAAGGTGTTAACTGTTCTCACGTCGTATGTACTTGATCAACCTACGATCACACGGCAGGTGACGTAGCCGACCCACCTTCTTTCATCGAACAATACCCGCGTAGGTGGTCCATACAATGGGCACACTCGACATAAATGCCACCCTTGTTCAACACCACCTTACAGACCAATCGGATTGGTGTGCTGTTCTGTAAAAGGCTGGCGTATTGAACGAGGTCATAAGAAATATATATATATATATGTTAACGAACATAATTATAATGTACATGCCTGTACACATGCGTCCATTAGTAGAATAATATTATGCCATGTACACTACCTACATAACATGTCTTCGCGCATTAATTGCAGTGTGGCTGAAAGCTTCCAAGATAAGTCGAGACGTTGTTCGATTGAACAGGTCTGCCAGGGAGTAAAGTGTAAAGCGCTCTGGGCAGTCCTAAGGACTGGATACTGCGCTATTGAAGATATCTTACCTTTACTTTACTTTTACATAGCTATAAGTATAGTATTCTATTCCATCTCTGACGTAATCAGTGCAAGAAACATAGAACGCAACATCCCACTCCACAATTACCATATGGATTATCAAAGGCAGTTACTCCACCGTAAACAGATTTTCGTTTTCTTAATGTTATTGATACCTCGTGTTGCTAGAAGTTACAACCTATAGCTTTTACGCAAGACTGCCGCCACCCTAAATGCCTCCTGGCATATGGGCCTGTTTATTATATTATTATAATATTATTAAATTATATTGCAGGTATAGGTGTTGACAAATGACTCTGGGCTTTCCCTGCTTCGTACCATGCTCCCCTCTGACCCGCTTCTTCCAATTCAATCGAAAATATGTTCCCTGGCATTTTCTCAAAGGAGAGAGTCTTGAACAAGAAAGACTGGTTTTGCAAATGAATGACACCTATTTATTTGATAAATTCTTTACCTCAATAACTGCTGCAAACGGCGATTGCTTGACCGTTGTATATTTTGAATGGCGAACATAATTATTGACCCAGAACGAACAGATGCCTGTGTAAAAGTACTAACTTACGACAGAAATGTACGTAGAAACTAAACTATCATTTTGAAATATGCATGTAGGTTTCCGTTACCAATAGTTTCTTCTGAAAACTGTTTTTACTACTTATCAGTGTCAATTCAAACCAACGGCACCTACAGAGATGCCTGCCAAAGTCAACAACTTACCCTATAGCGATGACGATAAAGATAGATAATCACCCACTGCATTCTGACCCTTCTGCGTGGAGTTCGGTTGCAAATGGCCTCACTCAGTGTCAATCTTAATATGGGGTCACTCCAGGACATGTCAATCCAGGGCGTAGGATCCGCGTAAAAATAGAACTACTGTCAACGTCAACACAAACCAGAATGATTCGTATCCAACGTTTTTGTCGCACTATGAACTGACTATAACTATGTTATTTCTTAATTATTATTATAATATGCACATGTTTACATTAATTTTGGTATATCGCCACAACACCGAAACTAAGAGAATACTCCTTTCCAAGAAGATGACTGCAGACATGTGTGTTGACGGTGTGTGTGTGTGTGTGTGTGTGTGTGCGCGCGCGTGTGTGTGTGCGTGCGTGTGTGTGCGCGCGTGCATGCGTGCGTGTGTACGTGCGTGCGTCTGCGCGTGCGTATATGCGTGTGCGTGTGTGTGCGTATGTTTGTGGGTGTGTATGGGTTTGTATGTGCTTGCGTGCGTCGAGCGTTGTTTGTTGTGCGTGCACGCGAGCGTACGTATACTAATCCGTTCAACAGGTGTCCGGACCAAATTTGATGGGTCGTGGATCATTTATCGTTGTGTCTTCTAAATGTGCATTAATCGTTTATTCCACGTGAACTGATGCTTTCTCGTTTTGAAGAAAATGAGACGGGGCTGTTAGTTTGGTTTGCACTTTATAGCAGACACAGTCCACTCGTAGTGTTTGACCATTGTACACCATGGTCATCTGCACTATGTGAAGTAATGCAGTAATATTTACATTTCAGTAGAAGGTATCCGATGTGTGCATGTTGTCGTTAGATTTGCTGATTGCCTTCTCTAGGGACTCAGACGTACGCGCTAAAGTCTGTTGACGGTGTGCGTTGGAAGTCACGTATCATCTTTCACAACACATGCAACTGCGGGAGGCCTGTGTAATTGTCGTGATATCGAATAATCGCCCAACCTCTTGGGAACAGAAATAAATTAATTAGCAGATATTAAGGATATAATACCTGCGGCTTTGATGACAGCATGACCTTGCATGCGGTTGGCTTATGCCTTTTTGCTAGTGCCGGATTTGGGGCTGGGCAGACTAGGTAGTTGCCCGGAGGACCCCACAATATAATTTCATGGGGGCCTCCACAAAACACCTTTAGGTAAGTTATTCTGGTTCGAAACGCTTTTAGACGCAACTTGCGTGCTCCAATATGATGCAAATTGGTGATATAAAAAGTCATGAAAAAAAGAAAATGACGCTTCTATTTTAGAATGTAGGAAAGAGGAAGAGTCATTATGACACGATTCCCGGCCAATCATTTCCCGATGGCCCTGACAGTTCTAAATCCGGCGTTGCCTCTAGCTATGCTCACAGTAAACCTTTGTTGACTAGTCCAGGATACCAGAAGAGTTACGCCAGTCTCGACCGATTGCATTTATTGTTTATCTGCGCTGCCTACGAGATGTTGCATAATAATGCTCGCCGGATAGCTAAGGCGTCTTCATTCAGCGAGGTTAGTACCGCGGATGTCTTTAACTGCGCCGAGCTTGAGCTGGCACGAACAACGCCGCACGAAGCCACTTGAAACAGTTTACTCGCTTGACACCTGTGAGATTGGGCGTGAATTGCTCGCCGACACAAAGGCTCGCAGCTGCGGCGGGTAGAACTCGCCGCACAGGTAGTCGGACTGTGGTCGTGCGCCAGGGGACTTGAACTGACGATAGAAATAGCGCGGTAGAAATTACATTATCTTTAGTATTATTATTATTTCGATTCCACCTACCGCCATTCCGAAAGATCGGCAATTTCGTTCACATCATACATGTTTCCCGTGTATTTCGAAGATATACCAAAATAAGTTGTTCCTTTTATACCTGTTGTCAATATCAGAGGAAGTAAAACACCCCATACAGAGGGTAAATGTGTACCCTGTCGCTGACTCACAGGGTCGTGGTCGCTCTCTGTGCACGTTGCTGCACGTCACGTCACTAGTCTCCTGGCCATGCACACGAACAGTAACTATTTCTGACTTCACACTTACTCACGTCCTTATTCAAAATGACAGATTTCAGGGAAAAAAACAAGTAGTGAATATTGTTTCAAAGCCACTGACCTCTTAATATTATGTCATAATAGTGTAGCAGATAGGTGAGACGCTCTTTCGAATGGTGATACAAGCACCAAAATTGGCATTGATACTTATCAGGGACCACGTTTTGAAAAAAGCCCGTTAGCCACCGGAAAGTTCAAGATGGCCGCCATTTTTCAAGACGGCCGCCTTTCCCGACATACAAATTTGACAGAATAGTCCGATTTTAATTATCTTGATGTAAAATTATATGCTTTTGATTATGCAGAAGCTGAATTAACAACTTTAAGTATTCCCAGATGCATCTATCATTTTTCGCTGAATATATGAAAAAAAACTTGAGATGTTGTTAGATATTACAAGATGAATGTCAGTTTTAAATAAACATGTTATCGCCATTCGTCAAACAGTACAAACAGGAACGTCATGAACGGTGGTGGTTGCTATAAAAGCAGGAGTAAATATATCATCTGTCCCCACCAAACCTAGCAGCGGTGGTTAATTTATATCCGCTGCATTTTTGCGGAAATTGGTGATAAACCACCGCATGAAGGTGTTTTGATTTTAGCGCTGTTCCAGATGTTATATGTCCCAGATACATGCGTTTGAATGCTGATTCATGTACGAGGTCAATACCACTTTCCTTTCAATATGGCAGCGCACACTAATAGCACAGCAGGTGCCCGCCCCAAATGAGTTTGGATCAAACCACGCCACGCCCACGTCCAGCAACGCCCAGTGGTCAACTGGCTGGACGAACGGGGGTCAACACGAGGTCAAACGATTGCAGAAAACCTTGTTCTGCTTCCCGCATTGATTAAGAAAGCGATGGCTCGGTCTTCCAGCAAGAATAAGGACATTTATCTATAAAATTATAACTTGAATTAAAACGAAATGCTGATATAATAACTGCACGTTGCTACTATACATTTCGTTGCAAAGCTCTGTACTCACAAGTCTGAAGGCATTGTGAAAAATGTGTGTTATTAACAAGGCTTCATCTAAATGCATGGTTGTATGTGTGTCATTTACTTCAAATCTCTGGATACGGTCTGGTATATATTAAGACATTCAGTAGTTGTTACACAGTTCGCAAGAACCACCATCTTCTAGATTCCCGTTGACCTTTTCGAAACCTGATTTTGTTTGATACATTATCTCCTTACTGAAACGGATACACTTTGCCATTTCTGGTACACAAATTGTATAGTATCATGAATCGCCTTGCGATGAACAAACATTATAACAAATTAGTTCTTTGGAGGCATTCCTTCCGCGAAATTCTGCATCGGCCTCAAACTTTGGTGGATTCGACCACGTCATATATTAGCGGAGATGACGATCCTAGACTTTGGTGGAGTCGAATACCTCAAACTTTGGCGGAGTCGACGCCCTCGTTTTTGTGGAGTCGAAGACCTCAGACATTAGTGGAGTCGACCACCCATGAATTTGATGGAGTCGACGACCTCATACTCTTTGGAGGAGGCAACGATCCTAGACTTTTATGGAATCGAAGACTTTTTTATGGAGTCGACAACCCTAGACTTTTGTGGAGTTGGCGACCTCAGACTTTGGTGGAATTGACATCTCAATATTTTGTGGAGTCGACGACCCAAGACGTTGGTAGAGTCGAATACCTCATACTTTGATGGAACCGACGGTTCACTGAACCGATGACCCAATATGTTGGTTGTTTGGTGGAACCGACGACCCAAGACTTTGGTGGAACCGATGAAGATGAACGGAGCTCTCGAGCCGCTCCGCCGAATGAGGACTATGGGCCTTTGCACGAGGCACGCATAATATGCATATGGAATAAATAAGCTTACGACTAGTTCCTTTAATCTAAGCCGCATTCGTCCTGTTTACATCACGCCGAGTAGGCACTTTCTGTTAAGCCAAGAGAATATTAATCATATCACTCACCGGCGACGGACCAACCGCAAGCATGTGATTTGCCTTATTGTTTGTTGCACGTCAAGTCCAGCCACCAATGAAGCTCAATTTGGTGTTTCGCTACCGCAAGTAATGCATAGTTAATGCGAAAAGTCTGAAATTGCTGACTGTCCGTGACCTGCACACGTAACCTTATAGATTGATCGCTATCGCCTTCATGCGAGACTCGTTGTTATTGTATCCCGTGAAGTCTACAGTTAACAATATATTGGATAACGTCAAACTCCTGGTTTTCTGTTGCATATTTGTCGGCAACCACTAGAGGGAATAGTTGAAGGCAACATAAACAGTCTGTGGTGAATACCAAATGTATCGACTAATGCGAGGCATGCTTGTATGGGGAATAAGATGGAAGGTAAAGGAGACGAGGACGTTAAAGACTGAAATGGGTGGATTGTGTAAAGAGAGATTTTGAGGAATTTGGACCCGGGAAGGAGCGGAGAACGTTAGCTGAAGGTAGAGTCATTCAGAGGGATCGGTGACTGATCGTGAAGACAGTAGTGCATGATCAGTGAGAGGAAAAGGAAACAAAGATGGAGGACCTGTATCGAAGCTTGCCACACTCAGACTTTCAGGAGAAAAGAAGCGAACAACACGGATGGGGAACATATCAGAACGACAGAAATGAGAAGCGATCCATGATCACCGTTCTACAGAGAAGAGATAGCACCATACGCTGATGAACTACACGTCGTGTCGATATTATCGATCTTTTCACCAGCTAATGTGCTCTTTGTCACATTCTAATGTTACCGCAACGTGTTTTCTCATATTGCAGAGTGACCGCAAACCGCATCGGATAGAACACACGATGCGTTACCGCGTAATACTAGTATTTAGTTTTTATCAAACCCTGCAGAACGGATGCCACAAACAGTATTTGTATTTTAATTACCAACGCCATCATGTGTGCGCGGCGCTGTAATTTGAGGGTGATGATATTTGCGGAACACCGTGCAACGCTAATGATCCGTGGCCGCGCACGAATAATTGAGCCGGATGTACGCGATTAAAACCCCAGCAAATGATCCATTAGTTCGCGTGAACAAAACGTGTAATTTCACGTTTGTTCGTAGTTCTCATCAGGTGGTAGTGGTAAAATATCGTCATCTGCCCTGGAGGTGGTGGGTGACAAATGTCAGAGTTCTGGGTTCAAGACTAGGACCAGAGACAGAACGGTTGGTGTAAAAATCTGGCTTGTGGCTCGGTAGAGTAGTGTTTAGGGCATCGGATTCTCAATCAAAAGATTCCATGTACGAATCTCCTAGCTGTCGTTTCGAATCTTTGACATGTTCGTTTACTCTACGTTGCTCTAGTTCTTTCAGCTGTGACTATGAGTACCTGACAATAAACAGTGGTAGGTATTTATGTACAGTTATAGCCTTCGCACAGTAAGTGCTTCGTGGCTGAGTGATTCGCTGAGAAGACGAGACGGTGTTCAAATTAACAAGTCTGCTAGAGGGTGAAGTGTAAAGCGCTTTGAGCAAGATACCACGCTATATAAGAGGTTACCTTAATATACTCTCACAATTGGGGACTGTGTATCATTCGTGACGGGGGATCAAAATAATAATCAACCAACCCCGGTGAAAATGTTTTAACTAACTCCGGAATGGTCGCTGCTATTCAAGATAATTGCGTTGCTCCAAATTGTGTGGCAATTTCTTCTATCGTGAACATGTGTCTGTGTACATCACATAATTTTCACGTTACAGACGTACTCTAAAATAACCTGCGGAGTTACAATGAATAAGAAGCCATTCTTCACAGGCCGACTTTTTACTCAGTACTCTAAAAGGTAAAACACCTGTCAATGTTTTTGTGCGTTATATTGTTATACATATCGTAAAAAGCATGTTTGTTGGGTGATGTAGCTATACTATTCACTTGAAGGAACAAATTAACTTTTCTGTTAATTAGTTTCGTGGTTTTATACACTGTTTTAGCAGACCCATTGTGTCAACTAACTCCGATCTCCCATATACGCATTTAACCCACTTTGAGCACTATCGTGGGTCCATTTTTATGAACTGCATATACTTGGTAGGAAAATGGCGTAAAACGATCCCTAATTTTTGCTGCTAAGCGACTGGGTTACAACAAAGAATAATATCGTATTACCGACACTGATCTCTATGTATAGAATGATTTGTGGTTGTTGCATTCTTTAGATCAGGTCACTGCGTTAATATTTAACGCGTCATTAGTTTGAAACTATGCGTGTTTCACGCCAGGCCTCCAAGCGAGACGTCAGTGCCTAGAGGAACCAGACACGTATATGAATGCAGCATTGGAACTAGACAATACCAGATGGTATAGACAACGCACTACGTAAGGTCACATGTTTTATGTGCTTCGCTGACTAAATAAAAACATAGAAACACGATATAACGACCAAAGAAACACCTGTACCTAATGTTCCGTGTCTTGTTCTTGACAACATGCGCTATTTTTTTTTTTTACGGCGTCGTCAACACGGTTCTTTTTGATCACACGTACATTGTTTGCATGCGCAATATCACCACGCGTTCATGTTGTCTTACACCCGCGACAACACTGTCCGTGACTCGATTAATCAACAGCATTGACGTCACCTTTGCAGTTCGATCACGCGACTTCCGTGTAGCCAGCCACAGTTGGAGCGATGAATATAAAATCGGGTCGATATCAACAGTGATGTCAATTTGTCAACGTTGGTGGATGCCGAAGCGAGCAAGCCTGTTGAGATATGCCACACTTTGTTGGTTGAAATCCGTACTTTTGACTTAAAATACTCCATAAATCCGTGTATAAATCCGCGTGCAACATTTACAATGGTTACTATAGTCTATATCGTTGCTGTTCCGCTAGCATGTCCCCTTCTACTGATTACGCTTAAAAATAAGGTTTACGTGTACGTAAAGCAAAATCCGCTAGGTTTTGTCTGTACGGAATCTGCCAAGAATCATACGTGTTTTCTCTTCGGCGGCTATAATGTTGTCACTTGATGTTATACTTGTGTGTAAAACACAAGAACACATGATGATTCCAAGTGAAGTTAATCCGTATTAAAACAGGATACGCCCACATTGTATTCGTATCCAATAAATCCGTAGCATATTTGCCCTCTCCTACTCTATGCAGATCAGACTAGTTGTTAAATATGTCTCGCTCACAAGTCTGCGTGACCTTTATGAAGATAAATGGGCGCATCACTGTTGGCGAGAGTGGTCACGGAATAATTTATGAATCCTGCATTGGTGTTCTATCAGGATGGACGGGAACGTAGCAACATGTTTATTTTGGCGAGTAAATTATTACAGCTGATAACAACTCTAGAAATAACAAATTGTTCGTTACGTGTAAGACAAATAATCTAAGGAATTAGTATGTTGTTTGAGTAATCACGTTTCGTGATATTTATCCAAGTAATAAATCATAGGCCTACTGAACTTGTTTACACATTTCGTCGATATTGTAATCAGACTTCCCATGATGTCCGACTATTAATGCAGATACGATCCATCTATAATCCGTTGGCATCGCTGATCACGGTGCCGATATGCATGCGTTCGTTGATTAAATGTACTGATATTTATATATTAAACGATTGTTTGTACAAATAAACTGATTGCATGCTTCTAATTGAAAGGGAAAATATATATATTGTGATTGCACTTGAAAAATAAAAAAACACCAAACAGTGGCTCCACCAAACAGCAAGAGATAGTGCCACCGACCGAAGCCTGGGTAGTCGAGGCTATTTTGTTGCGTTTGAATACTTGTAATTACTTATAATATTAACTTTTCGAAACTCATTTACACTTAAGCTTGTGCAAAGGATATTCAGCCAGTTCCTGACCATAAAAAAACTGCCAGCATCAGAAAATGACAGGTTTTTATTTAAAATAAACGTAACTTTATTATTTTTCATTGCACTTTTAAATGTGGTATCATTAGAAAGCAGATTAAAACAAGCTCCTTAATTACATTGGCCAGTTTGACGTTTGGTAACAATGTGGGCCGGCATGTGGCAAAACATTTTCCAACAAATTCAAATCACAAATGTGAGTTGACTTGTGACTTTACTATTCACGAGTTTCTCCATGAGCAAGTTATTTTATTATATACACCATTCTTTCCAGAAAACAAAGGCATAACAATTGTATACGTATATTGGATAATATTCTCGTTATTTATAATTGTGTTGTAATACCGCCACGCGAATCTATTAAATTGCAACATATCGCGCCACGGAGCAGAATTATGCAAATATGTGAAATATATTATGTCAACCTTCTCATTTTGTGGTTCGTTTCTTAAACTAACCAACCAGTAACCTAAACTTATGAACTTGGTCAAAATCGCAATATAATTGTTTTGTTAAATTAGGTACCGTTGTTGAAAGTAACATTAAGTTTGTGGCCAACAAAATTGCGTCATGCACTATCTGCGGCTGGGCGAAAATAGGTGTCGTTCACTCCATTTAGTTATCCTTCAAAAATTGTCGAAATTCGAGATCTTTATTTTCAATTTGCAAGGTGTTTTTTACGTCGTATAACCAATCAACGGCGTCGATTTGATGATTTCCCCAAATATACTGACGTCATCCAATGTCAATCAGCCAATATACATACGTGACGCTACTGTCCAGAGTTTTCGCGGCAAGTGAAGTCCGTAGACCCGTATTAAATCTGTAACTTCGACTTCGTAGATATCGAATGTAGTCGATATATTGAAGGTATCGAAGGTACCAAAAGTATCGAAGGTATCGAAGGTACCTAAGGTATCGACGGTATCGAAGGTATCGAAGTATCGAACCAGCACTACTTGCAGTTCGATACCCGATATATCGAAGTATCGCGATAAGACAGAATATCGGAATCGAACTTTCACAAGTATCGCGATACTTCGATATATCGACTATCGAACAAGCACTATTTAGTTTATACGATATGATAGTGTGCGTTTCACGATCACGAGAAGGGGCCTTATCTTTGTTTTGTGGTGTTGACCACTTTCATTGCTGTGACCGCCTGCCTATGGGGCGTGTATCCAGGTATACCTACAATTGCACCGTGCAATGATTGGTGGTTAGCGGTAATTGCTTGATAAGCACGTCTGCCAACACGCCAGTCACTCAGCACAATGGTACGATATTCCTGAACGCTAACTCAAACCACTTGAGGTTGCATTCAGTGGACTGTAAGAGCGGACCACAACAGTGGACTGTAAGAGCGGACCACAACAGCGGTCAAGTAGAAGATTTGCATAGATGGAAGTAGCTGATTAGAACAGGACGCGACACAGTGTGACAGCCCTCGGCCTTCGAATGCAAGGAGACTACCCCGACTCTACCCCACGGTGGTCATTGAGGGGTCTCTCCACGACACCTGTATATACATGCGTGCATACATTGACATACGTGCGTACGTATGCACGTACGTATCTACATACGTACATATATATATATATATTCACACATTTGCTGTTATATTGTGCTAATCGTCAATAATGTGTCCAAATACCATGCGTAGTTGTGACTGGTTTTTCACGTTACAAAACTGGTTAGCATATCGTACGCATTGTTTCGAATTGTTTGTTATATAAATACATGCACAATGGCGTTCTATTCACGGATGCTCTTTCAAGATAAACCCATAAACGAGTGCCTTGTTTCATGATCAGCCATTTGTAAACAACAGCTCATGACTTGAAACACAACAGCTCATGACTTGAAACACAACAGCTCATGACTTGAAACACAACAGCTCATGACTTGAAACACAACAGCTCATGACTTCAAATACAACAGCTCATGACGTCAAACACAACAGCTCATGACTTCAAACACAACAGCTCATGACTTCAAACACAACAGCTCATGACTTCAAACACAATCTTCACTAACATTAACAGTTCCTTTCAATCCATTTATTCTTCACATAAATGCATAACTAGGAACTTCAAGTTTGTCACGGCGTGTTTGTCTGACGCCTATCCTTGCTGACACGAGACACCAATTCTTTCGAGAATACCTTTGGAAAAACTCGGTGTCCGGTGTCAAAATGCCTCACTAGACAAGAATTACCGTGAATGATAGGCATGTATGATTGCAAAAGCGAGTCTGTGATGCGTGCGTGTGCCATAAACCCGCATATTAGTCAAATCTACCCTCTCGACAACGATACAGTACGTTTTACAAAATTACAGTGTTTTCAAGGATTAAGTGCAGGGTGGCAGACAGTTTCCGTCGAGCAATTGCCCGTCGGTGATTCAGGCAACGAAACTGATTTTGGGACAGTATAAAAAGTACCGCAATTTTGCCTTCAGTTACTCTACATATAGCGTAAAAAAATGGTCATAACATTTCGGGAATTCTGCTGTTGTTCACGCTAATTCTTATCGTTGAATGCGGCAGGAATATGTATACCAGGTGAAGATTTATAAACAAATTGATATGAACACAATTATATTATTATTATATTTAATGTTATGTAGCACCTTTTGGACACATTTGCAACTATTTTCACATCGACCATAATATGCAATGTAGCCCTATTGCAATCTTTGTCTGATACCCTGGCTTGCTGTTAAAAGACAACCGACCAATTTAATAATCAAATTACATTATTAAAGAAAGTAGACATGGCTGAAACAAAGACAACAACCCGGTGTGTTAAATGTCTGGAAGTGGCGGACAGTTGAACGCAACTGCGTCGTAGTATAAATGGAGAGATAATGGTGTCAACATATTTCACAAGAATGATATTGTCATATAGGGTGAAACTTAAATAACACGGTGAACAAACCTGAATAAAATACATCAAAAGTAACTGTGTTCGTATAGCTGGAGCACGATATCGAAAAAAGTATTATCATTCATCAAGTTGCATAGATAAATCCGTTTCAAGTTTATCGGGGCAGTGAGTAATTCTAATGTCCTGGGCACACGCAAACCCTACTATGAGTATGGGTGTATTTTACCAGCGTAGTTACGTTTGAAACGTTGAATCTTTGGCAGTAAGATATTGCACACATTACGAAGCGGATATTGAAGCCGTGTAGGGGTTTGGGGAGTGACATTCCCCCAAACAAATTGTACTCATACCTAGGCTATGTTTATCATGAGCTCTAGTAGGTCTATGTATGCATGCAGTATATGGATCATTGAATTAATTGTGTAGACGTGACGACTGAACATACCCAGAGCAGCCCGGGTGCACATAAATGAAGACTTGGCAGACGGACACGCCCGCCCGTCTATCTGTAGCCGATACCAGGTGACGACGGATCTCGCTTCTAGGTGAATGGGCGGCGTGAACGATGTCTGGACAGTTTATGTGCTACACGGTGGACCGTTCGCTAGGTGCAACTCAATCACGCCGTGACCATCGACAATATCCGGGAAGTGTCAGGTCACGTACATAAATCACACCATGACACAGAGCAGTGTCAGGGAACGTAAGCCAGTCACGTCACGACACGTGGAATAGTGTCAGAAAACTTAATTAGTGTACAGACAAATCTCGTTTTTTACGGTCTCTTCGATAATACAGTCACCTCGCAATTAAGGTCACCGTAGGATATTGCCAAGTTATTGATGTACAGTAACGTATAAGAAATTACTGTCTCTATTACGGTCACTTCGCCAGTCAATTTTGTCAAGTCCCGGGGGTGACCGTAATAATGAGGTGCCACTGTATATTATAGCAGACAGCACACCAGAGACGAGGGAAGCACAAACGTCAGTTAATGTACCAAAATTCCGAAAGGTAATTTTCCTGATGTCATTCTTCCAGAAAACATAATGACTACATAATCTCGACGTATAATCCCCTTGAAGAACCATGTGAAGAACCGTTTATGTTCGAGATTTGTGCTCTGGCTCTGGCCACAGGAACATTTATGAGTTCTACTGGCCCGGAGGAGCATAGCCGTTGTTTGCAGAATGACTACAACAAGATTGGAAGGATAATGTTGTGTCTCATTGGTATGTTCTTTGTCGTCGTGGCGCACCAACAAGTTGCATATCAGATCTTGAGACGTGTTTTCACGAAGACATCATTGACAGATCGTCCTCGTCAGATGTAGATATGACAACCCTGTTTACCTTCATCGATTTTATGCCGTTTGTAATCAGCAAAGCAGTACGCAACATTCCGAAGGTGTCGTTTATTCTACCAATAAATTCGCCGTGTTTCACTGGAGAATAACGGACTATTTTCATTGTAACCCTTCCGACGTTACGCCGGAACAAGAGTACACATGATGCACGGAATAGTGGGTCATAAAGTACGCTGACGGATTCGCTTTAACCCGACGCTACACAGTTAACCTGACACTACTACTTTCCCAGGAACCGCCAGAATGTCTTGCGTTATATTTAGCACCATGATTTCTCAAACATTCCCGGGTTCAACTACAACATATACAGACACGCGTTTTCGATGTAGTCAGCGATAGCATCCGCTAGCCTCACTAGCAGCTGCTACCAATTTTCTGCTCCAGCGAACAATTTAATACAGACTTTCAGGACGACGGAGCGCTTCTGAATTAACTAAAGTAAGAAGAGGTTGGCGTCGTAATGTTACGTCAAGAGGGCGATATAGATGTGTGCTTCCGTGAAAATGACGTAATGATGTAACGATTACGTGGAAACGTTGTTATTGTTATCGTGACGAGCTCTGTGCGTCATCCGTTACGTGGGTATACCAGGACTTGCAAGGGAAGAAGGAAAATGCTACCAGGAGCATAGATAACTGTGCTTACGCAGACTGTTTGATATGCAAGCCGAAAGGTTGACTGTAAGTGTCAGACGCATAGATAAACACTGGTGGATCTAAGTGTCTGCGCCAGGGCCGTGTTCGTGTATAGCAGAAGGAGTGAAAAGACGAAGGTGGGAGCCTATCGTTGACAATAGGGAGGACGGATGACGGACGGGTAGTAGGGAAGGCGGGGCAGGAGATAGGGGGTCAGGAGACGGAGAAGGCAACATAGAATGAAACCGGGGAATGAGATTAGGAAACCAGACGAGAGAGAAGGCCAGGTAGAGAGGACTCACTGTGTAGATAGTTAGTCGGAGAATGAGAGCTAAGGTCTGATGATATGGGAGATGATGATGTAGGTATGTTAAAAGATTAACTGAAGACGAGGAAGATGACGGTCGGGAAAACTCGGGTAGAGGGGGACAGGTGGAGAACGGTACAGTGAGTCAGGGTGAACCGACACAGTTAGGACCTGCAAAGGTCCCACACGTGTGCACACCACACAGACAGATGAATATAAACATCTGCCTCAGCACGCTTCACACTCGTGTTGTGTCGCTTTCACATAGCGACTACTGTCAAACGTCGCTTCACAGTTCACCGAAATTAGGCAACATCACGGGAATCCTGCTTCCAGGAAAGACAGCGGAGTCCAGAAGATTGGACCCCGATGCGTCATAACCTATAGATTGAACGAGCATCTGGGGTATCCGAGACGGTTTAGCGCTTTCACTAGGGTCTAGTTGACGACGAACAGGTAAAGATTAACATTTCAGAATAACCAAAACGAAAAATTCGTACGACGTTCGAATGCCGTAGTATATTACTGAAACAACGGTTCCGTGTTAATGATGTCATACAAGGAATGAGTTTCAATGATCACTCTAATTACGAGTAACAAACAACATAACCCTTGGCCGTTCATCTGTAACCCTTGGTAAACAACCTCAAATCAATTTGCCAATCAAACGCCACAAGTAACGACTACTTCCTAAACAGCAGATATCGCTCCTCCAAGATAATTGTCGGCTTTTGCTTTATGACTGCAGTAGCATAAATAATTTATACTTTCACCGCCAAGGAAGCCGTTATATGATTCACGTCGCTGTACCTCGCCTATCTCCGGCTATTTATGACCACAAGCTTTGTTGATTCCTGAGTTATGGCAGCTGACACGTCCTTATGCTCTGCGGCAGCGTTCCAACGACAACATGCTTCTCGCTCCACGCCTCACACCATGACAACTGGAGAATGGCCGCTATCGGCAGCTGCCTAGTGGACGATTCAATGCTGACGGTAAATCGCTTTGTGGTGTCCGACTGATAGGCTGCACCTGTTTCTGGGTGAGGTTAACGAGGCGGCCGGCCGATCGGACTGCAAGGCCAGTCTTGCCAGACATCAATACCAGCTGGAGTAATTGGTCTTCTCGGTTTGTCTGAATTGCGCCAGTCTCTGCAATCGGTGGGACCGTTCATTTGTAAACCGCAACGACATGAAACATTACAGAATCCTGACCACATGTGCTAGTAGGAATACATAATTACGTTGTGTTGAATCCGATTATACACGGGCGTAGTTATTTAGGTTCTATCACTGCCAGATTGTGAGTGTGTGTGCGCGTGCGTGCGTGCGTGTGTGTGCGTGCGCGTGCATGCGTGTATGTGAAGCACGCGCGCGTGCGTGTTTTGCCGAAGCAACAATAAGAAAACCTTGGTTAAATTTGGAAAACAAATATGTCCCATATGTCCACAGGCGTTGTCATAACAGCTACCGTTTGCGGCACTATCTGTTAAACATAATGTCTTAGTTAAACATGGTCGCATCGTTGTAACCAAGAAAATGTAAAAAAAATACGACCGTTAAATCCCATTAAAATCACAATTACAAGATAATTCAGAGGAGTAACAAGACATAGGGATGGTCTATTTCAAAATCGTTAAGCAGTATTAAAGTTGGTGTCAACTTTGGGGAAATTGAGATAATTATTGGGTGAAACGTCGTATTCAATACCGTTGAACACAGACGTATAACGTCCTGCGGCTAGCTCATTTTAGAGAGGCTACTGACCAATCTTATTATGTATTAGTAAACCCAAGAAGCGTATATGAGAGTTATTAATGCACCCCAGTTAACATCCAGCAATGTCGGGAGTGCAGTTATAGAGCAGTTGTCATGAGAACGTGCTTTTACAGCGGTAGCAGCATTGACATAATACGTACTGTCGTTTAAAATTAACACTTTCTGGCAACACTAAACAAACATCGCTTTACCGGCTTTTCATTACCGCCACTCTGAATTTCACAGCAGTGGGAGTTGGCCTACACATCAAACACAGGTAACACTAAACGGGCATTAGACGACAGCTTTGACGTGTTGCAATGTAGAAGCATCCGTTCTTTTATAGATTACTCTATTTCGGCCCGCATCTTCGCAGGACACCGTGCTGTGTAGACTATACCCAATTAGTTTTATGTATAGGAGGATGTTTATGCAATGAGGCATTCCGATGTGTTGTGTGTTCTAGAGAAATTACGCTTCCAGCAACAGAACAGAACTGGAGGGTATCATTTATTGAATTGTTGTTATTAAGCTGAGCTATCCTACATGAAACCGATGTTTTAACCATACACATGAATACAAATACATGGAGGTAGGCATTGTACAATATGTGGTTCTTCTCTGAAAATATGGGATAAATGAGTTTGACTAGTAATATAATACATAAGCCAAGCAGTGTTCATACACGCGAGCAAGTCTATAACCCCATTCACAAAACATTGTCAGTGTGTTGTTTCTATTCCAATCCAGACTATATGTTATCGAGCTACATGTGAACTGTTCATGTATGTCCACATATCGTGTTATCAGGTGAGTTTATTTGAAATACCGCTACACATAACATCTCGTTCTCAGACTTGGAGCGTTGACAAATTGCAAGCAACGCTTCCCGGTCTTCGTATCTTTCGACGGCGTGCTTACATAATTGCAGCGTCGACCGATGAGTGCCAGTTTGGCGTATGCCGGGTTATCAAGGTGTGCGGTGGCTGGCATTTGATTTAATAAACTTGGCATCCTCCCATACGCGCATCTATAATCCAGCGACCGTACCACCCGCACTTTTAGACAAATTGGTATGCGGCAGCATGCGCCTGTCTACACATGTACAGTCACCGGCACACGATCGATCTTCAGTTTTGAAATTGCGTAGGTCATCGTGTGGCGTCTTGAATCAGCGTACATTTATATATTCTCACGATCGGCTATATTTTACAAATATTGTACACAGCATACACCTTGTGTATGCTTTGTATATAATATGCATATGATACACACCTACGGAGTACGTGTACACAGCGTAGACCTCATATCGTACGCTGTGTACATCTTATGCACATAATATACGTATAATAAATATCATGTACACAGCGTACCACTGATACGCATTGTGTACGCATCATACAGGCATAATACCCCATTGTGCAAGTGTACTCTATTATACGATGTGTATAAGGTGCATAGTACTGACTTTGTATTGTCAATCGTGTACACAGTACACATCATATGGTTGCCATTGTGAATGAGAGACTATTGTCAGATATTTAAGTGTTAAATGGATGATATATAAACATCGTGTATGAATGGTGTGTAAGTGGTCAGACTCTCAGTAAACTAATCATTCGATCTGAGGAAAGACGTCCTTTTTTATATAAAGGGTCCCGATCCCTCCCTGGATGCATTCATTGTCCTTGTCGTATCTTCGGGGCCATCATAACACCGCCCGGCACATGTCCACCCCCGTCTGGGTATTAAGGAAAACAACGTCAACACCAGGTACCAATTTCTTATCTAAACACGCGACACATTGCCACCAACGGTACGACATGCAATATGGAGAACACAGGACCCATTTGGAAACAAAGAACCCAGTTTTAATCCCAACGTGCCAACGTGGTGTGAGTGAGAAAGGAGCGGGCGAGGCAGTTCGCGTAATTACACAGCCTTTGGTAACCTTTACATTGATAACAATCCGCCGGCAATGCACCCACGGAAGCGGCACAGCACGGCTGATTTACCACCTGTTACTGCCTTCCTTTGAATGATACCCCAGCATATACTCGTATTGTAAATTAGCTTTTGAGGACGAATTCGTTTTTTTTTATCCAATAAACTGCGTTTCGTCGCCACACGCGAGTTGGTGTCTAGGTTGCCGTGCAGCTTAGACACCAACATGAGTGTTGGAAATATCCCAGGCATTTGTGACTCGAAACATCTCCGTGAAATATGACAGTTATAGCACGCATAACATGCAAGTGGGTGCAATATGACAATGGTAACGCGCATAACATGCAAGTGGGTGCAATATGACAGTTATAGCACGCATAACATGCAAGTGGGTGCAATATGACAGTTATAGCACGTATAACATGCAAGTGGGTGCAATATGACATTGGTTGCTTGACCAGCTGCCAGAATACGTCCTTAACTAGATAGTTCACTTGTTACTCCGGTGTCATGGGCAAACCTTTTTAGGTGGAAATTCCAGGCGTAATAATGGTATATCTCCACTGATTCACGTTTTGTTTCGTGTGAGTGCGCTTCATATAGTATCTTGTTCTTGTTGTGTTTAGTCCTTTGGGCCGAAAACAACAATATCTATTTAACTTTTACATTGAATATCAATATAATAGTACTTATTAATTTGATTATTATATAGTAATCCGATTATTCAATTACCAGGTCAGTAATCGATAATGGTTGATGATCTAATCGAGTCCGGCCCTACAGACAACCATAAATAGAATTAGCAGAGCAAACTGGTTTTGTTCAGATGTTTAACTATATTCAAATGTTTTATTATACATGTTGCAGCAATTATTTCACTCCAATTCAATCAGTATTATGTCATTAATTGCTACTGTTTTAAGTCAAAATGCATGCTTTGTATATGTACCTTGTGAACAAATAAAGTTTTATCATAGTTCACATCTTTCTTCTTTCCATTCTGGGGAGGGTGGTAGGGGCAAATGAGAACAGAAACTCCCCTGCAAGGTTTCTACAGATAAAATTCTACAGTATTTTTAATAACACATAACGGTCTACTCGAATATTTTATTTCCTTCACGAAACGGTCTACTCGAATATTTTATTTCCAGGTGTATCTTCACTGGCAAGTTTATAGTCTCCACTAAACATGTCAACATTTTACTTCCATCATAACCCTTAATGACATGTAACTATGATTCATCAAAGCCATTTCATTAATAATTACAAACTCACAATATAGTCCAAAGGACTTCACGTCCTCTTGGCCCATTTTTAGTTCTTCCCTTCTGGCTTCTTCTATTTTCTGTTTTCTTCTCTTATTATATTTGTGTTCATCATCGTCATCATCATCTTCTTATTTTTTGTCGTCGTCGTCATCACCGTCGCCGGCGTCGTCGTCATTGTTGTCGCATGATCTTCTTTTTCTTGTGTCATTGGTGTCGCGGAAGGTCAAAACCACTGCACACAAATGCTCGTTGTCCTGCTCCACTGCCGCCATCTTGTATCTGTCGTTTCCATGTTTACTAACTTCCCGTCTCTTAAGAAGGTCTCTTTTGTGGTTTCTTGAGGTGCACTGTACACTGCAAATATATGGTCACATCACCACCTGGAAAGTCTCTGTGTGCCTGGTACTTCTCTCTGGTGATCATCCGTGAGCTCTTGGTGAATGTCTGTATAATGGTTCTTTCTTTTTTCTAGAATGTCTGGACCGGGCGAAATGGTGCAGCAAGCTGGGAACGAAGGTGCCTTTGTCCCGATGTTACAAACATGAACACCGCTGTTGTCGCACCTGTCTTCGGCTCAGGTTACCTATCTCAGGTATGCAATCGTCATCGCCAATCATCTTGTTCGAGCAAGCACAACATTTTTTCATTCAAATGTGTACCTTTTATGCACTACACGTATTGCTTTTCCCACAAGCACAGAGCATCAGATGCAGCACAAATAAGTATAGTGTGTGGATTCTCGATTCCGCTGATATAAGAAATATGCGCGTAATATATACGAACACCTATCCCCGTTCTATAGCGTGCACTGTGTTATATACCCAGGGATATATAAGAAACATCGGATACAGGGAATAGCTTGACCAAATCCCAACAGGTTTCTTATAACGAGCGCCTATTGTAGTTTGATTGCTGATAAACATTCTAGTGTTTCTTCTGTAAACATATCGGACATTGCCAGATGGGAAACCTCACGGTAGATCCCAGGAGTTTGTTTTGTATAAACTGCGGCGTTGTGGTATTTTATCATAACTGGGAACAGCACTTTTCGATACTTATTGTTTATGCAGTCTTTGAAATAATTTGCTGGTACTAAACATATATTTTCTTGACTGAAACGTCTGTGTTATAGCCACTGCGCATGCTATATGCGGACCAACATTTTTCTCAATCCCCATAACTTGCCGGCCACGTTGTACGTGCGCATGCATGCGTGGTTTTTCTTGCTGCGAAAAAATCGATGCGGTTGTATCGATTTCAACCAATGTCGCATTAGCGAAGGAGACGGGACGTAATCTACTTGACGGTGCTTGCAGGATGTCCGTACGGAGACAAACTGGGCTGGTGCAACTCGCTCGGGTTTGACCGGCCGGCCGCCAACTGCTACGCCTATAACGAGACGTGCTGTCAGACGTGTCATCTCTACGACAGCGGGATACCCGGTGAGTGGGGGACCAATTATATAAACACATCTTCTTTTTCTTCAGCTCTTGGTACACATCACCTGGTCCGTTATTCCGGATTTAGTACACTTATCCATCTTTCTTGTTCTTGTGGAATAATATGGCACTCTCCCAATATATATGTTCTTCTTTTCTCTCTCTCTCTCTCTCTCTCTCTCTCTCTCTCTCTCTCTCTCTCTCTCTCTCTCTCTCTCTCTCTCTCTCTCTCTCTCTCTCATTTTCTCTCTCTCACCCTCTCTATCACTCCCCCTCTCTCTATCTCTTCTCTCTCTCTCTCTTTTTCTCTCTCTCACTCTCGCTCTTCCCCTCTCTCCCCCTCTCTCTCTCATTCCTCTTTTTCTATCCCTCTCCCTCTCTACCTCTCCTCCCTGTCTTCACCGTCTATTATACTCTTCTGTTTGCGCCTCAGTCTAAGTCTGCATTCAGCTACACCAATTTCATCAACGGTTTCTTCATTCCAATTCCTTTTTCCCAAATTCGTTCTTCCATCTATCATCTAGTGGCACGTTGCATGTTCTTCGGTCTCTGTTGTTTTCTGCTGCCTGTAGCATTTCCTCTTTTCTCCTGTCTTATGAGCACATCTAAATGCCACAAAAACAATATGCAAATATTTATTTTGGTCGTTTGATAGTTTTCTCGTGCACAAGTTGTGTATGGTCACATACAGTTTCATCAGTCATAATAAGTATTAGCATGAATGTCCATCCTGCGGTTGGCGTTACGTCCACACATGCAAAAAATGGTTCCCCCAAGGTTTCGTACTTGACGTTTTCTATGACATTAACTTTAGCAGTTTTCGCATTAAATAAAACATCCCCAAGTGTTCGTCCAACCATAAGACCGATAACACTCCTAAACGGACAGGGAATGTCGACATAATCACACACATACATGCACGCACGCACGTCCGCATGCACGCACGCACGCATACACGCACGCCCACACGCATGCACACACGCACACGCATGTATGCACGCACACACGCACGTACGCGTGCACTATATCCGTGTATAACGTCTATACCGTGTGTCGTGGGAATATCACAACGGCTATACGTAATTCACCCAAACGTACCAGACAAAAAACACATGAAAGAGCTTTTTAAACGGATTATAATAACGTACGTCAAGGTACATACCTCGTTAACCAATGCCACGATTGAGAGGGTCGAGGTGTCAAGATACGCCTACGCCTTTGCACAATAACACCTTGAAAAAAGCGATCAACGTTCATAGCAGCATATAATAATGTGGACATTAAATAGCGTCAATCAAACGGCGTGACAGTTCCGCGCTGTCGTCTGTCAATGGATGAGTATCGCACCTGCATTTACAGCAATAGCGTGCAACTCGGTGCATTCACTTTGGTCGTTATTTCAATACAATCGGACGACGATACTGTGCAAGAAAGAACTTGCGTGTATGCGAGCGACCAGTGCGTATCAGACACACGAGTATGATATAAGCCGTGTGGCAGTGATTAGTTCGAAATGCTAAAATAGAACATGGCTCAAGCTGTCGGATGTGTTAAAGCTTGTCAGTCGATGTAACGGTCTACGAAATGATCAAAAGAAAACACGCAGCGGCAACAGGTCGTATCGTCTGTGCATTCCGACTGCACGCGCAGCTTTAGCGTTTCATGTTTCAGTATCACTTGTCGCCGTCGGTCAGAAAAAGGAGGATGCCAAATCCAAAGTCACTGGCGTTTGATCTGTTTAAGCTCATAACAAAACGTATTTATGTTTCAAAAGAGGACAGCGTCCCACGAAGTCGACCTTTTGTAAGATCACACTAACAAACCTAGTAGGCCCTATGATTAGACACGTTATTTAAAAAAATCTAGGTAAAATGTAACAATATTGGAAAAATGCATCACTCAGATATAGATCGCACAATTACAGGGACGTTTGACGAAAATTTACGTAACTCGGTACGATCGTAGAAGATAAGCAGAGCGCTAACGCCACAATGCTACTTCTGACCCATGAGCGTGTACATGTCTACAAGAGCTAACAAAAACTTAGGGCAATAGTACGGAAACATCCAGAAACTCACGAATTTGACTTTCTGAATCATGGACACTTTACAGTCGGTTTTTAGGGTAAACATATTTTGTAATAAATAATAATCTAAGGTTTGATGGTTCTGTTAACCGCGATTCTGTTAGAGTCTCGGCGGATTCCGCATCTTGTGTACCCAACACACATTATCAACTATTGATCAGTTGAATTAGAACCATCCTTTGGTCATTTATGGAGATGTCACATGACCACAACGCTGACCGTTGTAAAAGCAGGGATACACTGGCTCGTTTCGCCCGACCACACCAGACCAGATCAAACCAAAACAGACCACACCACACTACACTAGACCACACCACACAAGACCAGACCAGACCAGACCAGAGCAGAGTAGACCAGACCAGACCAGACCAGACCAGACCAGACCAGACCAGACCAGACCACACTACACCACACCAAACCAGACCAGATTTCGACTGCAGTGTATACGCTACTCTGACTAAAACCGTCTGTGCTATACTCATAGCCGGGGTGACATCATAATCACACAAACTTGAAAACTTTCGAATATATCCGACTGACACCGACTAGCCTCCCCGTGCTCGAAAATTTTCTGGCTGGCTTCGCGTATAGCGCAATCGGTGTTAGTCAGTGTAGTGCATAATTATACACTGCAGTCGGGATGAGTTTTGTCTGGTCTGGTCGGGTCGGATGAAACGTGACAATGGGATTCGTTCCGACAGTTGACGACAGCAACACTTGGTGCAAAACCAGTTATACGTCATGAGTTCACGTAACAAACGTCTCAATTGTCTCAGTGAATATTATTACAACTGGACCTCCCATAGGGTAGGCCGATAGCTATTGGATTTAAACCTTCCCGCGGGTATCTTCTTGTGTATAACCCATTACTGTGGTGGTCACGGTGAAGCGCAAACATCAAAGGGTTCACATCGGCACGTCGCATCGATTTACGGTGTGATTATGTCGTAAAAGCATAAATAGATTATACAGTTGAGACAGGGAGGTAAATTGCTTTAGACAGCTCGCTATTTCACTTTAGCTTTTTATGACGATATAACTGACAGAGATAACTGATGTGGAAGCTGACGACCTCTTTATTCGTGTGACAATATTTACCGTCCGGCATTGTACACATGCAATATTCATTCGTTGACTTACCACGGTGAAAACTAATTTAGCCCTCCTCTCTGTCCCTGAAGTCCATGGTGAGAATGAAGTCCATGGTGAGAATGAAGTCCATGGTGAGAATGAAGTCCATGGTGAGAATGAAGTCCATGGTGAGAATGAAGTCCATGGTGAGAATGAAGTCCATGGTGAGAATGAAGTCCATGGTGAGAATGAAGTCCATGGTGAGAATGAAGTCCATGGTGAGAATGAAGTCCATGGTGAGAATGAAGTCCATGGTGAGAATGAAGTCCATGGTGAGAATGAAATGAAGTCCATGGTGAGAATGAAGTCCATGGTGAGAATGAAGTCCATGGTGAGAATGAAGTCCATGGTGAGAATGAAGTCCATGGTGAGAATGAAGTCCATGGTGAGAATGAAGTCCATGGTGAGAATGAAGTCCATGGTGAGAATGAAGTCCATGGTGAGAATGAAGTCCATGGTGAGAATGAAGTCCATGGTGAGAATGAAGTCCATGGTGAGAATGAAGTCCATGGTGAGAATGAAGTCCATGGTGAGAATGAAGTCCATGGTGAGAATGAAGTCCATGGTGAGAATGAAGTCCATGGTGAGAATGAAGTCCATGGTGAGAATGAAGTCCATGGTGAGAATGGCCTCAATATTGGCCATCGATTTTGTTGTTTGCATTCTTTCGTTATTGGTTCGTTATAGCCGTCTCCATCACACGTCTCCTTCACTGCTATTTTTCTTCTCACTATCCACTTTCCAACATTGAAGGGTGAATATTATACGATATTGCCCATGCCAGCAACCTGGAACTGTAGTTCGTTCAGCGTCCATTCTTGGGGCGCCAGATCCGGCTCCACAAATTCATGTTTCTTCGTGTGGAGCGATGCAGAGCGTACATGCGTTAATGATGTCATGAGGAGTTTATGTTTAACTAATGTTTTCTGTGCTGGAATACTGGTAGAGTGTTATACTGTTAATTCTGTTGTAGATTGCCCGTACGGAGACCGAGTGACGTGGTGCAGTGGCATTGGTGTACGATACTCCATATCGTCTTGCTACGACCACGAGTACCATTGCTGTCAAACGTGCAACCAGTTCACGACAGCAATAGATGGTATGTTATTGTAATTTTACATTTAAAAACATTCTTACTATATTATGCAAGAGAAGGCTAAACGCTGGTGGCACTCGCTAGTGTAGTTACAATATCGGACGGGTGAATGTCGAATATCGTTTAGTCCACGTTGCCGCAGTTCACCCAGGTGTATAAATGAGTACCCACTTATAGACACTGGCGCATATATATTTCAACAGTCTTCGCAGAGTAGATACAGCATGGTCGAAAGCGTCATATAAAAGTTAGTTGCTGTTGAAATGAGCAAGTCCGACAGGGGATGACGTGAAAGCAGGAGCGTTATTATATAATTAAAGTTTTGCAAACCTGAAATAATATCAGTTTAGAAAAAACTTTTTTATTTTGAACCATTCAGCCTAATTCTGGCACTACGCCGGATCATTGCTTGACGCGAAATCTGCTAGTAGGCCCTAGTCCTTGGTTACAATGCCGCTGTAGCCTACACTGAACGCATCCGACCAAAATGACACGTATATCCTCTGACAGTTGGACGCAGCTGCTCATTGTGGGATCATTTCACATTCCCCAGTGTTGCTGAGCTGTGTGCAGACATGTGCTAAATGTCGTCTGCCACTGCCAGTTGAATACACAATTAGCATCAATTTGAAGCAGTGTCTAGTTTCAAGTTGTCTGGTTGTAGTGCGATTTCAAAAGAACACTTCACGCATGTTCGTCGTTTTGAGTAGCTCAGTCATTTTAATTTTTGCAAGATTTATTTTCTCTACATAACACACAGAACAGCATTAGTCGTTTCTGACGTTTCATGTCCCTATATAATACGAATTAAATATATTAAGGTTAATAACGTTAATTTTATGTTTGCTAATTGCTTTTAATACACACATGTCTTCAAATTAATCGTCAACGTAGACAGTAGTTTACTTATTAGCACCAAGTGCCATCATGGTTAGCTAACTTGCTATCATTTCAGTCACGTACATCGCGTACATCTCGTACACGGGGTAGAAAACACCACTGACGGACAAACTACCACTGGACTTTCCTAAGACTAAAATTAATATCAATGTTGTTGTACGTCTCCCAGCCTACCAAATCGGGAAGCCAGCTGTGCCGTATCCGCTGTGCCATTTTATTTATTATATTTACACATTCTACGTAAATCCCGTACGTCTCGAATGATAATTATGTTGTTTTCATAGCAACAGCCGTTTCTCAAGGAAATGGCTGCCCATTACCGTTCGGACTGGACACGCCCCTGGAGCTGGCACGGAATTAACCCGTGGTCAGTCTCCTGGTACTTAGGCAGTGGGTCGCCAGGTGGCAGGCTAGTTAAAAAGCAATCTGAAGCCGCTGGCGTTATGACGCACCGCCGAGTGACTGCTCAATCTAGCTGCGTGGTCCAACACAAACGCTTTACTCACCCGCCGACCCTTGGCTTGGGAAACCGACAAGTAGTGGGTCAAACGTGGTGCGTTACGCCAGTGAGCTGTGGATTGACAGGTGTCAGCGGGGACGTTAGGACGGGTCTAGAGGTGGATGTGACGTCATACAGCCGGATGTATGCCGACTGAGCGTTTGCAAAATAAAAAATTTCGGATTTATTTATAAATATCCGTCGTCCGGGATTATGTTATAATTTCCTGTTTTGCAATTGCTTTGCAACTTGAATAGACCGACAGGTGACACAGAGACGCTACATGCCAATATGACACGCACGCACGCACGCACGCACGCACGCACGCACGCACGCACGCACGCACGCACACGCACGCACGCACGCACGCACGCACACACGCATATTTTCTGTATTTATACTCCTCTCTTTTTTTCGAGTCTACCTCAACCTATACCCCTATCTCCATCACCCGTCGTTCCTATTACTCTCTCCTTCTTCCCCTCTTAACAGTGCTTTCCAACCAGATACAGATAAGGGCACTCTTCGTTCTGTACACATTTCCCAAACCAGCACAGACCTGACATAGATTCATAGATCATAGGCGCCATTTTCGAGACTCGTGTAAAGTAGACGCTGGTGAATTGACGAGACGAGTAGAACAAACATTGCTTAATTATAATTCCGAACTGTAACATGACGTAGAAATCGACGTTGTTTTGTCGAGTGCTATTTCGACCTATTATGCTAGTGTTTACAAAGTGATGTAAGCGGATTGCTAGCCAAACAACAAGGTTTCAAGATGTCAACAACAACCATCATGATTTATTTGGGTGAAACCCAGAAGGATTTCGTGTATATATACGTTCTCCAGCGAAATGGGTAACGGGAACAATTAACAGTGTACAAAATATTTCATTTAATTTGCAATCTAACTATAAGCTGGCGAATGTATGTATGTGTGTGTGTGTGTGTGTGTGTGTGTGTGTGTGTGTGTGTGCGTGTGTGCGTGCATGTGCGTGTGTGCGTGTGTGTGTGCGTGCGTGCGTGTGTATGTATGTATTTATGTATGTATGTATGCATGTATACATGTGTATGCATGTGTATGCATGCATGTATGTATGTATGTATGTATGTATGTATGTATGTATGTATGTATGTATGCATGCATGTATGTATGTTTGTATGTATGTATGTATGTATGTATGTATGTATGTATGTATGTATGTATGTATGTATGTATGTACGTACGTACGTACGTACGTTCTTACGCACGCACGCACGCACGCACGCACGCACGCACGCATGTACGTACGTATGTATCGATCCGCAGATCCACCGATCCATCGATCGATTGGTCCATCGATTCATCGATCGATCGATCCATCTATCCATCCATCCATCCATCCGTCTATATATATCATAAGCAGAACGTGGTGAATATTGCGGGCTGAGTTTCACTAAAACCTTTCGAAAAAATTAGTATGTATAATTATATTAATATTGTTAAATACAAGCACAATAATATTACAAAAAGGCGAGCGACTCCTATTTCAATACATAACAGTCGATTTGAACGAGAGCCACCAGCACATGCCGCTAAACTGTAAAAACTAATCCATTTTAAAGGGAATAAAAACATCTATTGCTTGAATTCATGTTACATTACATCCTGCTATCTATTTCCACGTCCACCAAGCAAAAAAATGAAAAAAATTCAATGAATTAGAAATTCCACATTTTATGCTGTACATCCGGACATTTTCGAATATGCATATTTTTGGCGCGCTTTTCGGGATGCCGAGATGTGACGTCACTTATGACTCAAACTCGCATCAGGCCGACCCTTTCCATGCATTCAGAGCATGTTTACAAGTATAGTTTTTGGGTCGAAACGAGCGTCAGAATGAGTTATTGTGCAATTTTCCGACGTAATACAAACACTAGTCATCATAGAGGAACAAGCAGTTATCTTACGGTTCCACATGAATCGAATTTTATTCAAAACAACGTATGCGAATGGGCTTACAAGTCGACTAAGTTTCGCCGAGCTTGGGCTCGTTTTCAGAATAATTATATCGAATGCAACCAACGGGAGATAATCTACATCAATAAACATACATAGCAAACATATAGTGTATCCAGCTACATAAAGTAACGTGTATAATCTCATAATATCACTGGAATATCGATATATGAAGGAGTTGTACAAGTTATCATAACAACTGAAATCAGTCAGCGAATTTCTGCCGGCCCTGATAGCTCACTTGGTAAACGTGTTGGTTCATTGGCGTTTGTTTTACAATCGGGCGACGCCGGTTCAATCCTGACAGCATGCAAATTATTGATTTTCTTTACACCTTTTTTGTTTATGTTTTCACGAAGTAATATAAACCAAATCATTTAGTATACTACACTGTTTATAAATAATTTTTATTTTGTAGTAATTATTTATTCGCCCCAAAAATGAAAATATGGTCATTATATAACGATGTTTCTAAATTTTATTTATCCAAACAAATATAATGTAATGGATATATAATTTATTAATTGTAAATATATTGTACAGTAATATATTGTAATTATATATGTGAAAAAGATTGTGATCTGTCTGGATAAATACAATTTAGAAACATCGTTATATATAATGACCATATTTTCATTTGTGGCGAATAAATAATTACTACAAAAATAAAAAAATATTTACAAACAGTGCATCATAGTATACTAAATGATTTGGTTTATATTACTTCGTGAAAACATAAACAAAAAAGGTGTAAAGAAAATCAATAATTTGCATGCTGTCAGGATTGAACCGGCGTCGCCCGATTGTAAAACAAACGCCAATGAACCAACGCGTTTACCAAGTGAGCTATCAGGGCCGGCAGAAATTCGCTGACTGATTTCAGTTGTTATGATAACTTGTACAACTCCTCCTTCATACATCAATATTCTAGTGATATTATGAGATTTTACACGTTACTTTCTGTAGCTGGATACGATATATGTTTGCTATGTATGTATATTGGTGTACATTATCTCCCGTTGGTTGCATTCGATATAATTATTCTGCAAACGAGCCCAAGCTCGGCGAAACCTAGTCGACTTGTACTACAAGTTGTAGGCTCATTCGCATTCATTGTTTTGAATAAAATTGAATTCATGTGGAACCGTAAGATAACTGCTTGTTCCTCTATGATGACTAGTGTTTGTATTACATCGGATTATTGCATAACAACTCATTCTGACGCTCGTTTCGACCCCAACATTATCCATGTAAACATGCTCTGAATGCATAGAAAGGGTCGGCCTGCTGCGAGTGTGAGTCATGTGTGACGTTAAGATACCACGTGATCGCCTAGCTCATTAAAATTTTATTTTCCGCGGGAATCGCTACACAGACAGGTTTAAAATCGAATTTATGCTACAAATGTATTTTTCTGTATTTTTTTAATGTTCTCGAATGTTACATGCAATATTAAACTTTCTGTACACATGGAAAACGGATTTTAGCTAATGCCTTGTTTTTATTTCCTTTAACCGATGTCTGAACTAAAACGTTCCCCGTAGATGGTGGCGCCGCAGAGCAGATTGTGTTAGAAGCAACATTTAAAGATTTGATGTTCTGTTTGCCAGGCTGCCCGTACGGCGACCGTCTCGCCTGGTGTGCCGGCATAGGTGGCGTCTTCCCGGTGGAGCACTGCCGTACTAATAGCTTCGAATGCTGCGAAACCTGCCAACGACTACAGCTAGGCCTACAAATTGGTATGTTTACGTACACAGGAATTTGATACGTTTCGGGACACAGCCGAGGTACTGAGAGAGGGAGGGGGAGAGAGAGAGGGGGGGAAGGGAAGGGGGAGGGAGGTGGAGAGGGGGAGAGGGGGAGGGGGAGGGGAGGGGAGGGGGAGGGGGAGAGAGGGAGAGAGGGAGAGAGAAAGAGAGAGAGAGCAATTGAGAGACAGAGAGGGAGAGGGAAAGTGAGATTTTATATGAGGTTAACGTGACACTTTGGTACTGTGCAGGTGGCAACGACACATTCGGCGGCGCGACCAGAAGCACGCCGAACGTCACAGTGCAGACGCTACCTTCGACCTCCCCGTCGCCTAGCACCACCTCTAGTCGCACACTGACGCCGTTCGTCATTCCTTCGACACCAACAACAATCTCTTCTACGACAGCAAACTCACCCACAACTACCACATCATCGCCCACTCCATCGCTGTCGACGAGCGCTCCACAGACGCGAACAACAAATCGAACGCTGACACTACACGCCACAAACCATTCTACCGTTTTAGCTATCCCGACACCACCCACGCTAGACAATACTGCTCACGTGGTCGATACTCCCCTTCGGGACCGTGTCACAAACCACAGTGCGGACAGTGGCGTCGTCATAGCCGGGAACAAGGACAAATCCCGACAGTACTTTGAGAGCAATGCCGTAGACTGGGATGACCACGGTAACAGTTCGGCCAGCAATAAGCTTGACCATCGACCTGTGCCGTATAATGGCACAACCAGGGAGCAGCAAGACACAGTTGGTCACATGATGGCCGACGAGGTACGTGTCATCTCCGCCAGGGGATACATCTGACACAATTTTTTTCAATTAGCTCAGATCATCTATCGCACAACACTTCGTTCCTAAAACTATGTTCGACAATGCCAAACGAGATTTTGCTGAAGGTGTATCGACACTGGAATGAAGTCCCCATTACCTTAATTAAGATCATGTGAAACGCATTGCCATATTTCGTTAGAAAAACATGAGAGCGTCCTTGTTCATGATTTTGTCAAAAGATCCGTGTTTGTCTCGCCACTGCGCCCAGATTTCTGAGAATTTAGGCATTATAGAAATGTACGGCGTATATTATTATTATTACTATACGATTACCATCCTTCAGAAAAATTCCACGTTTGCATTTTGGGTATCATATCACACTTGCTGGGTAGGCCCTACATGCCCAAGTGACATAACATGAAAGGGGCACATAATTACGTTGAACAGGGGGTACTGTATATCATAACCACGACTAATATATTAGAGCTAATGATTCTCCGCTTATAACCAACGTCACGCACGCACGCACGCACGCACGCACGCACGCACGCACGCACTCAAGCATACGCCCCCACATCAGCAGAACCGTACACAGGCGTTTGTGTAACAATATCATATGGCAAGTGAAATGTTGAAATCAATACACACATAAACGCGTGTAATAGATGTTCATTATCTCTGCAGCTGTTCAAAAGTGTAAACTTGATGCTGTCGTCGCCGACTTTATTGACAAATATTATATTAGGTTAATTTCCTATATGTTTTTTCTTACAGGATAGGGCGACGAATTCTGCCACACGTTCATCTTGCGAAATCCACCGCACAGCGTCGGTGTTATGCGCTACCTGGTGGATTACATTGTTGTATTACGCAACCAGCAGCTGACCTCGTTTTCGCGCAATTACAAATCGCCATTTTGGTTGCCGTTTTACGATAACCGGATTAATAGAAACTGAACATGAATACGGAGAACATCGATAAAACAGCTGTGCGCATTTAAACGATTATCGGCAACGGCATTGATATCGTCCGGCGTTGTTTATTACTCTTGTAAAATGTAACATAGTGTACAAAGCTGTGCTACTCCGGAATACTTCCTTTAGGCTATTGCTTAGCCATAGATCCGAGTATTTCAAAACTGACGCGACATAGACATCATTAACTCTTCACGACTTCCACGAATGCGTGATATGGATGTACATTATGTTGTTTGTGTTTTATTAAGTTTGATGTAAGTTGATGTCATTGCAGAGTTTGATATTGACGTGACGTAATGTTGCGTATCTGTTATGTCGTCGCGGTTTGACGTTCCTAGATACCCTTCGTTGTCCATAATTCTAATAAAGCGCAGCTGTGTCACACTTTGCAAAACGACTGCTCCGTAACCATAATTACAGTTAGTTAAGCCTGTGCGAAGATGTAAAATGCTAGTTGGCAAAGTAGTCGCGATAAAAATGTCCATTATATGCATACGGTACTGCCACCTAGCGAATACGTGATTAGTTATGAAACCGTCGTCCTTTATTAGTCAATAGTCTGGGCGTCATTTGCAAGCGTCGTGAGATTTCAGGGCTGCGAGAATTTACTCAAGTATTACAACGGACAATAATCGTTATTTTGCATAGACATAAAAGCGTAGAATCAATATTCGTAAGATGGAATTCATATGACGTCAACATGTCGCGCGCGTGTGTATGTGTGTGTATAAGTGTGTGCGCGCGCGTGTGTGTTTATGTGTGTTTTTGTGTGTGTGCGCGTGCGTGGGTGCGTGCGTGCGTATACATATGTGAGCGTGCGGGCGTGTGCTTGAGTGCGTGCGAGCGTGAATGCGTGCGTTCCGTGCGTGCGTGCGGATGATAATTGTTTTGTGAAGGGAGAGAAATAACTTGCGCAGCTTTACTAACGCATTACTACAATGTACTTTGCAATTTAAACCTAAGTGTCCTACACTGTTCTGCATGATAACATTGTGTGGTATAATGAATGAACTCCTCGTTAGAAGCCCCGTAGTCTAAAAAGCTGGTTTTCGAATTTTGATGAAATTGTAATCATCAGCACCGTGTACACATACTGTGAGCATCTATGTAATGAGAAAGGGTGATGATTTGATATATCGGCTCACTCGTTCAGGATGTTTGCACCAGTAAACTCGGTCGCTTTGGAAAGTGGCGGTACCGGGAAATAATGTATTCCAAAATACGAATATAGGGCCTAGTTAATGAATAAAGCCATGTTACACTATGTGTTTTACAGTACATGAGACACTGTCGTCAATAATGTTTGCTAAATAATCACGTAAACACCTGTCTTCATACGGATATGTATTACTAATTGATTCTGGTTTCGGGGTGGTCTTGTCTGCCTTTACGTATTTAAAATGAGTGACATGTTTTACTTATTTCACAATCAGTTTACCACTTACCGTGACGTTTCGGCTGTTCTCAGCAATCTTCCCCAGACGGCTACGCTAGATGGCGACACGGTAGTCCTTTTGTGCAGATGCAGTCACTTATATGGGATTAGGACACTGTTAGACTTCCTGCTTGGTTACAGAAAAAGAGTGCAGTATATTTTTGAGAAATGACTTTTTACAATATTCACTTGCTCTGACATAAGTGCATTTGAGTAGTCAGATTTCTAGATGTGATTGTAGAAGCTGTTGACAGTAAAATGGTGTCTTTTTTGCTGATTTTACTAAGCGGAAGGGTATCTGGCAGCAATTTGGCTAGTTGACACTTTAGCCGGATTACTGCCTGCATCCACTTGTAAATATTGACGGGTGTCATACATACAGGCATTTTGCAAGAGCTAGAGATATTAGATTTTGACTAAACTCGACTAGCATGTCAACGAGATGATAATAACAGCAGGTGAGAAGTTTAAGAAACTTTATAGGTCACGTTTTCTTATAATCACATAAAACATTAACATGGTCGCCAATGGGAAAACTGACAGTGTGCTGACCCCATATACGTATTTCAGTTTGTAATACAATTTGATGACTGAGATGTGACGTAACAAGACACAGGTTAAAGTATGAACATCGATTTTATTCCCACCATGATTGCACTCTGGTTGTCATGGGCTTGTCATGTTGTTCTTAGTCATCTCCTCTTCCTGGGACGATTTGTGAAGGCAGGATTGCAGAAGAAACTTAGGTTTTTATTTCACCGTATCAATTCTGATTGTGTTACTTATTAAATATCAAAAGTAACACTTGCGACCACGCCCTGGACAAATATTTACTACTCATATGGGATGCACGTCTACAAGCACCTAATTGCTTTGTTTCTTGCGTGTTGTTAACCTAACACAATTCTCTTTTCGCGCTCAGTAGACTGCATTCATGACACACAACACTAATTAATATTTATTCGTACGAACTTATGTCAGGCATTCCACTGAAAATATATTTGGACGTGTACGTGTTACTGATACATAGATTCGTAATAAATTATTAAAGGATCGCTAACTAATCGACTGGCATTCTGTCGTTGCAACATAATTATGTCGTCAATATAAATAACTGCAGAAACATACGAACTTCGTTCATACGCATGCTCGCTGCGGTTAATGGAAATATTTCACAATTTCTATAAATCCCGTGTGATTTCGTTCAGGTTTCTTTTAGTGTTCGTTCACACCAACGGGTAGCTGGCTGCCGTTGCAATTCCACACATATTACTGTTGTTCCGTGCCATCATGACGTAACCTTTCATACCCCACGACTCACCCCAGCTGCAACACGAAACGACAACGAGTCAAAAGAAACTAGGATTGTGGGAGATGTTTGCATAATTCATACCCTCATAGAAAAATGAACAAGATTGAATTATGAAAGCCACATTCGGGTACTAATCAGTTTTTTTTGTAGATAAGGGGTCTCAAGGGTGATATAATCAAGGCGAGAAGTATGCTCCACAAAACGTATTTAAACATTTATGACAACTTTGGACAAAATCCAATCGGTTCGTTTACTCGACGTTTACTCGACGTGGCAAATGTTCAAGAAGCAATAAGGGATATTCATGCAAGGATATGCAAATAGAGCACCCACTGTCTTTCTGCATGACACACTATCAGGAATACAAAATTGTCCTATCCGTTTTCTAGTTGGCGTCTTCAGCGCCATGTTGGTTAGTTTCGGGAATGGCCACATATGCCGCCAGTAAAAACAGTCCATATTTCAGAGTCGAGACATCACCCAGCTGTTTGCAATCGTGTCTGTACTGTTTAGACGACGGTACGAATTACAGAAACCTCGACTAGGCTGTACGGCTATTCTATTCTCGAATTACCCCCATGAATACCTGTGCTGCATCTAAGAACTTCCAACAAAATTTTACTTCAGCAAATGAACCAGTAATTTAGTCGAACAATCTCCAGTTTTACGTATTGCATCGGCAAATACAAATTTGTAAATAACATCGGTGCAACCGCCCAGATTCTAGTTACGAATATAATGTATACCGGAGATATATTGCTCAATAAAACAAGTAAAATACAGAAACATGATTGCAAGCAACATGCACACAAAAATCACCGTGCACGGTCTAGAAAATTGTATTCATTAAGTACCACATCATTTACAGATACATTGCATGAAACATTGTATATCATAAAATATTGTCCATACACAAACGTCGAGAAAACGTTGTTTGCAATTATTCCTTTAAGGGCGTAGTACACATGGCGTCGGCAACAACAAAACCTCGGCGGCAAACCGCAAGCAGAGCCTGGTACACACAGTACGGTAATCTTCGACGGCATATGCAAACTGGGCACGTGAGCAGTTTGTGGACGCTATACAAATGGAGATTTTTATAATCGGGATGGGACGGAGCATGTAACAACTGTCGTCTCTCCATCTCAAGGGTCAGTTTCCCTGCCGACATCTTAGGTTTTGTTATAGTTTTCAACAGAAGGCGCCGCTAATTTAGCCAGACGCAAATCCGCTACAGTTTTATTTTGCATCCATGTAACTACGATTTTACCTTGCATCCATGTAACTATGTATTATTCACATATTTATAGTTATGTTGGAATAGCATTATAAAAACTTTGTTCCTTCTGCAAAGAATGTAATGCTGAGATCCCAATAAAACAGGCTATTCACTGGATTACACACCTTTCCTGAAAATCAAATCAAATATTACATCAATTTAAACAAACAATATATAACACTGAATCTGTAGTTTTATATTTTGCTTACATCGTTAACTTGGAACATGTGCAATTTGAAGTAACACTAAAAGA
>CM034532.1:44013825-44073825 GCA_020002185.1 Paraescarpia echinospica | reverse complement strand
CAAGCGATCAAAAAGGAAAACATTAAGCTATCCATGTGTATATATGCGGATACTAATAACATTATTCACCGACTACATATTTGGATGTTAAAGAACCAGATTTACGATGGATTGAATGAGTCGAGGAAGCAACTTTAACTGTGCTACCTGGTTCTTGACCGGCGTGACGTAGCCTTTCGACCTCCAGTCCACAATGTCCGGCAGTGGACCGTCGTCGTTCTTGCAACACCAGTCGTCGGATGGATGAGCGAAACGTGGCTCTGACCAGTCCTGTTTTAAGCCATTCATCGTTCGACTGAACTCTTCAGCCGACTGAAATTATCCGACACAAAGGGATCGTCAATACAGTATTATGCATTTGTTTGTATATTTCTTATAATCGTTTAAATCATTGTGTGTGAGTGCGTTTGCGTGTGTGTGTTTGTGTGTGTGTGTGTGTGTGTGTGTGTGTGCATACATACATACATGTACACATGCATACATGCATACATGCATACATGCATACATGCATACATGCATACATGCATACATGCATACATGCATACATGCGTACATGCATACACGTATACACGCATACATGCATACACGCATACACGCATACACGCATACATGCATACACGCATACACGCATACATGCATACTGCATACATACATGCATGCCTGCATGCATACATGCATACATGCATACATGCATACATGCATACATGCATACATGCATGCATACATACATACATACATACATACATACATACATACATACATACATACGTACATACATACGTGCTTACATGCATACATACATACATGCAT
Source organism: Paraescarpia echinospica (assembly GCA_020002185.1). NCBI lineage: Eukaryota > Metazoa > Annelida > Polychaeta > Sabellida > Siboglinidae > Paraescarpia > Paraescarpia echinospica. The sequence continues at coordinate 44,073,015 of CM034532.1, read as the reverse complement.
ACATACATAATAATAATAATAAATAAATAAATAACTTCTTAAGCGCCAATATCCTCAGACAATCCGAGCTCAGTGGCGCACCAAAACGAAAGGATTAAGCATTATCGTACTCGTGTGCTAGGCGAAATTCGTCAACAAATGGATGGATGTGCTAGGAAGCTAGGGAGGATAGGCGATATTGAAAAGATAGGTTTTGAGGTGACGACGAAATGCAACAATATTTTCTGCTAATTTAACATTAACGGGAAGCGAATTCCATATATTTGGCGCGGCAACTGAAAAAGCTCGAGTTCCAGCCTTTGTCTTAACTCTAGGAACAGATAGCAACTTCGAACTAGACGACCGAAGTTGTCTGGCTTGTCTGGCTGGTGTGAGCATTGAGTGTAAATAACTAGGTTGTTTGGATGAAAGGGCTTGGTAGGTGATTGTGCAGATCTTAAACATAATGCGATATCGCACGGGGAGCCACTGCAGTGATTTTAGAAGTGGCACTGAGCGGGAGAATCGAGGAGATTGTGTGACTACCCTTGCTAAACAATTTTGGACGCGCTGTAGTTTTGCAATATCCTTGATAGCAATATTATGAAGGAGGGAATTGCAATAATCTAATCTGCCTCTAACAAGAGCTGTTGCGATAGTTTTAGCGACAGAAAGCGACATATGTCGGCGAATGCGGCGAAGATCACGGATATGATAAAAACAGCAACTGCACGTTTGGGATATGTGTTGTCTGAAATTGAAGTCGCAATCAAAGGTCACTCCTAGATTCCGTACTGATGCTGCTGGTGTGATAGTTTGACTCAGGATGCATGTTGGAAAAAAGTCATTTAGTTTACCTCGCTGCATTGGAGTACCAATGATGAGGAATTCAGTTTTGTCTGCATTTAACTTTAATTTACTATCGGTCATCCATGAAAAACATCTTGGAGACAATCGTTGAGTCGGTTTAGAGAATGACTTGTATCGGGCGTGGCCAAGGAAATGTAGATCTGTGTGTCATCTGCATAAAGGTGATGATCCAAGTAATGACTTTGGATTACAGAGCTGAGTGGCGTAGTGTAGAGAGTGAAAAGCAAAGGCCCAAGAACGGAACCCTGGGGAATGCCACATGAAGTGGGGAATGAGGTTGAAAAGTAATTATCTATCTTTATACATTGATGTCTATTGGTTAGATATGAAGAAAACCAGGTCAGAGCTGTGCCAGATATACTTATACATACATACATACATACATACATACATACTTACATACAAATATACATACTTTCATACATTCATACATACACAACTAATTATTATAAATATGTTCGTACGTATGTGTGTATGTGTATGTTCGTGTGCATGCGTTCGTGCGTGTGCGTGCGTGCGTGCGTGTGTTCGTGCATATCCATATACGGACATGTTATTTAAGTTCAACAGCAATGGTTACGAGATATTGGAGGATGTTATAATATAACCCAATAAATCAATGTTGACGATATCATAAACACTGTTCTGAAGTTAGGAATCGCTTAGTAGGTACGCCGTACGCAGCAGCACTTACCATGTCCGAGTATTCGTTAATACCCATAGTGAATGTATGCAATCCAAGGTCGTACTCCAAGTTGTGAATATTAATCAATGCGACGTTGTTTTCGAAAATCCTTTGTCTGAAATTTAACAAGTATGAGAAGTAGCCATTAAACAGAGAGAAACATACCAGCGAGTATTCGAAAGATGGTGTGTTTGAATGTCTGGAACTGTGGACTATACACATTCGTTCCCGGAATCTTGCTGAAAGGCGTAACTTTAGTAACCTTGATTAGAATACCCGCAGTGGCCTACCAGCTGACCAACTGTGCATTGTTGTTGGAGTCACACTTCAAGCCCGTTTTGTGGCTGATTTGAGGGTAGGGTGCGTTTTTTGGCACATTTGAGCCAGAACTTCAACTACGGTTGTGACACATTTTCTGAAGGCGGGGATGGGATTCGGGAGATGGTGCTGTTTAGCATTTTTATTACTTCATTTTTTTTCTTTGATACGTCACGAATTCAACCCCAGCAGAATTAGTTCCCTTCAAAACGGAACTAGTTCCGCCCAAGTAGGTCGCTTTTGTCTCACCCTGTACGCTGGCTACGTGTGGTTAATACCCGGTTTTTTAGCCATCGATTTCATACTGGAGACAATGTGGTTTAATGCAAGTAATGTAAGTGATGTAAGCCAACTGACTCAGTAGAATGTAAGACCGAACCATAAACTCTCATGACTCACCGCGAGATCTCCTCAGCAGGTGTGTCGTAGTCTTTAGAGTGCGCTACCCTGAACAGTTTCCAAAGAACGTCCAATTCATGGCGATTCAGCTGAGATGATCCGACGGAGCAGATAACGACAAAGACAAACACCACCCCGATGGCCGTCATCTGCAAAGACGAACATCAACAATCATCTAGAGCATTTCACTGCCGGGTGGATGAATTTGATTGGGATAGGTTTTATTTGTATTGATAGTATCATACACACGCTTGACAGCGCGCGCACATATATACTCCTTATACTTCAGAAGTAATATATCTGTCCATGCCTTGTATAGTCGAACCTCGCTTTACGGGCACCTCGCCAATACAGCCACCTCGCAATAATTATTAAGGTCACCCTATGATAGTTCCTAATCATTTCTGTAACAGTAAAGTATAGAATTTTTTTTTCGCTAAAGCGGCCACCTCGCCATTAAGATTTTTTTTTCCCAGTCCCGATTGTGACCTTAATAGTGACGTTTCACTGTATTGTAGAAATATTGCAAAACAATACACTGGAGAAATACAATACAACACAAAAATAATTTCAATAAAACATTTGATAATTATGTTCTGCTTGTTAAAAATCGTAAATAAAGAGGATAACATATACATAGTATTCATCGAAATTATAGCATAAATGCGTTACCTTGCAGTGACGCTTCCTCTGTTGTCTCGTAGAATGTGGAAACCAACAACGAGACGCTATATTTGCAGATCATATGATTAGTTACAAGGATGTCACAAGACAAAGTTGACAAGTTGTTGACCTCTAAGGGTCACACGTGCCCGCGACGACATATACTTCAATCAAGTGATCACTTCAATGATCGTCTGTAGTGTTTGCAATGCTTGAAATATAAGTTCTTAATTTATAATCATGTTTAAAGAGATATTGTTAAAAGAACAGGCAAACAAACATTGCTCTTTCTGTTACGATTAGTTAACATGAATGTCAACATTACTGATAAAGTGTTGATATAATTCCAAAGTAGGCCTAGTAATATCACAAAGTATACATGTAATGTTGACGTGCGATCTGTCTTCAGTACTCGAAAAGTGCCCCAATTGTGAAAGAAAAAGTGGACCTTCTGCTATAAACGGATATACACCCAGAATAACGTTTATTGTTTGCCCAAGTATGCGGGAGTTTCGAAAGTAGCAGGGCAAATGCCTGCATATATAGATGCGATATATTTAGAGGTTGATATTACTATCTTTTTAATTCCAAACAATTCTTATTATTATTAACCATTAAGGTAATTTTTCCGAGTCCCGATTGTGACCTTAATAGTGACGTTTCATTGTATTTTAAAACTATTGCAAAACAATACGCTGGAGAAATACAATACAATACAGATATAATTTCAATAACACATTTGATAATTTTGTTCTGCTTGTTGAGAATCGGAGATAAAGAGCATAACATATACATAGTATTCATCGAAATGATAACATCAGTGCGTGAATTTGCAATAACGCTTCCTCTGTTGTCTCGTAGAATGTGGAAACCAACAATGAGACGCTATATTTGCAGATCATATGATTATTTACAAGGGTGTCACAAGACAAAGTTGACAAGTTATTTACCTCTAAGGGTCACACGTGCCGGTGACGATATGTTGACTTCAATCTAGTGATCACTTCAATGGTCGTCTATAGTGTTAACAATTCCTAAAATATAAGTTTTTAATAAAAATTTTTTTTAAAGATATATTGTTAACAGAACAGGCAAACAAACTATTGCTCTTTCTGTTACGATTAGTTAACATGAATGTCAACATTATTGATAAAGTGTTGATTTAACCCCCAAGTAGGCCTAGTAATATCACAAAGTATACATGTAATGTTGACTTGCGATCTGTCTTCAGTACTCGAAAAGTGCCCAATTGTAATAGGCCTTGTAGCCGAGCTGACGTTATTGATGAATGACACACCAAGCCCTTAAAAGCACGAAATGAGAAATGCCCCTGCTGCTCATGCCTACTCTATTGACGGCGGTGTAAATAGGTCCAATCAAAACAAAGCGGACACTGTTCCCATGACGTCTTTTGATTATGACTTGGATAGGGAGCAAGACCGCCAAGACGTTGCAGCTGAGCCGCTGAAGTAGCATATCGCATGACAAAACATAACGTGCGAATGACGGTTGTCTGCTATTAGGCATTTTGAAGTTCACGAAAATGCTTGATAAATTCCATTTCCTCACGAGCAATATGTTTGTGGTGAATGACGAAGAGAAGGAGCAAAATACAACTTTGAAATATTTGCTCTAGTGTCACGTCCCTTTCCAAATTCGTGTCTTCGTCCTTTCTCTATTCTTGTGGCTCACCCAACGAAAACCAAAAACGCAACGCATGCTGCCCATAGCAATAACGCCAGGGAGCTGTACAACACCAGAGCAATGGCGCTTTAGTGTGCGCCTTGGTATTCCATAATCTGCCCCTGCATCTCGTATACTCTGTCCTTCGTGGACATCCGCTACAGCTAACGCCTGTCGTTCAGACCCATACGACCCCAGTGGAGACTTTCTTTTGTACGTTCGAACCATGCTGTCTCTCAATCTGAAACGAACATGCTGTAACTGTTATCCTTATAATAATCACAAGAACGTTTGATAAAAATAACACACAATATTATAAATAATTGTGTGTGTGTTTGTGTCAGTGCTGTCTAAACACAAATACAATGATTTTATATATATATATATATACATATATATATATATATATAATGTATATTGTTTTTATACAACGACATGCCATCTAAAATATATTCACAATTCACAATACTTTTATATCAATAATTGCAGATGGGGCATAGAACGCAGGCACGAGCGCTTTGCCCCAATTCACAGGTGGCGCTCTGCCCCACTGGCGACTATAATTATGCCGATAACGTTTGAGTCATGAAATTTTCTTTTATCTCTGATCGTAACCGAAGGCATGAAAATGCAGGTTATATAACATAGCTTAGAAAGATATTCCAAGTGTTCGTAACCATTTAGGGGCAATTTATTGATTAACATGGAAGTGATATTATAACAAATAATAAAGAAACGGTAAATCAGCTGCACTTACATCGTGTTCGATTCTGTATAGCCACAGGACATTGATGTGTCGTCAGGACTCAGTAATTAATCATTTGATCGCTATGTGGAGCCACCAAATGCAATATTCGCCAAGATAGTGGCATGAGCGCTATGCCCCAACATGGGCGCTTTGCCCCACCTTACTCTAGCCATAAAACACTCAAGACTAATTCTTTGACATTGCATTCCATCCTTAAATATTCGGCGTTTCTTTGTTCTAATGGTGACTCTTGCAAGTCCTTTCCATAATTTTTCCAAGTGATATTTTTTGTTGCGCCAATTAGTCTGTCAGTATTCATAAACTATTACGACATATGTGCGTACATATACTATACACGTTTGGCAAGCCTGAGGCAGTTTTGTTGTTATATCCTTCGGTAATATGAACAGCTAGTTTGTTTTTATTGCGACTGTACTGTACAAACCAGGATTGAACATGTAACTGACAGGGTAGAGAAGGTATTGGGACATGGCAAGGGGGGGTCTATACTGGTACAAATAATGCTGACAGGGAGGGAACAACTGCGATAATACAGAAGTATAGACAGTTAGTGAGGAAGGTAAAGAAGACGAGAGTTGAACAGGTTATTCTGTCAGGAATTTTGCCAGTAATGGGAGGAAGGGGGGCAACGTATAGAAACTGTAAGAGGATGGCGATCAACGCACTAGTTGAGCAGATGTGTGAGGAAGAGGGGGTGGGATTCACAGATTTATGGGGATACTTTGTTGGGAGGGAAGATATGTACATGAGAGATGGCCTCCATCTTAGTGGAAAGGGGGCAGCAGTTTTCTCAGAGAACCTGCTGCGATCTGTTGACAATGGGACAGGTTGTATCTATTTAAACTAGATTCGCAGGGGGACTCACAGAAAATCCTGAAAATGGAGGCATAGATAAAGACAGCACAAATAAATCAGCAAATAACAGTCTGGAAAACTCTTCTGAAGCTGGATATAAATGTGTTTGTTTAAATGCAAGGAGTATAGTAAACAAAAGAAATGAACTAAACATTATGGTAGAAGATATTGACCCTCATATAATAGGTATAACCGAATCCTGGACCACCACCGATATATCAGATGCTGAATTGGGACTGACAGGATATGTAATGTTTAGAAAAGATAGAATAAGAAGAAAGGGAGGTGGAGTTATTTTATATATTAAAGAATCTATTCAGGCTTATGAAATAAAATTAGAAAGAGAAGCAGATTGCGAAGAAGCTGTTTGGTGTAACATAGTTACAGGAAACTCAACGTTAACAGTTGGGTTAGTTTATCGAAGTCCAAACATAAGCATAGAAGAGAATGAAAAATACAAAACGCTATAAGGGAAGTAAGCAAACGGGACTGTATTATTATGGGGGATTTTAACCACGGGCATATACAATGGAAATCTCTACAGAGTATGGGGAGTGAGGACCACAAGTTTTTAGTTTTAGTTCAAGATACATTCCTTTCTCAACATGTGCTAGAATCAACCAGGGGTGAGAATGTGTTAGACATAGTTTTGTCCTCACAGAATGAATTAGTTGACAATGTCAAGATATGTGAGCCACTGGGGAGTAGCGATCACAACCAGATACATTTTACCATCAAAGTAAAATCAGAAAGGAATAGTAAAAAGCAGTATAGGAGAAATTTCCACAAAGGAAGGTATAAGGACATGAGGAAATATTTAGCAAAGATAGACTGGAATAACACACTGAAAAATAAGACGGCAACAGAATGCTGGAATATATTAAAGAGTGAAATTAAGTGCATAGTCGAGAAATTTGTACCCTTCAAAAAACAAGGAAAACGGTCCAAAAAGAAACACTTATCGAAAGAAGCCATTAGAAAAATTAAGTATAAACAAATGATGTGGAAGTCATGTAGATGTACTGGAAATGATGAAGACTACAACAGTTATAAAGAAGCACTTAACCAAGCTACAGCTGAAATTAGAAATTCAAAGAGAAGCTATGAACAACAATTAGCTAGTAATATAAAACGTGACAGCAAGAGTTTTTATGCGTATGTTCGAAGCAAACAGAAAGTTCGAGATAAGGTCGGTCCTCTAGAAGATAGTGCTGGAAATATAATATCAGAGGGATTCTTAATGGCAGAACACCTGAATGAGTACTTTAGTTCATTGTTTACCAGGGAAGATATTAGTTTACTGCCAGTACCAGAGGCTAAGTTCAAGGGGGCAGATTCAGACTATTTAAGACAATTAATTGTAACCCCGGAAATGGTAGGTAAGAAAATAAGGGTTATGAAGGATAATAAAGCACCTGGTGTGGATGGTATTCCACCCAAACTACTATTGGAAATTGTAGAACAAATTAGCATACCGCTTGCAACAGTTTTCAACTTGTCATTAGAAGAGGGAGTGGTTCCTTTAGAATGGAAAGAAGCAAACATTATACCGTTATTCAAAAAAGGTTCCAGAAACAAGTCAGAGAACTATAGACCAGTGAGTTTAACATCAGTGATTTGTAAATTATTAGAAAGACTAATTAAAGATCACATGGTGGATGTTCTTGTTAAACACAACTTGATTAACCCATCTCAACATGGTTTTTTTTTAAGCGAGGTCATGCTTAACAAATATGTTATGTTTTTTGGAAGACATCACTAAGTGGGTAGATGAGGGATTACCAGTAGATATCGTCTACTTAGATTTTCAAAAAGCTTTCGACAAAGTACCACATCAAAGATTACTGCTTAAACTAAAGGCCAATGGTATAATAAACTGGATAGAACAATGGCTGATTGACAAAAGACAACGTGTAGTAGTTGATGGGGAGGCTTCAAACTGGAAATCGGTATTGAGTGGGGTACCACAGGGATCAGTATTAGGACCTATAGTATTCTTAATATATATCAACGATGTGGATGATGAAATAACAAGCAAGGTGTTGAAATTTGCGGATGATACAAAAGTGTTTAGAAGGATTAAAAGTGATGGAGATAGACAGCATTTACAAGATGATGTTGACAGGTTGATCAAATGGTCTGAAAAGTGGCAAATGCTGTTCAATTTTGGGAAATGTAAATGCCTCCACACAGGACATGGGAACGAAGAGGTAGAATATACATAGGGGGGTACTGTACTAAGTACTACTGTAAAAGAAAAGTACTAAGGGTTAACCATTAGTGCTGATATGAAGGTTTCAGAGCAGTGCGGAATTGCAGCTTCAAAGGGAAATCAAATCCTTGGATTAATTAGGCAAAACATAACGTATAAGGAAAAAGAGCTAATAATACCGCTGTACAAAACAATAGTTAGGCCTCATTTAGAATATTGTATTCAAGCGTGGAGGCCATATCGCAGGAAGGACATAGATGTGCTAGAAAGAGTGTAGAGGAGAGCAACTAAAATGATACCAAAACTGAGGGATCTTAGTTACGAAATACGCCTAAAAAAATGCGGTTTAACAACACTAGAGACCAGGAGATTGAGAGGAGATCAGATAGAAGTGTTTAAAATATTGAAGGGTTATGAAAATATTGATAGAAATATTTTTTTCTCAGTTAAGAAAGATAGGACTAGAGGACATGAACTTACATTGGCAAAGGAGCAGAGTAGATTGGATATAAGAAAGTTTTCTTTTTCACAAAGGACTGTAAATGAATGGAATAGATTACCTGCTGATTGTGTGGGTGCTAGTAGCGTGAATATGTTTAAAAATAAAATCGACACATACCTCAGACGGGCGGGATACACATAGATAAAAGGGTCGGACTCTCGATAAGCCAAAGGGTTTCCTTGTCCACCTGCCACCTAGAGTTAATTCTCTGGGTGGCAATCTTGTTAAATCTTGTTAAATCTTGTTAAATCTTGTTAAATCTTGTTAAATCTTGTTAAACCAGAACGTCGAGATCACGTAACTCCGACGACGACACATATGAAACTATAACAACTTCCGTCATTCTTAGTTTTTCATTTTCATTTTTAACTGCAAAACAATGCGACTACCTCCCGCCGGAAATGAGCATCTGTCGGACTGAAGAGGAAGACGTTGATGTTGTCATTGGCGTATCGCCGGAAAACAATGGACATCCACACGTTGTGCTCAGGCTGTGTAGACAGTTGCATGGGTGAAGACGATCGACATGCCCAGGCACACGAATGTCGTACGCGTAACGTAGTCTCGCACGACCGTTCGCATCCGCTTCCGCTTCCGGCGCAGTGTTCGTATTATCGCCCAATTACAGGCAACGGGATGACGCTGGAGACGACGAAGTTAATCCATATTCTCCAGTAGAACATATAATGCTCAGAGCGAGACTGGATGACGCAAACATAGCGCGAATCGTTGATGGTAACGTTGAGTATGAAGAATAGATCAATGTTCTTGACGAAGACGAGCACTAACAGCGACACGCAGCATAAGCCGGCGTTGCGCGGGGACTACAGACTCAGTTTGCGTAGCGGGAATCGCACGGCGACGCAGCGCTCGGAAGTGAACGCGACAGTGAACCATATCGAAGCGTTTATTAGTGTTGCGTTTACTGGCCACACTGTGCATGTATGTATGCATGTACAATGTATGTAATGCGTGTGTGCATATATGTAGATGTGTATTTTGTGCGTGTGCGTGTGTGTTTGTGTGTTTTTGTCTGTATATATGTGTATTTGTCTGTATCCGTGTATGCGTGCATGTATGTATGTATGCATGTATGTTTGTATGTATGTATGCATGTGTGTATGCATGCATGATTGCATGCATGTATGTAGGCATATATGTACATTTGTATTGTGTGCTACGTTTTATTCATAAATACATTGCATCTCTCACGCCAAACTGTCAACGATTCATCTACGACACATTCTCACGTGGTTTAGTGTTTATACAGGTTTTAGGGTTCGAACCGAACGTTAGACGGAATTTAATCTGTTGATCACAACTTGACGCGTGTTTACTGCGATTATTCCCTGCTACGTAAACCGTCCAGTGATCGGTGGCTCGGCCCAGGAACCTTGCAATGTCTGTTTACAATCGTGTTTTTTTTGCATTTTTTGATAGTTCTTAGTGTTTAGATGAACCATTGGCTGGGTGGCCACTGGCTTAACGTGTGGCCACCCACTTGGCTTTTTCAGAATCCAAGATGGCCGCCACACTGTTCTAAGTACAGTAGAATGATAATGTTGGCATCTATAAGTATGTTTTCGAGGGCGAGAAATAAGATTCGGAAGTTATTTTAAAATTTTGCGGCCTTCTTGATGACGAAAATCCAAGATGGCCCCCAAATTTACCATAAAAACACCAAAACAATATTAAAAACGCATATAATTAGTTGTAAGTACAATAGCATGATGATGCTAGCGTCTATAAGTATGTCTTCAAGGTGGAGAAATACGAGTCTGAAGTTATTTTACCATTTTGCAGTAATCTTGATGACGTAAATCCAAGATGGTCATCAACATTACCATAAAAAAACCTATAATCGGTCGTGATTTGTGTTTTCTGTATGAATTAGTTCAGACGGATAAATAATAGTGCATGCTAATAGATATTTCATTCATAGGATTTTGATTTTTGTTTGAAAGCAGTGTGCATGTAAAATAAAGAATGCCTGTATTTAATAAAATCATCAATTTATTATGATCTACATTGATTATCATATACTTGCTCTAACATTAATTACTAACTAAAGCGTACATTTGCAAGTGAAACAATTCATATGAGAGTACATGTATACATCAAGACACCCAAAATTACAAGAACTAGGGCACAGTTCGGAAATTCGTCACAGGAACAAGCAACTGATTTCCAGGAACTAGCCATTCTCTTCTTCATCATCATTGTCCAAATCTTGATCGTCTGCATCACCTGTGTCATTGGTGTCTTCTGTTACACGCTCATTGGTGTTGAAGGGATTTGAGCAGGCATGACCAGTACCACAGGCGCAGAACAATGTGCAAACAAGTCAACGCCCCATGCAGCCACAGTTCCCACCTCTACATGTTCGCTCTGATGCGCAGCCACACGTGACCAACTTGAGCACGTGTTCGGGAGTGTATGGTACTCTACCTTCCATGTTCCGTGGGGTTAGGCATCTGTTTGTGTCATCCGCTTCCCATCCATAATCTACTGCATTGAGAGGAGGTGGATCTCCACTCAGGGCACTGTTCCGTTGAGCGACCTGAATGTGTGCTCTGCGAACGTTCTGCTCAAATGCTTCAGTTGTTGGGGGCAAACTACACAACTTTGGTGCTGGTGTTGATTTCCCAATCTTCTGCGCCCACAGCCGCTGGCGGCACTCGTTCATGGAAGAACATGGTGTGTTGACGCCGTAGCACGCGGCCATGAAAGCTGTCGCTTGCTTGGTGAATTTGACAATATCTACCGTCGGTTGGCCAAGCTGATCCAGTGTGTAGCCTTTTCGAGCCACGGCGATTGCTGTTGTCTTATCAACTCCGTAGGTCGCCGCATCTGAATCACAACCAGTTAGAGCATGGAGTACCAAGATTTCGGGTATGATCGTAGCATGTTTACGAGCGGTTTCCTTTGCGTCAATGCAAGAGCGACATTGGATTGATGAGTGCATCGTCAGAGAGGACTGGAGCTTCTCGCTCGAGCAGAAGAAGATTTATAAAGCAAACACGTTGGTGTCATCACACACCACACCAAGTAGTGATTCTGGATCTTCTTTTGTAAGATGGATGGCTTGTTGAGTAATACATGTAACTATGTCTGCTTCTTCGTGTATCGAGGCAAGATCCAGACGAGGCATTTTGCGTCCCTTAGATACATGAATGGGTACAGCCTTGTCTCCAGTAACCACCAACTTGTGGTCTTGCGTCACATTATTTAGGAACTCTTCGTCAAGTAGGATCTGCTCGCAAATGAGTGTGTTCAGCGGTGCTTTGTTTGCGGAGTTCTTCAGTACTGCATCCCGAGCAGGCAGTGAGGTTTTAAGATTGAGCTGGTGGAAGCGGGTAACGGTTGCTCGTTGCAACTCGCATCCGGCCATCAGCATGGAACATCGATGGTGGAAAAGCAGTCAGCTCCATGGTGAGCACTTGTTGCAGGTCGAGGTCGCGCTGACTCACTCCGTGGCGAGCACTTGTTGCATATCGCGGTTGCGCTGACTCACTCCGTGGCGAACACTTGTTGCAGGTCGAGGTCGCGCTGACTCACTCCGAGGCGTGCACTTGTTGCATGTCGCGGTTGCGCTGACTCACTCCGTGGCGAACACTTGTTGCAGGTCGAGGTCGCACTGACTCACTCCGTGGCGAACACTTGTTGCATGTCGCGGTTGCGCTGACTCACTCCGTGGCGAACACTTGTTGCAGGTCGAGGTCGCGCTGACTCACTCCGTGGCGAGCACTTGTTGCATGTCGCGGTTGCGCTGACTCACTAGAAGATAACACGAGTGTAGATCGCCTCTTGGTCGATGATAGCATTCGCCCCGATTGTAAGACGTTTCTTGTTTGCGGCGAATTTGACCACTTGTTTTGATGGTGATCTGTAAAAGCCTTCTGGCCATAATGCCTCGAACTCGATCAGCTGCTCAGCCCCGATCTCCATGGCCTTATCAACGTTGACATTTGGTTGAGCTACTAGACCACTCGAGTTTTGAGCAGACATCCTACGACATGGGTAACTGGATCGATTGGGTCAATACGCGACTCTAGAGCTGCACGTAGTGATTGGCTGCCCGTTGTAGAGACCAGCAGTGTGGTGCAGCGACTGCTCTCATCGGCAGAATTTGTCCAGAATCTCTGGTCCGAGCCAGGTCATGGAACGTACACAGTAGAGGCCATATCTGCCATAGTTGTACTTGTGTGCGGCAAATATGTAGGGTAGCATTGCTTCAGCTGTTTTGATGTGGAGGGGCCAGTCACCTTCATGAGACGCTCGACAGAAGATCATCATCAGAAAAGTGGGCTTGATGACGTTGTTTACCCACATCTTAGTTGTACGGTTCTGAGCGGCGAGTACGCCGAGAACATTCTCCAGATCGTCCATACTGGCCAGGCGCGGACTCTCCTTCTCAGACACTGGTCGGAGGAGCTCTTGTGTAAGGAGCCGCTGTGCCCGAACATTATGTGGATACTTTTTCCCTTGTAATATCTTCTCATCGGAGCCGAAGGAGGTCGACAGGATGTCCTTCAGGCCGCTATCCGCCATGAGAGTTCCGATGCAGCCCACGAAATCCATAAGGAAATGCATCCCGCCGAGAATCACCACTATATCTGTCAGCAGTTCTGGTTGGTGGAAGGTGATGTCCACAGCGATCTTGTAGATCTGCTGATCGCAGGTGAGAACCAGAATATCCTGGTTTGAGTATCGGGTGATTTCAAATCCTCTAGTGATTGAGGTGAGGACAGTAGTTGGATTGCTTGCCTTCAAGTTTATGAGGGGAAGATAGACAACTGCTTACTTAGGTGCTGGACTCATTCCCGCCTCACGACAGAGCCGTGTATTGTAGCCATTCTACTCAGGCCATCTTGGAATTACGTCATCAAGTAGGTCACGAAATGTTAAAATAACTTCAAAATCGTATTCCTCGCCCTCGAAAACATACTAATAAATGCCAACATCATCAGTCTACTGTACGTTGAAAAAAAGTTATGACGAAATCTAGATTTGGCCATGTACTGTGGCTATCTTGGCGGTCATCTTGGATTCTGAAAAAGCCAAGTGGCTGGCGAGTGGCCACCCAGCCAAAATGTCATCTACACACCAAGTACTATCGAAAAATACCAAACACTGATTGTAAACAGACATAGCAAGCTTTTCTAGAATTATGGGGTCCTGCCACCGGACTATAGGGACATTTGACCAAAGTATTTGAACCAGGGAGCACAGTTACTCGGCAATATACATTATGCCATATATTGAAATTGACTGGATGTAGAGCGTCAGTAGAACTAACGTAGCATCATTATGTTGTGTTCTGACGGTGGGAATACCCGTTTTGTAGGCAATAATTATCGCTCAAATAGCTCAAATAGCACCATGCTATGCTATAATGAATTGGCAAGATGAAGTGATAAGGCAATATTATAATGTATTTGCATAGTGATGATAGTCAACTAAATTCTCGCAGCGTAATAATGCTATATCGGCGCAAACGATGATCTCAAAACCGAGGTTGGGGTGTGGGCGGCCGGAGATACGTTTAGCCCCCAATATTTCGAGTTGGATGTTTTAGGTTAGCCTCAAACAGGTGTGCAACTGAAAGGTTTGGTGAGTCTCAGTCCCCAAATATTAACCAATTTCCGATGCAAATGTATGGCGCTACCCAAATGACGCTTAATCCTGACTCACATGCTTTGTTTGTTTTTTACGTAAAATACTTATCAAATTAGTCTCATAAAACGTCCGTTACAAATACTTCGGGAAACCGTCTTCTACAGCTGTGTGAATATAACGACATCCCAAGGTTGGACATGTTTGCCAGTTGTTATAATTTGTTATTTCACTTTGAGGTTGTGAATAAAACGTTCTCAAAATAATTATAATGTAGCTTTTCTATGAAAAGACACATGTCGAAGGACTAATAACATATATGGGTAAAATTACAAAAGCTTCATAACGCCGCGGCGAAGATATAATTTGACGTACAATGCGTAATTGTTTATTTCATTTTCTGACAAATCACCATACCACGTGAACTGATATTTAATAACGTGTCAAACACATGATTATAGGTTACGACACGATTTTGCAAGTAAACGTGATACGCAGAACTCGAACATATCACTCAAATGAAATACACGATATCCTTCAACCACCGTTCAACCTCGTCATAGCGCGTTGAAATAATATTTTAACAACAAGTTAATAGTCGTCCTATGTTTGTTGTCTCACTGATATTAAACCAAGTCTCTGTATCGTCGTAGTTTTCTCGATGGGC
This sequence comes from Paraescarpia echinospica, assembly GCA_020002185.1. NCBI lineage: Eukaryota > Metazoa > Annelida > Polychaeta > Sabellida > Siboglinidae > Paraescarpia > Paraescarpia echinospica. Next base: position 44,057,797 of record CM034532.1, on the reverse strand, counting down.
GTTGCACGGCTTCACAAGAGCGGGTAATTGTCCATGTTTGCAATGCTGCACATGTCGGCTTCGTTCCGCGCCATCATGATGTATCCGTCGTTGCCCCACGATTGGCCCCAACTACAGAAAAGTAGAACCATGTAAGTACGTTGCTGATAAATGTTTGTGAATGGTTAAAATTATTTCAATAAAAATTAAGTCAGATATTTTCATGTACAGATGCGGTGGAGTTATTTCACGCAAAATCGAATCGCTCCTACATTTGAAACTGACTGACTGACTGACTGACTGACTGACTGACTGACTGACTGACTGACTGACTGACTGACTGACTGACTCACTCACTCACTCACTCACTCACTCACTCACTCACTCACTCACTCACTCACTCACTCACTCACTCACTCACTCACTCACTCACTCACTCACTCACTCACTCACTCACTCACTCACTCACTCACTCACTCACTCACTCACTCACTCACTCACTCACTCTCTCACTCACTCACTCACTCACCCACCCACCCACTCACTCACTCACACACTCACACACTCACTCACTCCCTCACTCATTCACTCATTTACACATCGACCTATCTTTAGCTGTGGCAAGATAAAGCAATAAATTGTACCTGTTCTTCACCAACCAGTAGTCACGGCCAGTTTCGTTATTGCCGTACCCAACAACAAGAACGGCGTGGTTGGCAATGTCCGTCCTGCAGGTCGAGTCATAGAAAAGACCATCTTTGTATTGCTGAATGTAACGAACCAATAGAGAAGTGTCAGTAACGTCCACAGATTGAGTAGTGGGTCTACTTCGCATAGACAAAACACCAGCAGTAACACACACATGCACACGCGCTCGCACACGCACACGCACACACACGCACACACGCATACACACACAGGCACAAGCACAAGCACAGACACAGACACAGACACAGACACAGACACAGACACAGACACAGACACAGACACAGACACAGACACAGACAAACAGACACATAGACACACGCGCACGCGCACGCACACGCACGCGCGCACACACACACACACACACATAAGCCAAGCACACGCACAATCACAGACACACACAAACGCGCACGCACGCGCACACGCACACGCACACACGCACACACACACACACAAACTACCTGGAAGCTTGGTGATGCGTCGATGCCGACAGAGATGGGCCCTATTGTGGCGACTGCCTTCTGCAGACAGTCCTCTGTAAACATCACGAATTTGAATCCATCGACCTCTCCCCCGACGCCCTCCTTCCTGAATTTACACTTCCCTGACTGGAGGAGAAGAACCCGTCTTGTTAGATGGTTTTAATCAGTTGCTTTCACACACGAACGCATGCACGCACGCACGCACGCACGCACGCACGCACGCACGCACGCACACACACACGTACACACACACACACACACACACACACACACACACACACACACACACGTCTTTCACATAGAACATGAATCTTGGCAACGTTCTCTTCAAAAAAGTTCTTTCTGCAATTAATAACAATGATTTCGTTGTTCCATGTTGTGGTCAATATATATATATCAAATTGTACCTTTCCAAACTGTATAGAAGTGGAGTTGAATGAGATGATGACGTAATAATACCAGCGGACGACATAACTGCGGGCCTGTGGACTTGTGAGCCTGCGGGTCCGGGGCAATGTATCTTCTAATGGGCTAGTAAATGTTGCTACAAGGCACAGGCCCGGTTGGCCCGCGTAGTTTTGGATATATCTGTCCATCTAATCATACAGCAGAGGACAAACAATAATTATAAGAAACTCTGCAAGGGTGGAAAAAGATGCATCGTTCCAGGTGCACGGGCTGAAGAATTGCATTGAAACGATATACTTTGGGTAGTTGGCAAAGGGAGTCACAACATACATGAATAAATCAAACAAATTGAAAGGGAAAATAAAACGATTGCGAGTGTGTGTGTGTGTGTGTGTATATGTGTGTGTGTCTATGTGTGTGTGTTTGTGTGCGTTTGTGTGTTTGTGTGTGTGTGTGTGTGTGTGTGTGTGTGTGTGTGTGTGTGTGTGTGTGTGTGTGTGTGTGTGTGTGTGTGTGTGTGCATGTATGTGCGTGCTGTGTGTGTGTGTGTGTGTGTGTGTGTGTGTGTGTGTGTGTGTGTGTGTGTGTGTGTGTGCATGCATTGCTTGCGCGCACTCGTGTGAGTACGTACGTATCCGTTGACACGACGTATTGGTCACAGGGGACTAGAAAGTACAGTTTGTTTCAGTGTTTTCTACACCGTAATTTTCTTGTCTTAAAACCTTTAAAAGAATTATTTTCTCTGTTGCAAACGCCAAATAATACAGAGTTGCTTGAGTGAAACTACACAATTACGACAGCTGATATAAGACCCGCCAGACCCACCGTTTCTGCTCCTCCCTATGGCAATGGTAACTCTTCGAGTGCACCTCCTTAAACATCTCCCATAAGGCCTCCAGGTCGTCACCGTGTGGCTGAGACGCCGTCGTGGAACAGACCATGACGGCCGCGACCAGCAGTACTAGGGCCTTCGTATGTGAGACACCAACAACAACAACATCAAGAGTACTAATGGTGACACCGTTGAACACATATATCTTTGTACTTTACCATACTATCATCACTCATTGTTCACATCACAGTGGTACTGTCCTTACATTGAGAGAGAATACAGTTTATTTACAACATAACAATATCAAACATACAATTATAAATTACAGTATTGGTGTTGAAAAGGCAAGAAGAAGAGTGACACTTATAACATTTGACTAATTACCATAAATATAACTAGAAGCAAATACGTACAACAGGCATGATTTCATCGTAATATTTATGTGTAGTTTTATATAAATTATGAAATATTAGCGTTTAGACTGTGTTAACGAATACACATTTGTTATAGCCAACAAAACGAGGGGAACTTCCGGTGGTGAATTGGTTTGAATTTGGTGCAGCAAACTTGTGAAAATATAAGGATGTTTGATAAAGATAAGTGATATTATTGAGTGTATATCATACATAACGTAATTATAGATATATATTAAGCAATATGTTTTTGTTAAAAGTTAGCTAGAGGGAGTAATCTAGGGTAGATTAAAAGTAGGCGATTTGCGCGCGATAATTGGGGATGTTAATGTAATCGGAACGTTGTTTACAAAGTAGGTCACTGGCGAAGTTAACGTAACGTGAACGACAGTAGAATAGCGTTATTTGAGATAATCTGAAATAACAACCTTTTAAGTGTATATTAGTACGCAGGAAACAGTCTTTCTAAAGACTAGGTAAGGCACGGTGTGTCACTGTGTGTTAACAAATATAACTAACTATAACCTAAATAATCTGGTGTAAATTGTACACAGAAAAGTCTTTTCAAAGACTATATAAAACAATTGTGAACATAAATAAATTCTGATATGGCACCTTGCAAGCGGCAACTCAGGGCAAAACGACACTTAGTTTGCAACGACTGCCAGAGCTGGGTGGATTTTGCGTTGTCTGGCTGTCCAAAATCATGGGCAGAGACCAAAGATGACGGATTCACCTTTCGGTGTATGGGGTGTTTGAGGGTGGAGTGTCTGATGAAGGACGTGTGTAAGTTGACGGAGATAATGAAGGAGATGGAGGTGAGACTCAACATAGAAATAGATGGAGCTGAGAGGGATGACGCGGAGAGAGTTGAGAATTCTACAACACAGAAGGAGCAGAGTTGTGACACGGAGAATGAAGAAAGGAGACTGAGAGGAGGGAAGGTGACCGGTGTGAAGGAACAAGAAATTGAGAAGACTGAGGAAAAGTGTTCGGCAGAGGAAAAGAAGATGGGTCAAGTGGGGATAGATCAACAGGTAGTCAGACTGTAGAGAACAAGACGCGACAGCGATACAGATGGTGAAGAGGTAGATACCACAGAGGCAGTTGGTAAGACTGTGAGACAGAAGACTGATGGAAGAAGACAGAGTGTTCAGCAACAAACAGAAAACATGACAGGCGTGAAGGTGACAGGGAAGAAAGTGACCGTAGTGAAGGAGGTAGCCGGGGAAAAGGGACGGGAGAGGAGAGAAGAAAATGTGATTGGAGGAAAGATGAAAGGACGCAAGGAAGTGAGAGTAAATGTGCTAGAAGAGAATATGACCGGAGGAAAGGGGACAAGAGAAAACGCGACAGGAAAGAAGGGAATGGAAGAGAATGTGACAGGAGAGAAGACGGCAAGAGGAAAAGACAAAATCCAGACATATGCAAACCGAAGGAGCTACTCCGAGGCAGTGATTGAGGGGGCAAGGAGAAAAGAGAGAGTGTTTGTGGGTGATTCAATTCTGAGAAAAACAGACAAGACTATATGCGAGGGGAAGGACGTTGTTGTATGTCTACCGGTGTCTAGGATAGAGCATGTGACCGAAAGGGTAGAGAAGGTATTGGGGCATGGCAAGGGAGGGTCTATACTAGTACACGTAGGGACAAGCAATGCAGTCAAGGAGGGAACAACTGGGATAGTTAAGAAGTACAGACATCTAGTGAGGAAGCTAAAGAAGACAAGAGTGGAACAGGTTGTTCTCTCAATAATTTTGCCAGTAATGGGAGGAAGGGGGGCAACATACAGAAACTACTTGAGGATGGGGATCAACGCACTAGTTGAGCAGATGTGTGAAGAAGAGGGCGTGGGATTCATAGATTTACGGGGGTACTTTGTTAGGAGAGAAGATATGTACATGAGAGATGGCCTCCATCTAAGTGGAAAGGGGGCAGCAGTATTCTCAGAGAATCTGCTGCGATTTGTCTATTTAAACTAAATTCGCAGGGGGGACTCGCAGAGAAACCTGAAACTGGAGGCATAGATAAGGACAGCAAAAATAATTCAGCAAAGAACAGTCTGGAAAACTGTTCTGAAGCTGGATATAAATGTGTTTGTTTAAATGCAAGGAGTATAGTAAACAAAATAAATGAACTAAACATTATGGTAGAAGATATTGACCCTCACATAATAGGTATAACCGAATCATGGGCAACCACCGATATATCAGATGCCGAATTGGGACTGACAGAATATGTAATGTTTAGGAAAGATAGAATAGGAAGAAGGGGAGGTGGAGTTATTTTATATATTAAAGAATCTATCCAGGCTTCTGAAATGAAATTAGACAGAGAAGCAGATTGCGAAGAAGCTGTTAGGTGTAACATAGTTACAGGAAACTCAACGTTAACGGTTGGATTAGTTTATCGAAGTCCAAACATAAGCATAGAAGAGAATGAAAAAATACAAAACGCTATAAGGGAAGTGAGCAAACGGGACTGTGTTATTATGGGGGATTTTAACCATGGGCATATAAAATGGAAATCTCTACAGAGTATGGGTAGTGAGGACCACAAGTTCTTAGTTTTAGTACAAGATAGTTTCCTTTCTCAACATGTGCTAGAACCAACCAGGGGAGAGAATGTGTTAGACATAGTTTTGTCCTCGCAGAATGAATTAGTTGACAATGTCAGGATATGTGAGCCACTGGGGAATAGTGATCACAACCAGATACATTTTACCATCAAAGTAAAATCAGAAAGATATAGTAAAAAGCAGTACAGGAGAAATTTCCACAAAGGAAAATATAAGGACATAAGGAAATATTGAGCAAAGATAGACTGGAATAACACACTGAAGAATAAGACAGCAACAGAATGCTGGAATATCTTAAAGAGTGAAAATTAATGCATCATCGTCAAATTTGTTCCCTCAAAAAAACACGCGAAATGGTCCAAAAAGAATCACTTATCGAAAGAAGCCATTAGCAAAATTAAGTATAAACAAATGATGTGGAAGTCATATAGACGTACTGGAAATTATGAAGTCTACAAGATTTATAAAGAAGCACTAAACCAAGCTACAGCTGAAATTATAAATTCAAAAAGAAGCTATGAACATAAATTAGCTTGTAATATAAAACATGACAGCAAGAGTTTTTATGCGTATGTTCGAAGCAAACAGAAAGTTCAGGACAAGGTCGGTCCTCTAGAAGATAGTGCTGGAAATATAATATCAGAAGGATTTTTAATGGCAGAAGACCTGAATGAGTATTTTAGTTCAGTGTTTACCAGAGAAGACACTAGTTCACTGCCAGTACCAGAGGCTAAGTTCAAGGGGGCAGAATCAGACTATTTAAGACAGTTAATGGTAACCCCAGAAATGGTAGCTAAGAAAATTAGGGCTATGAAGGATAATAAATCACCTGCAGTGGATGATATTCCACCCAAACTACTATTGGAAGTTGTAGAACAAATTAGCATACCGCTTGCAACAGTTTTCAACTTGTCATTAGAAGAGGGAGTGGTTCCTTTAGAATGGAAAGAAGCAAACATTCGAGAAACAAGTCAAATAATTATAGACCAGTTAGTTTAACATCGGTGATTTGTAAATTATTAGAAAGACTAATTAAAGATTACATGGTGGATTTTCTTGTTAAACATAACTTGATAAACCCATCTCAAAATGGGTTTCTAAAAGCGAGGTCATGCTTAACAAATATGTTATGTTTTTGGAAGATATCACTAAGTGGGCAGATGATGGATTACGAGTAGAATTCATCTACTTAGATTTTCAAAAAGCTTTCGACAAAGTGCCACATCAAAGATTACTTTTTAAACTAAAGGCCCATGGCATAGGAAATGGTATAATTAACTGGATAGAAAAATGGCTGATTGACAGAAGACAACGGGTAGTTGTTGATGGGAAGGCTTCAAACTGGAAATCAGTTTTGAGTGGGGTTCCACAGGGATCAGTACTGGGATCTATATTATTCTTAATATATATAAACGATTTGGACGATGATATAGCTAGCAAGGTGTTGAAATTTGAAATTTATAAAGAAAACTAAAAAGAACTAATAATACCGCTGTACAAAACAATAGTTAGGCCTTATTTAGAATATTGTATACAAGCGTGGAGGCCATACCGCAAGAAGGACATAGATATGCTAGAAAGAATACAGAGGAGAGCGACTAAAATGATACCAAAACTAAGGGATCTTAGTTATGAAAAACGCCTAAAAGAATGTGGTTTAACAACACTAGAGACCAGGAGATTGAGAGGAGATCAGATAGAAGTGTTTAAAATATTGAATGGTTATAAAAATATTGATAGAAATATGTTTTTTTCATGTAAGAAAGATAGAAAGACTAGAGGACATGAAGTTACATTAGTAAAAAAGCAGTGTAGATTAGACGTAAGAAAGTTCTCATTTTCACAAAGGACTGTGAATGAATGGAACAGATTAGCTAATGATTGTGTGGGTGCTAGTAGTGTTAAAATGTTTAAAAATAAAATCGACACATACCTCAGAAGGGCTGGATATATGTAGATAAAAGGATTGGACTCTCTGTAAGCCAAAGGGCTTCCTTGTCCATCTGCAATCTAAAGTTAATTCTCTGGATGGCAATCTTGTTAAATCTTTTTAAATAAACAATACGTTTTAGTAACTAGAATATATCGTTATTTACATAACCAAGTTGTAATATAATGTTTACTACGTAGCTAACAAAACAGATACTTGTGTATTTGTATAACAATGAACGTTTCTACAACATATTATTTTGGTTTTTAATATGGTCTGATTTATTCCGTGAATATGGAACCGACTATTTGGAACGTGTTATTGTTTACGATAGCAGCACATATATGGTAACAGAACATGTAAATAAAACGTAGGAGGCTTGAATTAAATAATGTTTCCTGTTTACAGTTGTGTCCGTACACAGACACACCCATCATATCCAATAAACAGTGCGAAATACCGAAACCCTAATAAAAAGTTCGCATGTTAATTAGCATAGGAATGGATTATTCCCAGTGTATCCTAACGCCGACGGCAAGTGACAAGAATAAACCATATTACAGTGTGTAATATTTAATAATAGTAATAATTCTTATGCTATTTAACACAGCGCCAGATAAAATTAAGATTGTCCGTGGTATCTACGAAAATATAAGACACCGTTACAAGTCATGCACGAATACTTTTAAAATATACTAATTACATTAATAATCATTCTGACGCGCATTATTAACCTAGACTATACTATTAAGTACAATACTTTGCAGAGTACGACTGTCAGACTGGATGTCAGTTTCGAGAAAAACGAGATGATATATTTAGATCAGCTGCGAGGTCATGTGACAATCACAAGGTTGTTTGTTTACTCCTCCAAACGTCGGTTGAGTGTGCATCTTAACAAATGTTAATTTTGTTACTCTGGAAACCAGTACGTTATCGAACGACCGAATCATCCACTTCATTTGCGCTGTTTACCGTTGCTTTGTTGTCTACACATTTAAAGTTGCATTCTGAGATCGTCCATATTTTAAAGAGAAACAAAATGTATATTTTGGTGTTACGCACCTAAACGTCACATCAGTGGCTAAATCGGAATGCGGTCTCAAAGTGGAAGATTCTAATAAATATTAATGTCCCATATCATGGAGACTGGCATCTTGCCCACGGAGCTGTAAATTGACGGGTACGCGCCGAGATGTGACGCGCTGCGTCTTGGTCAGAGAACATGTTATGAGGTTTCTGTTATGGGGGTCATGGTCTCTGCTATCGGCATACTTAACAAAGCAACCATGGCCTACATTTTATGTCTAGAACATCCAATTTACAAGTACTCGTCAAGTCAATGTTGTGCCTTTTCAGTCTATCTGATTGTTCCCGTTGTTGCTATCCTCCCTGCTGTACAGGAGTGAGGGTCAGGTACAATATTGCTGAACCACTTCAAGATACAAGATTTAACAAGATTGCCACCCAGAGAATTAACTCTAGGTGGCAGATGGACAAGGAAGCCCTTTGGCTTATCGAGAGTTCGACCCTTTTATCTATGTGTATCCCGCCCGTCTGAGGTATGTGTCGATTTTATTTTTAAACATATTCACGCCTAGCACCCACACAATCAGCAGATAATCTGTTCCATTCATTTACAGTCCTTTGTGAAAATGAAAACTTTCTTACATCTAATCTACTCTGCTCCTTTGCTAATGTAACTTCATGTCCTCTAGTCCTTCTATTTTTCTTAACTGAAAAAAAATATTTCTATCAATATTTTCATAACCATTCAATATTTTAAACACTTCTATCTTTTCTCCTCTCAATCTCCTGGTCTCTAGTGTTATTAATCCGCATTTTTTAGGCGTATTTCATAACTAACAGTTTTGGTATCATTTTAGTTGCTCTCCTCTGCACTCTTTCTAGCATATCTATGTCTTTCCTGCGATATGGCCTCCACGCTTGAATACAATATTCTAAATGAGGCCTAACTATTGTTTTGTACAGCGGTTTTATTAGCTCTTTTTCCTTATACGTTATGTTTCGCCTAATTAATCCAAGGATTTGATTTCCCTTTGAAGCTGCAATTCCGCACTGCTCTGAAACCTTCATATCAGCACTAATGGTTAACCCTAAGTCCTTTTCTTTTACAGTAGTACTTAGTACAGTACCCCCATAGTATATTCTACCTCTTCGTTCCCATGTCCTGTGTGGAGGCATTTACATTTCCCAAAATTGAACAGCATTTGCCACTTTTCAGACCATTTGATCAACCTGTCAAGATCATCTTGTAAATGCTGTCTATCTCCATCACTTTTAGTCCTTCTAAACACTTTTGTATCATCCGCAAATGTCAACACCTTGCTAGTTATTTCATCACGATACGTATCGCGATACAGTCTACATTGGTATAACAATAATAAAAACACGTCTTTTCACCAAGAACGAGTTAGTTATATTGAACAGCAACGACACAGTCCCGCGTCCATAATGTGTGGTGTAGAGATGATATCGGGATCGAGTAGGCGGTAGTCGGTCATGGCAGCGGCATCGATGACGTGCTTTTGAATGTGATATGTACAAAACAGTTTAAAGGTCCTCAACCAATTCGTTTGCCCATCGCCAATCCGGTTATTTAGGTCCAGATGTGTAATGTGTGAATAGTTTAACTAGTGTGCACAGTCGGTTTAATAAAAAATTCATACTTGTTGTTTTAATCGTCAAAAAACAAGAGTTGTCGTTACACCGGGTATAGCTGGCGAAAGCCAATTGCGCTGTCGACCTCCTGCGCCAATTCGGTCACGTGCTTTACGCGAGATCGGCATCCCACGCATTCGAAAACAATAACAACATACACGTGCTTTGGTGTATCAAGATGAAGATTCCAAAGTGGTTGTACGAAGGTACGTATACTACACTATCGCAGTTAGCAACAAGAACGCTATTATTAATTCAACGAGAATTGCAACTTGCGAACGTCAACACTCGACGCGAGGCAGTCTAACTCTAAGACTTAGTCTAAGACTGTCTAAGCCAGTCACCACTCACCAGGTCCATGACCATATTATCAGCCAGAGATTCAGTCAGAGGCTGTGTCAACGAGCATAATATTTGATATGCATTGTAATTTGTATTTGGTTACGTAGGATCTTGGTAATAAACTATGTTATTGCGAAAAAAAATGTAGAGAATAGATTATGTGAGGCTGCGAAATGACAAATAACATTAGTTTGGCAATAGGCCCCTGTTGATCATACAAATAACTTAGTCAGGGAGCATCCGTAATTTCGTGCAACAGAACGTCAAACACGAGAGTATTATATTGGTGATCATAATTATTAAAACAGTGTTTTGTGACGCATATTTTGATACCATTACTGCAGAATGTTGTTGATTTGCATTGTAGTTTATGCAAAATAATTGAGATTTGTTATATTGACGACCATGATGGTGATAATGATTTTATTAAATATAAAAATGTAAACGTGTAAATACATAAAATATAAATACAGTTAAAGTACACAGTATATAAGGATTAAACAAGATAATGCTCGCACTTGTTTCCGTTGTGGTCCTTGGTGCCTGGCTATAGTTTATGTAATTGGTATGCTGTGATACCTTTCAACTAACATATGCCAGCTATTCTTGTGTATTTACCAATATGTGTATATATTCTCACCACAGCAATATATGAATGCATAATACGTAACTTGAATTATGATGTCGCTAGAGGCCACACTGCAACCCAAGAATGGGAATGAGAGGAGGCAGAAGAGGAGCTAAGGCGGTCACCTGGGTCAAGCAGACAAAGGGAGGATACATAGTCTGCGGGAGGCTTTTTCAGTTGCCGCGCCAACTATATGGAATTCGCTTCCCGTTAATGTTAAATTAGCAGAAAATATTGTTACATTTCGTCGTCACCTTAAAACCTATCTTTTCAATATCGTCTATCCTCCCTAGCTTCCTAGCACATCCATCCATTTGTTGACGAATTTCGCCTAGCACACGAGTACCAGAATGCTTAATCCTTTCGTTTTGGTGCGCCGCTGAGGTCGGATTGTCTGAGGATATTGGCGCTTAAGAAGTTATTTATTATTATTATTATTTGATCAATCCAGGTAATTTCAAATTTATAACAATCAACCACATATAAGTTAACAAAAAATGTTAATGTGCACATTTACATATATATTTCAGGCAGAACCTTAAAATGTCAAACATGAATATGTGTAGTAGTTACTCATGGCAGACACTGACATGAATTTGTATACTAAAAACAAAACAAAAACTATAAATCCTCTTTACTGATGCTTTACTGATTAGCAGAATTCAAATCAGTCTATAATATTGACTAAGATCAGACATCACTGTAATGAAATTGAAATTTTTTTAATTCATGTAATGACAATGAACACCTTATAAAGAAAAAATAGTTTAAAATTTTAACCGTTTTGAAAAAGAGCACATTCTACTAATGTCTGCACGCTGTATCAACCCACCCTCTCCCTCCTCCGGAACAACCCCGGTAAACACTGACTGTTCCTAAGATAATAATAATAATAAATAACTTCTTAAGCGCCAATATCCTCAGACAATCCGAGCTCAGTGGCGCACCAAAACGAAAGGATTAAGCATTCTCGTACTCGTGTGCTAGGCGAAATTCGTCAACAAATGGATGGATGTGCTAGGAAGCTAGGGAGGATAGGCGATATTGAAAAGATAGGTTTTGAGGTGACGACGAAATGTAACAATATTTTCAATTCAGTTTTGTCTGCATTTAACTTTAATTTACTATCGGTCATCCATGAAAAAACATCTTGGAGACAATCGTTGAGTCGGTTTAGAGAATGACTTGTATCGGGCGTGGCCAAGGAAATGTAGATCTGTGTGTCATCTGCATAAAGGTGATGATCCAAGTTATGACTTTGGATTACATAGCTGAGTGGCGTAGTGTAGAGAGTGAAAAGCAAAGGCCCAAGAACGGAACCCTGGGGAATGCCACATGAAGTGGGGAGTAAGGTTGAAAAGTAATTATCTATCTTTATACATTGATGTCTATTTAACAAGATTTAACAAGATTGCCATCCAGAAAATTACTCTGGATGGCAGGTGGACAAGGAAGCCTTTTGGCTTATCGAGAGTCCAATACTTTTTATCTACATGTATCCCGCCTTTTTTAGGTGTGTGTCGATTTTATTTTTAAACATATTCACGCTACTAGCACCAACACAATCAGGAGATAATCTGTTCCATTCATTTACAGTCCTTTGTGAGAATGAGAACTTTCTTATATCTAATCTACACTGCTCCTTTACTAATGTAGCTTCATGTCCTCTGGTCCTTCTATTTTTCTTAACTGAGAAAAAAATGTTTCTATCAATATTTTCATAACCATTCAATATTTTAAACACTTCTATGTGATCTCCTCTCAATCTCCTAGTCTCTAGTGTTGTTAAACCACATTCTTTTAGGCGTATTTCGTAACTAAGATCCCTCAGATTTGGTATCATTTTAGTCGCTCTCCTCTGTACTCTTTCTAGCATATCTATGTCCTTCTTGCGATATGGCCTCCATGCTTGTATACAATATTCTAAATGAGGCCTCACTATTGTTTTGTACAGCGGTACTATTAATTCTTTTTTTTTTATACGCTATATTTCGCCTAATTAATCCAAGGATTTGATTTCCCTTTGACGCTGCAATTCCGCACTGCTCTGAAACCTTCATATCAGCACTAATGGTTAACCCCAAGTCCTTTTCTTTTACAGTAGTACTTAGAACAGTACCCCCCATTTTATATTTTACCTCTTCATTCCCATGACCTGTGTGGAGGCATTTACATTTCCCAAAATTGAACAGCATTTGCCACTTTTCAGACCATTTGATCAACCTATCAAGATCATCTTGTAAATGCTGTCTGTCTCCGTCACTTTTAATCCTTCTAAACACTTTTGTATCATCCGCAAATTTTAACACCTTGCTTGTTATATCATCGTCCAAATCGTTGATATATATTAAGAATAATATAGGTCCTAGTACTGATCCCTGTGGTACCCCACTCAATACCGATTTCCAGTTTGAAGCCTCCCCATCAACTACTACACGTTGTCTTCTGTCATTCAGCCATTTTTCTATCCAGTTTATTATACCATTTCCTATGCCATGGGCCTTTAGCTTAAGGAGTAATCTTTGATGTGGTACTTTGTCGAAAGCTTTTTGAAAATCTAAATAGATGATATCTACTGGTGATCCCTCATCTACCCACCTAGTGATGTCTTCCAAAAAACATAACATATTTGTTAAGCATGACCTCGCTTTTAAAAACCCATGTTGAGATGGGTTTATCAAGTTATGTTTAACAAGAAAATCCACCATGTGATCTTTAATTAGTCTTTCTAATAATTTGCAAATCACTGATGTTAAACTCACTGGTCTATAGTTCTCTGACTTGTTTCTCGAACCTTTTTTAAATAACGGTATAATGTTTGCCTCTTTCCATTCTAAAGGAACCACTCCCTCTTCTAATGACAAATTGAAAACTGTTGCAAGCGGTACGCTAATTTGTTCTACAATTTCCAATAGTAGTTTGGGCGGAATCCCGTCCACTCCAGGTGATTTATTATCCTTCATAGCCCTTATTTTCTTAGCTACCATTTCCGAGGTTACAACTAACTGTCCTAAATAGTCTGAATCTGCCCCCTTGAACTTAGCCTCTGGTACTGGCAGTGAACTAATATCTTCCCTGGTAAACACTGAACTAAAATACTCATTCAGGTCTTCTGCCATTAAGAATCCCTCTGATATTGTATTTCCAGCACTATCTTCTAGAGGACCGACCTTATCCTGAACTTTCTGTTTGCTTCGAATATACGCATAAAAACTCTTACTGTCATGTTTTATATTACTAGCTAATTTTTTTTCATAGCTTCTCTTTGAATTTCTAATTTCAGCTGTAGCTTGATTAAGTGCTTCTTTATAAATGTTGTAGTCTTCATCATTTCCAGTACATCTATATGACTTCCACATCATTTGTTTATACTTAATTTTTCTAATGGCTTCTTTCGATAAGTGTTTCTTTTTAGACCGTTTCCCTTGTTTTTTGAAAGGTACAAATTTATCGACTATGCACTTAATTTCACTATTTAAGATATTCCAGCATTCGGTTGCTGTCTTATTCTTCAGTGTGTTATTCCAGTCTATCTTTGCTAAATATTTCCTCATGTCCTTATACCTTCCTTTGTGGAAATTTCTCCTATACTGCTTTTTACTATTCCTTTCTGATTTTACTTTGATGGTAAAATGTATCTGGTTGTGATCACTACTCCCCAGTGGCTCACATATCTTGACATTGTCAACTAATTCTTTCTGTGAGGACAAAACTAAGTCTAACACATTCTCTCCCCTGGTTGGTTCTAGCACATGTTGAGAAAGGAAACTATCTTGTACTAAAACTAAAAACTTGTGGTCCTCACTCCCCATACTCTGTAGAGATTTCCATTGTATATGCCCATGGTTAAAGTCCCCCATAATAATACAGTTCCGTTTGCTTACTTCCCTTATAGCGTTTTGTATTTTTTCATTCTCTTCTATGCTTATGTTTGGACTTCGATAAACTAACCCAACTGTTAACGTTGAGTTTCCTGTAACTATGTTACACCAAACAGCTTCTTCGCAATCTGCTTCTCTTTCTAATTTTATTTCATAAGCCTGGATAGATTCTTTAATATATAAAATAACTCCACCTCCCTTTCTTCCTATTCTATCTTTCCTAAACATTACATATCCTGTTAGTCCCAATTCGGCATCTGATATATCAGTGGTGGCCCACGATTCGGTTATACCTATTATGTGAGGGTCAATATATTGGTTAGATATGAAGAAAACTAGGTCAGAGCTGTGCCAGATATGCCATACCACAATGATAAACGTTTGACAAGTGTGATGTGATCAATGGTATCAAAGGCGGCAGACAGATCAAGCAAGGTAAGTGCAGTTACTTTGCCTTTATCAATGTTAGTAGTAGTTGAGTTCGTTTCACTCACCATAGATCAAAGGACATCAAAGGAAAGAGATAAGGAATTGCTCAGCCGCATACATTCTGCTCTACTTATAAAAAATACCATTGCTCCTACTAATAAATTTGTTGTTGTTGTAAACATTGGTAAAACAAAAGCAAAACAAGTCTACTAATAAAAAATATAACATCATTGTGTACTTTTAGGAGAGCAGTCTCAGTAGAATGAAATTGTTTGTATGCTGATTGGAGCACACTGGATAAACAAGTTGAGCTAATATGATGCCTTAGACGGCTTGCTACGACTTTCTCAAGTATCTTAGAAATAAAGCTAAGATTAGAAATTGGCCTATAATTTTTGAAATCATCTTTTGGCAGAGAAGTCTTCTTGAGAACAGGATTTACATGTGCGTGTTTAAAATCATCTGGGAATTTACCCGAACTTAGTGATAAATTTATGATATTCGTTATTGTACCAAGTAGAGTCAAGACATGCTTTTAGTAGTATGGTTGGTAATGGATCGAGATCGCATGACTTATTTGGGGAGGACATTATTATTTTCCTCACTTCATCAACTGTGGCTGGCTCAAACAATACAAGTGGAGAATTTACTTGTGGGGAGTCCACATTTACAGTATTTAAAGTGTGACATGGAAAAGCAGAACGTATAAGACTTATTTTACCTTTGAAATGACTAGAAAACGAGTCACACAGAGATTTGACTGACGCATGACTAGGTAGAGATGGAGGAGGCCGTCTATGTAAAATATGATTTATGCATGTTTGTGTAATAATTTGATTTAGCTTTGGCCATTTGTCTGTTGCAGTAGTGACACTGTTTAGAATATCGTGATCTGTCCAAAGGCGAGCATGATTTGCGCCATACACGTTCAAGATAGCGCCAGCGCTTTTTAGATTGTAGAATTTCAGGAGTCATCCATGGAGCATGTGGCTTTTGGGACACATATTTAGATCTCGCAGAGGTGCATGTTTATTAAGTAAATCTTTGAGTACTTGACAGTACTGTCGACACAGATCTGACAGATGTTCTTTGGGTTTACTGATGAGGTCGGATTTAAGGATGTCTGTCATTAATGCGGCAATGTCAGTCTTATGGATCGGTCGGTAAAACACTTTGTTTTTGGACTCTACGGGAATTCTAGGAACTTTGAGATCAGCAATGACAGTGTGTTGGTCTGATAAACCATCTGAAGCAGTAGGTGTCTGAATATTGTTACAATCTGAGCGGGTGATTAAGAGATCGAGCCAGTGGCCATGTATGTGTGTTGAGAAGGTAACATGTTGTTTCATGTCATAGGATGCCAGAATGTCATTAAATGTACTTGTTGTTGATGAAGGTGTGTCCAGATGAAGATTAAAATCACCGAGTATATAAAATTCTGAATAAAATAGTTGCCAGATTTTCAAGTAGATCCTGGAATTCTTCAAAGAAATGGGCAGGGTGTCCTGGAGGGCGATAAATGCACACAAAATAAGCAGAGAAAGATGAATTGGAAATTTCGGTACAGATGGCCTCAAAGCTGGAGTAATCAGGGTTTGAATGCAAATTAACTTTGAACTGTTTTGAGACGAGAAATCCAACACCACCACCTCGCCCAACTGAACGTGGGCGATGATGGAAGGTGAAACTGGAAGGAGAAATGTCAGCAAAGCATGCAGCTGTGTCATGTGGTCTGAGCCAGGTCTCAGTGACTGCAAGGATGTCTATTGTCTTGGAAGTTAATAAATCGGTAAGCGAGGCTGTTTTGTCTCGAATAGATCGAACGTTAGTGGTGGCTACTCGAATATTGCGCCTGATAGCAGGTCCAGGATTAAGACTTACATCTCCTGCTAGTAGTAAAATAATTGCCAATTTAAACGTTGGCTTAGAGCGGGGGATTGGCAGTCACTTTCTATTAAAGCAAAGATTAAGACATGGCAAACTGTGAAGATGTGACAAGGAATGTTGTGTTCTCATGTACTGAGAAATTGTTAAAATGACAGCCGACCGTTGGGGACTAAGTGGCTTGCACAGCGTAAAATCGTGACCTCTCGAAGCAGCAGAACAGAATAAAAATAAAACACACAATAAAAATGCTGGTGACATTGTCTTTCCTCGAAATGGTGAAGAATAAAATGATAATGTCTCAAAAATAATAAATAATTGAAAATAATAAAATATTCTAAAACTGTATAATGTACTAACAATAATGTAAATTTCTAGGTTATTATTTAACTTATTAAAGAGTGGGTTGGCGATAATCAATGGCAATATTACAGGTCGTATGATTGTTCGCGCTCAGCAGACCTGTGCAAAGTAACAAGACGTTTAAAAAGAACGTCTTGTTGAAAAGGCCTGTTAGTATATAGTTTATAAGGGGACTGCCCCTACCTTAGTATGTTGTGTACGTAAGCCTGCTAGCGCGAAAATCAAATCGACCTGTAATATCGCCCAACTAATTTAAGTACAAGATTTAACAGCGTTGGTGGTGACAATTTATAAAATGTTCGTTTAAGCAAACAGTGCAATACGTTGACACTAATTCTACACTAGTGTCACAGACAAAATTAAACGTTAAATTGCAAAAAAATTATTTTGAATCACACAGTGACAAAATAAACAAGTACCACCTTACGCATGTATAGATGCAGCTGTAGTAGCACATTTCTTGCTGCCGTTTTTCTTGTGAAATGCTGCAGGTCACACATGAAACATTATTTTACATTTACTGATTATGAGAATGAACATTCCATAATTATTTACTACCAACACTACAATAATACCTGTTTTTGTTTACTGAATATATGCTTTTCTTTACAGGAGATTGGACTAGTGTGCTTAGTATCATTAGTTCTCCAAGTTAATATGACATACTGGGCAGCTGTATTTGTCCAGGATCTCGGACAAGATTCTACAGCCATGCAGCATGCTGCATAGTAATGGTTTGTCATGTGAATGTCCACCGACTGATCCCAATTGTGTCGTGTGTTGCATCCGTCACAGATTCCCCAGTGCCGATGGGGTGTGCACTGGCTTCCAGGTCAGTCAGTTAGCTTAACTCACTAAAAACCAATGTAGAATGCAGGTTGCTCGACATACGAATATGGTGACGCCTGACTAGCTCGTAAGACAGGTTCAGTGTCGAGCATTCTTCGGTGAACTACATCGGTTTGGATATCGATGACATCACTGTATGTGTTCGCTGTCTTCGATGGTACTGCATACCAGCCTCCTGACATTTTGCAGTACATTCGCATCTACCTATACCGGAGACAAAGTGACAATTAGCAAGGCTCTGACATGTATTATATTTTATGTGATGACACATTTATCAAAAGTCAATAATACGCGGTATTTGTATTCAATTCAACTTTAACTTTTAGCAGTGTCTATGACAAAATACATCAATTATCCAGCATTGTTACAGTGGTAGGGTTTCATTGTCTTTGTGTTGCTGATAGTCAGTGGCAGCCAGCTTAGTTCTTGCAACGTACACCAGGTACTTGTTATGTACAACAACACAAGTTTGTGATGAAGTAATGGTATTGAAAGCCTTTTCACATTTTGCAACAACAATCTGTTGATACACTGACAGCAGCATTTTACTTGTTTAAGTTCTCTATGTATCATGAGGACTGTTATTATACTTTTCATGCCACGTTTCATATTTCTAAATTATTCTTTTTTATCACTGGTTTATATTTTCACAAATAATTTACATTACATTTTCACTTCGCATGATGATTATACACCTGTACTGATATGGTGTAGTATCCAGTCCTCGGGATTGCTCAAAGCGCTTTAAATTTGAATCCCTGGCAGACCTATTAATTCGAACACCATCTCGACTTATGTGGGAAGCATTCAGCCACACTGAAATTAATATGCGAAGACTATTCGTCGTACAAAAATATTGCGGTCTGTAGCCGGTACTCTTCATACAACTGAGTAAACCTGAGCAATGTAGCATGTAGTGATTGTACATGTAATTCTCAGTCACATGGCGATGACCCTGACTAGTCTAGTCACTATTATTTGCGAGTTGTAAACATACATACCAAGCATTGCATAAACTACAAAATTTTCAAATTTTCTAATCATTAATGTTTTTTTTAACAAAGAACCATATTATGATTCTTTGTTAAAAAAACAATTATGATTCATAATAGTTATTTTTATTTGATATGTACATATTACATTTGTTCAACTAAACATCTTCCTGAGTAATTTGTTCTCATTGGTTTACATTTTATGGGCATGCGATGTTAAAAATTGTTGTTAATACCCATAATTGTTTAGTCACAAATTTTTTGAGTTGTAAACATACAAGGCATGTATAAACTACAACTAGCATTTGACATCCCGTGTACTAGTGTTGTTTTTTTGTAACAAAGAATCTTGATAAAAGTATCTGTTTGTTTTTTATATATACCTGAAATTTTTTCAACCTCTTCCTAATTTGTGTTTCTATTGTTGTTTTGCATTTTATGTGCATGTGATATTAAACAGTATTACATTATACACATCAAGTGCAGTGATTGTACCTGTAGTTGTATTGTACTTTTCATTATTTTGTAGTCAATCTCATCAAATAGTTTCAATAAAATGTTTTTACTTTACATTGTCTTTACTTTAAACCTCCACTGGCGGCCAAACCAAATGGTGTAGTCTAAATTTTGTCGCTACCACACTGCCATAACATCACCCGCTCCACTGGAGTGGTGATATTGGAAGACGTCATAACTTCAGCTTATTATTATCACCTAAACTGGGGCACATTTCAAACGGTCTGGGAGGACACAGTCGCGTGGGCCCATTATAAAAGATTTGCAGACACGCCAAATTCTTATGGTCTAGGGGGGCACCTGTCCCCAGGCCCGCCTGGATCCGCCTATGACATACTTGTTTATTGCTTGTATTTATAATTTTGATAACAGGTTTGGTGACAGAGTAACCACATTTGATAACACTCGTTTACCTGAAGGTGAAGAGCTTTGAAGCATACATCTGCATGTGGTGTCGACACACCTCAAGTTCTGAAAATATAGTACATGTATGAATAGTCAGCACTGATTGTTTCTAACAATAATCATTTTAATGTACTTGCAAAAGTTGCAATGCAATGAATGACCACCTGCCAAATGCAACCAATGCCAACGGTCAAGAGCTATCTATATAATATATACATGTTATGGGCATTAATGTCCATGGTATTGACATTACGCCACCTAGCGACCACCTCAAAACATGTATAGATGCAGATGTAGTAGCACATTTCTTGCTGCCGTTTTTCTTACTGTTGTTAGTAAATTATGTACATATTGGTTCAATAATTATAATCGTTACGGATCAATTATAATGCATTTACACTATTACTATTTTCCCAAGCCTACTTAGGCTACTAGCCTACTACCATATACGACATAGACATAATATAGTCATTATCATTGACATAAGTATATGCCATAGGCATAGCGTCGGGTACTGTTAGTGTTAGCTGATATTAGTCTGTAGTAAACAGGGCCCAGCCAGGCCGCCCATACCGCCATTGCCAATGACTAAAAGGAAAACAATCAAATACATTTAGTACAAGCAACATTAATATATATCCTCATAGTCTAAATGTACGTGATTATAACTGAATAAACCGAAATTACTAACCTGTCTGGAAGAACCTTTGCGAACGCTGCATCTCGTCTGTTGATATTGTGACTGACACCACGACACGGGCAACGGCCCACGGCCACAGTCCACTGGCACTGTCGCCAACTCCTTCTGTTTGCTTTGTTTCTTCCATAGTCGTTCTGTAATAGAAATACACCTTTATGCGTGGGTACTGTTTTTGTCTGTCTAATTTAGACCATTTTGCCGTGTCGGTGGCATGTATGTTCGTAGACGTCCACTCATTGCCTAAACTCGGAATTCCATAACATCAACAGCGCCAAAGGATGGGGGTCAAAGGTCAATATCGCCCATAATTCGCGATCACGAGAAGACAAGAACACGATTCCACGCCGAGTTCAATGTCCATACTCAGCTAAAATCGAAGCAAAAAACCTGATCCGGTGACAATATACTTATATATTACACTATTTGATAATACAGTAGTACAATATGTATCAATACAACTCATATTGACACTATATAAAATAAATTAGTAATATTATTGTTTCGCTTAAGAATTATATTATTATTACTAATGTATAACTGGGTAATATGTAATACCCTATATATGTAAGCTAATGTAATACCATAATACATTACAAATGCAGGTGTGTGTATTGAATTAACAGGCTAACAGCATATCGACGATAACGAACACCTGTTAGCATAGCGGACCACGTTTCGGGCGCACTTCACGGATTCGAGTTCATAATCAATTTGAACACTAGCTTTCCATGCTTTTAAAATATAATACACACATAATCAGAGCAAGCACATTTGGACTGTGCGTACCACGGTTTCCGTTGTTTTCAACTCGTATTAACGGAAATATAATATTTTGTAAATAGTGCTAACATTTTAAGAAAAGTGTGAAATCAATATTTTTGAGCTCACCTCTTTGAATGTGCGTTTTGCGCTTCACTAGTGCTCATTTACTTATCAGTGCCACCAAAAAGTTGGCTCTACATAGTACAATAACGCCAAACGGCTGGAGGCCTGTTTTGGCAGGGGGCCTGCTTCGCACGCCATTCCCCTGAGTGTCATCAAAGCTTCGACGTTATGGACACAGACCGAGCGCTCATCAGGAATGGACGAGCTCACTCTCTGCACTTGTGCAACCTGAAAGGAAACACACATAACATTATAATAAAACAAAATAGGGATACCATGGAAGACGATATTCTTCCTGAAAATGTTAGCTGGATGATGCAGAAATATATACAAAATTAACCTGAACAAAGCAATACACCATAACGTCTAATGTTACCATACGACAGCAAAAATTAATTCAGAGTACAGAATTGCCGTTCGACTCAACATCAATGATTGCATCCGCACCTTTTGCGTTGGGAGTAGATAGCGGAGTTGTTGTTTTTTGAATAAAACGTGTTGTTGCCACACTCCGGAGTGGAGTGGCCCACACAAGTGTTGTGTTGCGGCTCTGTTAATAACGAACGTGGGACTTCGCTACACTTACACGTTGGAGAACTGTCTCCTCAAATAGATGAGAGATAACAATAATACGTATAATCATCTTTGTGTTTGAGTGTTTTTTTGTCCCGTATAATTGAACAAAACATCGTAACTTTTGTAAGCTTGCTGTACGTGGAGCTAACGGTAGTGTAGACAGCAACCAAATATGATCACCATCAGAAGCAGTCAATATCTACTATCTGGATAAATAGGTTGCGAATTCTCCCATTAATGCGACCACGCTGGACTAATTTCCATACATGCCAGTCCCAAACAGCGTCACACCAGTCGTTAAAAAAATTCGCCGTCGCAGAAAAAAACTAATATCTGCCCCCCCAGTAAATTGCCATCAACGCATAACTTCCTTATAAAGTTATGCTCAAAGAGTCTTGCCACGGATGACCTTCCCAGATATTAGGTTAGCCAACAAATTAGTTCTCATCCGTAAAGAAGGTGACACAAATGATTATGGATGATATTACTGACAGCATGTTTTGGTGTGCTGTACCATTATCTGTTTCCAAATCACATCATGGCAATTAACACAAACCTACGGGCGGACACAGACCATGTCAAACGCGGGGGGCGGACCCACACCATGTCAAACTCGGGGGCGGATACAACCATGTCAAACCCTTGGGCGGACGAAGACGATGTAAAACCCGGGCGAATTCAGACCGTCATGGTGGTTACGTCATGGTACGGACATCGCGTAGGGCCTACACAACGGTGTAAGCGACGAAGTCGAGAACCATAGACCTAATACCTGTTCACGTCGTCACTCTTGTATTTACTAGGCCGCTATTGGTTTGAAGTATCTTAAATCACAATATATTTATTTCCAGTAAGAGTTTACCCCTTTGCATGCTGATGTTTTCAGTTGTGACACATTTGAGATTTCAAATTAATTTTGTCAAAACGGAAACCTACCTAGTGTCCACGACGACATGCTGGCTCGTTTATTTATCTTTTTGGTAAGATAAACAAACTAAATTACACATAAATAACACAACAAACACAATTACACATAAATAACACAACAAACACGATTCATACGCCATAATGTAATGATAAAAAGAAAGTTAGAAAACATACTAACAACACGGAAGATTGAAGGAAACATATCCCGAGGATAAAGGATAATAATAGTAGATATTCTGTCCACATGGTGTGGAAGGAGCGCAACGGAACTGCTACAAACTGCAAACGACCGTGCGGTTTGCGGGGCCATGATCGCCAATACTTGTGACAGACATCACACTTAGAAGAAGAAGAAGAAGAAACCAACTATTATCTTTCAAATTGGAAATAATATGAATTCATGTGATTTATAAATTGGAATATCCACACAAGTGCGCAATACGATTACGCATGTTTTTTGCATTGACTTTGTTGACTTTCATTACACTCTCGAAAACCACAAACAAATTCAAGGCGTTAAAGGTTGAACATTGGCCAGGTAATTCGTTTACGAAGTTACGAGATGTAAAGAACAAACTCAACTCTTTCGAGAATTATAAACAAAGTAGGCACGTTTCTACTAAGTCGGCTGCGGATACTAATAACATTATTCACCGACTACATATTTGGATGTTAAAGAACCAGATTTGCGATGGATTGAATGAGTCGAGGAAGCAACTTTAACTGTGCTACCTGGTTCTTGACCGGCGTGACGTAGCCTTTTGGGCCTCCAGTCCACACTGTCTGGCAGTCGATCGTCGTAGTTCTTACCCCACCAGTCGTTGGAGGGGAGAGCTTTGATAAAGACTATTCAGTCGAAACCGGTCGGTAAATTGAGAGAGAAATTGAACTTGAAAATCGTAGTATGGCTTATAATCGCCACTACAAGGGCGCTCGGAATAAGGAAGACGGCCAGGCTGGTAGCAATATTAACTTGGCTAAACTTCTATTCCAGTTCATACAGATGATCCGTCAAATATCGATCATGAGTAAACAAGCAGAAGGCTCTCTTGTTAAAGCCTTCTTGCATAAAATAGCTGAGTTGAACCACTTCATCAGGCCAGCAAGACCGAATTCAGATTTCATCAAACGGATTCAAACCCTTAATCGATCTTGGGCTAAACAGGTAGGAGTGATTGTTCACGACCACTACCTCACCACGCTAAATTTAATCCTTTCGACATTGATAAATACTCGTGCTTCCAAGGACGATATATCCAGGGCCCATCATACGGTGCTCAGTTGGGCTCGAGATAATTTCGGTCGGAATTTGCACAATTCCACTGTTTCGGAATTCGGAACAGCTTTGAGAAACATATATCTAGGCAGGAGGGGGTGGGAACAGAGACGGCCCTTCTCTGCAACGTCAGCCGCTCTGTTGCACAGAAATCAGCCTGTCCGTACCACGTCAGCCGTCCCGGTCCAGCGGACATTCGAGCCTCACGCCAAGACTTGACGCCCAGCTTAGACAACATTCGGCACAAGGTACAGTAAGCCATTCCGGCAATGGGGCAACGATTAATGTTCGACCCCTTGTCTTTACCAATTCAAATGGGTAGGAACGTTCGGGCCCAAAATGTCAAGGGGGTTGGTATCCCACCACCACCCCTAGTTAGGTCTCGACTTCCAAATTCGGGTAGAGTCCCCGCGTTTGAACAAAATAATCTAACCAATAGGGTTGGCTATGCCAAGGCAGGACCATCTAAAGTGATGTTTCAGAAACATCGGGCGGCCCCCATAATAAACAAAAACAATAATTTTTCCCTCCTCCGAAGACACGATAGGGGACATAAGACGATGGGACGACCCTGCTAGTCAAGTCTGCTTTCAGGATGCCTTCAACAACGCTTGCTTCCCGTCCGGGACCCACGCACTGATGTTTGCCAAGGCGGTATATTACGACATGCCAGCAGCCGCCGACGCCATTTTCGCTGCTCGCACAAGGGCGGAGGTAAACAAGATAGCAAGGATTTTCCCGGCCAACGCAACAAGTGGGATCGTCGAGCTGAGGATCTCAAGTGGGAGATCTTCCAGTGGAAATTCGACCACGCCCCGAGCTTCGCGAGAAGATGAGACACATCGGAAGGAAAGAACTTCACATCAGTCATACGTCTGACAACTACTGGGGCACCGGACACGACGGACACGGAAGGAACATGCACGGGAAACTACTGACGCAATTCCGTGACTGTGTCCAGGGCGAAGGAAGGATGGGCAAGCTTTCGCGGAAAAACTCAACCACCGAATCGACACAACCGTCGACGAGAGACAGCATTGACGAGAACAATACAGCTACCGACGGTGTGCACTCAGGGTGCGAAACAGAGACAACACCTTTGCCAATCAGTTCTACGCCCACGACAACAAAGCCACCACGCAAACAGCAAAGGAAGAAGGTAATTATCAGCTCGTCGACTACACTACCAACTGAACGAAGCAGAGGTATGGCTATAATCCCTCTCACATTGGCACACAAGCTCACTGGCTTCACGCAAGCACCGCTCTACTCCACTGCCGAATCCACTCCACCCATTTCATCTCTCTCTTTGTCCACGGCTAATACACCAGGGACCAAGTCCTCTCATACTCCGACTGCAGGTCGTAAGCGGCAGACCACTTCTCTATCACCGGGGCCACCGCCGTTGTGTTCTACTACCATCACCACTCCCCCTTTAGCAGCTGCTATCGCCACACCATCCCTGCATCAGGTCATGAGCCTTCTAACGTTTCTGTCACCTCTTCTCCATCCCTTTCTCCCACCTCCTTCCTGCCACTACCGAGACAATCGTGTTCTCCGGAGCTTCCACCCCACTCCAAGTCTCATTCTTTCCTACCTGTCTCCAGACCGCACCATAATTCACAGACTACCCCCTTCGCTTACTCCTGCACAACGATTCTCTACTCTGCCCTCCATACATAGAAGCACAAAGTGCAAGAAATCCAGCTGGAAGTTACCGATAATCACAAAACGTGTGGTTATTCTGGGTGACTCGAACGTTTCTAGGATTACAGAATCGAAGGAACGAGACATCCAAGTGGACAGCTACCCTGGAGCCAAAATTAGGAATCTCGAACAGATGATGATTCATCCGGCAGTTACGGATGGCACACATCCAGAGATTGTGATCCTATCGGTAGGAATCAACGACAGAGCGAACAAACCAAGTGTGACGACCATCCCTAATTTGCGAAGGATGGCGGCTCGAGCAGGCAAGTGTTTTCCTCACTCAGTTATCGCCATACACGAAATAAACTTTTCTGACAGATTACCTCTGGTAGAACAAGAATACATTATGAGAACTTCGGAGAGCCTACGAGACATTAAGGGCATTGTTGTAATACCTAAATTAGAGGAGTCATCGTTCAAGACAGACACATCAGACAACATTCATTGGACACCAGAAACAGCGAACAAAATGCTAACACATTGGTTGTGCCATTTAAACTAAGAAAAATTGAGGGCAACTATACCGCACAAAACAAGTCCATTGATCTGCGTAATCCCACGATTATCAACTTAAGCCATCTAGTGTTATCTGAAACACAGGCGGAAATCCTAAATTTCGGATTACAATTTATACTAACACCTCATACAAATGATGCAGAAGACACGGAGGCGTCTATTAGGCGTTTTTGCTAGACATATCACGGAACGAAATCAACAAAATTAAAAGAGTATTTTACAGCAAAATCAACCTGGAATCCACCTTACCACAATGAGGACATTAACTCTAAATTGGAACAACTGAAAGATTTTAGCTAGACATCTAACAAACACAAAAGTGTTGGTAATTTGTCAGAGCCGCAATTGGCGTCGATTTCGGCACTCAAGAGAAACCCATATGTTATTATTAAACCTGTTGATAAAGGCTCGGCCACAGTAATCATGTCTAAAGAAAACTATGTCGCAGAGGCGAATCGATAGCTTGCGAACAAAAAACATTATGCTAAACTAGACACATCGGTCTATCCACAAGCCGCAGTCCGCATTTCAGCAACACTAGACAGATTACGACAAATAGGCTACATATCCAAGAAGCAACGATATTATTTAGAGCCACCGGAT
This sequence comes from Paraescarpia echinospica, assembly GCA_020002185.1. NCBI lineage: Eukaryota > Metazoa > Annelida > Polychaeta > Sabellida > Siboglinidae > Paraescarpia > Paraescarpia echinospica. The sequence continues at coordinate 44,030,309 of CM034532.1, read as the reverse complement.
ACACATCGACCACGTCTGCTTTATCTATTACTCAAGATTCATAAGGCTAAAGATAAATGGCCTCAGTATCAAATGCCTCCAGGACGACCGATCATATCCGATTGCAACTGCGAATCATATAAAATAGCTGAGTATATTGACTATTTTTTTTAGCCCCATTGGCAGTAACACATGCTTCGTATGTTAAAAACAATACAGACTTCATTGATAAAGTGACTAAAATCGAAATTCCTAGTGATGCTCTACTGTTCTCCACGGATGTACAAAAGCCTGTACACCAATATTAACAATATTTCAGAGACTGAAGCAGTAAGACAGGCTTTTTTTACGAAACCCGGATTTTGACCGCCCAGACGCAGACATTTTAGAACTACTTAAAATGTCCTTAGAACACAACGACTTTTTATTCCGATCAAACTGGTACCTTCAAATTTTCGGCACTGCAATGGGGAAACGATTTGCCCCCAACTATGCCAATCTTTGTATGGCTCAGTGGGAGAAACAAGCACTAAAGAAATGCAAAAAATTATCATTAATCTATTTACGATACTTGGACGATATTTTTGGAATCTGGACACATGGGAATGATGAATTCCTAGTTTTCTTGGACATATTAAATAGCCATCAAAATTGCGTAAAATTAACGTCAGTTACGAGTAAACACTCAATAGACTTCTTGGACACTACGATCTTTAAAGGCGAACGCTTTAATTCGACGGGGCATCTTGACAGCAAGGTTTACTTTAAACCAACATATACACATCAACTACTTACAAAGACTCGTTCCATCCGAAACATACCTTCTCTGGTATCCTCAAGTCGCAACTATTACGATTTCACAGGATTTGTAACAATAAATCAGACTTTGGGGAAGCCGTACAAACATTTTTTCATAGCCTGAGGCAATTGAATTATACGTCGCGTTTTTAAGGCACATTAAAAGCACTACCCTAGCGGACATTAAAAATCAGAACAGGAAAGAACAAGCCGTGAAATGTCAGGTGAAAAGGTGTCTAGCCTGTAAGGTATTTGTAGATTTCACACCTATTAACAACACAAGGAGGCCACCACAGGGCAAAATCAACAATTGCTGTACATCCAGCGTGGTTTACCTAATTACCTGCAACGACTGCCCCGCAAGATACGTGGGTGAGACTGGCAATCAACTCCGAACACGTCTAAATAATCATATATCGGACATACGACATCACACCAAAACACAAGTGGCCAAGCATTTTAACGGAGCCGGTCACTCAATATCCGATTTGCGAATTACAATCTTGGAATCAGGGCCATTTTCTGGAAACCATTTACAGACGAAATTGTGAATCAAAATGGATTAAAAGACTTAAAACTACGCAGCCAGGGGGACTGAATGTTAGAGAGGACTCTTTTGATATTATACCTTTTGTGATTCGCTTCTCCCACCAGGGACTAACAATTACTAAACTAGCTAAAGCCACCTATAAACTGCTTCAAACCGCGTATCCAGAAATATACACGCCGAGATTTATAACAGCATTCTCAAAGAACAAGAATCTGAAAGATATGCTGGTGGGTACCAAATTACAATGGACTTCTACAGAACAATGACCCTAGCGTTTAGGACACTGTGAGACGTCGTAGTGTTAGTGCAATTGTGTAGTTGTTAGGGGGATTAGGCTGCCTGTGGGGTTGTCGTGTTGCAGCAGTGCTGGCTCGTACGGCTTCACATGTTTCCGTCTCCTGGACAACTATGATAGGATAGATATATTTCATGCACAATTTAATGGCTTATTTTGTTTTTACAGGTTTACCGTCCGAAATAATTACTGAATGCCCATGTATTAATTATTAATAAAAATAACACGTGTTTGTGGAGGTGTGGGGTGGTCAGCAGTACCGGCTCTGTGGACAGCACTACAACTTCGCATTCCCTTGTTTACTTTAATTTCAGCGCATACCTTCGTACAGCCACCGTATGTTTTTTTAAATAGAGCATCGTCCCCCTCTGATTCAGAAGAACACCATCGGGTCGCAAATACTATTTCCATCTTGTAGCGAACTCTCTGTGATTGTATATGTATGTTTAATATATATATATATATATATATATATATATATATATATATATATATATATATTCATCTATGTTATTTAACAGGACAGAGGAGGTTAACCCCCGGTTACTATCCTCAGCCTTGTCCAATTGTTCATTGTTTAATGTTCAGTGGCAAGTGAACGTAACGGCTGAATGCATCCCTGTGCTATGACTGGATAATCACGCATTCTCGTCTCCGTTGTAGACCGATAGTTGTTATTTGGATGTACCATTAATCATACATGTTTTTCTTTGTTAGGTTTAATTTACAAAAATTGTTTTGCAGAGAAGACCATCTACCCGAAAAGACTAAAGTGATTTTATCAGATGTCTGGGTTTAGGGTTCACATTCGCCACCTATACTCCATTACCAGTGCATTAGGGTCTTCGTTCATGTTCCAAATCCTTAACAGAGTATACTTGACCCCAGTACACCCATTTTTCTCAAATACATACTTACGTACATATTACAAGACTTAAAACTACGCAGCCAGGGGGACTGAATGTTAGCGTGGACTCTTTTGATATTATACCTTTTGTGATTCGCTTCTTCCACCAGGGACGAACAATTGCTAAACTAGCTAAAGCCACCTATAAACTGCTACAAACCGCGTATCCAGAAATATACACGCCGAGATTTATAACAGCATTCTCAAAGAACAAGAATCTGAAAGATTTGCTGGTGGCCACCAAATTACAATGAACAATGGACTTCTACAGAACAATGACCTTAGCGCTTAGGACACTGTGAGACGTCGTAGTGTTAGTGCAATTGTGTAGTTGTTAGGGGGATTAAGCAGCATGTGGGGTTGTCGGGTTGCAGCAGTGCTGGCTCGTACGGCTTCACATGTTCCCGTCTCCTGTACAACTATGATAGGATAGATATATTTCATGCACAATTTAACGGCTTATTTTGTTTTTACAGGTTTACCGTCCGGAATAATTACTGAATACCCATGTATTAATTATTAATAACAGGACACGTGTTTGTGGAGGTGTGGGGTGGTCAGCAGTAGCGGTACTGTGGACAGCACCACAACTTCGTAATCCCGTGTTTACTTTAATTTCAGCGTATGTTTTTTTTAATACAGCACCACCCCCCTCTGATTCAGATGAACACCATAGCGTCGCAAATACTTTTTATACCTTGTAGCGAACCCTCTGTGTTTGTTTATGTATATGTGTATGTTTAAAAAATAATATGTATTCATCTATGTTATTTAACAGGACAGAGAAGGGTAACCCACGCTTACTATCCTCAGCCTTGTCCAATTGGTCATTGTTTAATGTTCAGTGGCATGGGAACGTAACGGCTGAATGCATCCCTGTGCCATGACTGGATAATCACGCATTCTAGTCTCCGTAGTAGACCGATTGTCGTTATTTAGATGTACCATTAATCATACATGTTTTTCTTTTTTAGGTTTTATTTACAAAAATTGTTTTGCAGAGAAGACCATCTACCCGAAAGAACTAAACTGATTTTATCAGATATCTGGGTTTAGGGTTCACATTCGCCACCTATACTCCATTGGCAGTGCATTAGAGTCTTCGTTCATGTTCCAAATCCTTAAAAGAGGATACTTGAGCCCAGTATACCCATTTTCCTAAAATACTTACATACATGCATACATGCATACATACATACATACATACATACATACATACTTACATACATACATATATGCATACATACACACCTAATTATTATATGTAAATATGTATGTACCTATGTGTGTGTTCGTGGGCATCCGTGCGTGCGCGTGTGCGTGCGCGTGTACGTGCGTGTTTGTGCGTGCGTGCGTGTGCGTGCGTGCGTGTGCTCATGCACATCCACATATATACATGTTATTTAAGTTCAACAGCAATGGTTACTGGATATTGGATGATGTTATGATATAACCCTATAAATAAATGTCTACGATATCACAAAATACTGTTCTGACGATAGGAATTGCGTAGTAGGTACGCCGTACGCAGCAACACTTACCATGTCTGAGTATTCGTTAATTCCCATAGCGAACATGTGCAATCCAAGGTCGTACTCCAAGTTGTGAATATTAATCAATGCGACGTTGTTTTCGAAAATCCTTTGCCTTAAATTTAACAAGTATGGGAAGTAGCCATTAAACAGAGAGAAACGTACCAGCGAGTATTCGAAAGATGGTATGTTTGAATGTCAAGAACTATGTCACACAATACACATTTGTTCCCGGAGTCTTCCTGAAAGGCGTACCACTAGCAACCTTGATTAGAATTATAGCCGCAGCGTCATAATAGCTTATCTACTGTGTATTGTTGTTCTATGGAGTCACACATCAAGCCCGTAATGTGTCTGATTTGAGGGCAGGGTTGCGTTTTTGGGCACATTTGATCCAGAACTTCAGCTGCGTTTCTGTCTAAAGAAGGGAATGGGGTTTGGGAGAGGGGGAGCTGGCTGTTGAACATCTTTATCACTTTATTTTTCTTCAAAACGGAACTAATTCCGCCGAAGTGGGTATATTTTGCCTCACCCATCACCCCACATCAGCGTACGGGCCTGCACATCGCCTTCTGGTACACTGTCTACGTGTGGTTAATATCCGGCTTTTTAGCCAACGATTTCATTCTGGAAACAATGTGGTTTATTAATTATTACTTACTTCCTTACGTTTACTTTGGTTGTTCCTGACCACAGGCGGTGGCCTCGGTGATCAGATCTACGTCTGTTTCTGTAAAAGTTCTATGGCTTCCTGGCAAGACGGCTTTGTAGTCGTAGAGGAATTCTTCCGTTCTCCAGTGGTTATCTAGGCGGTTTTTAAATGAGTTGATACAAGGTGCATTTACTGTTCTGGTAAATTGTTCCACAATTTAGTAACTCTGATTGACAAACTCTCATTTCTTGTATTTACATGAGAATGTTCTTGGAATAATTTCAAAATATGACCCCCTTGTTCCTTCCTTTATTTCACAGTCTTTGCATAACATTAATACATTAATATCATACTTGCCGTTTAATAGTTTATATACTTCTATCATATCTCCGCGTGTTCTTCTATAAGGTAATGTAGGGAGTTCTAATCTCCTAAGTCTTTCCCGGGAATATTCTTAATTCCTGGGAGTTGCTTAGTTGCTCGTCTCTGCACATTTTCTATTGCATCCAAATATAATTTTTGTTTGAAAGCGGACCATATTGTTACTGCGTAATCTAAATGAGCTCGTACTAAAGCTTTATATAATGATATAAAACTATTGTACTAAAGCTTTATGTAGTGGTATAAAACTAATTATATATCGATATTCGACAACGCGTTAAAATAACTTTAACGCATTTATAGATGAATATACACCAATTATATCAACATTAAGAAACAGTAATGATGATAGCATTATTGCTGGGGATTTTAATACTAACTTGCTCAAATTAAATGAAGATTACATTTTTAGTAGCTTTTTGATACTTTAATACCACATAGTCTCTATTCACAAATAACACTCCCCCACTAGATTCAATAAAACAACTGGAACCCTGATAGATCATTTATTTTGTAGACTTCATAAATAAATACTAGATAGTACCGCAGGGATCTTAACTAAACGATTTTCTGATCACCAACCACATTTTATGATTATGCACAACACCGTAAAAATACAATCGCCTCCTAAATGTGTCATAATAAACAACATAAATGTAAAAGCAATGACAGGTGTTATGAATGAAATAAAATCAAATAACATTTACGATAAATTAACTAAAAATCACACCGCTGATCCAAATTGTAATTATGACATAATATATGAAGAAATTACCCGTGCTAAAAATAAATAAATGCCAAGCAAATTAGTAAACTTTTATAAATACAAACATACGAAATTGACTTGGCTCACTCAGGGTTGACTAATATCAATTAGATATCGAGACAAAATGTATAAACAGTTAAAATTAACAAATCCCAGTTCAGCAAATTGTGAAACTTTTAACATTAATCTTGAAACCTATAATGTCATATTAAAGACAGACATTCTGGCAGCTAAACAAATGTATTCTGAATCTCGCTTCTCTCTTTTTAGAAATTATATAAGAAATACCTGGAAAACTATAAATGAGTGTCTCTAAACAAACAGACTAAAACAAGTTTCCCAACATATTTTGAAGACAACGGAAGAAAAATGATAAACAAACAAATAATTGAACATACATTTAATAATTAGTTCATAAATATAGATCAGACCATTGTAAAGTATATCAAATATGAAGGTACCAGAGATTGCAGTTATTATCTCAATAAACAAATAAACTCAGCTTTTAAAATTGAAAATGTAGATGAAGAAATAGTAAAGACAATAATACACGATCTACTCACAAACTTTAGTTGTGGTTTCGATGATCTCTTCAAAATTGTTAAAAATAATTGAACCTGCAATAATAAAGTCATGTTAATAACTGAAGTGCTAAATGCTGGGATTTTTCCAGATAAACGTAAAATTGCCAAAGTAATTCCAATATTTAAAAGAGAATATCCCACGTTATTAACACAAACTATAGGCCTATTTCTATACTCCCAACAATATAAAATTACTAGAGAAAATTATCTTAACTCAGTTATCGTCGTACTTTAATGAAGCTAAACTTCTGTTCGATAAAATATTGTTTTAGATCTAAACATTCCATTGAGTATGCAGCGATTAAATTAGTAGACATAATTATAAATCGCATGGACAACAATAAGGGGCCAATTAATATATTCCTCGATCTATCGAAGGCCTTTGATACCATTGACCATAACATTTTATTATATAAATTAAGATACTACGGCCTGAATGGTTCAAATTTATTTTTATTTGAACATTATTTAAATAACCGAAGACAGTATGTTGAAATTGATTCAATGCAATCAGAAATACTACCAGTACAAATCAGAGTTCCACAAGGCTCAATTTTAGGACCTTTATTGCTTGCTATTTACATAAATCATTTCTCACACAAGTCAGTAATATTTTAAACTTCATTATGTATTCTGATGACACAACATATTCTAGCATATTAAAACATTTTAGTGATAGCACACAACATAAAAAACAAAAATATAGAATCTCTAATAAACAATAAACTCTGTAAAGTTATTGAATGACAAATATTAATACATTGTTATTAAACAAAGACAAATGTAAATATATGATTTTTCATGTACCCAACAAAGAGACGTAAATTCATACTCTTAAAATAGATAATATCAATACTGAACGAATGGATTAATTTATGTTCTAGGCTTAATTCTGGACACAAATCTAACATGCAAAAACATGTAGACACAATTGCAAATAAGTGTTCTAAAACTACGGGTATATTAAACAAATTAAATCATGTACTACCGTTACAAATAAAGAAACGTTTATACAATTCTGAAATATTAGCACATATTAATTATTGTACTATGGCTTGGGGATACAAAGACAGTCGAATAATGAAAATAAAAAAGCAGTTTGAATAATATCATTGAACATGTATAATTCACATACAGAACCATTTAAAAAAACTCGAAATCCTGAAAATAGAAGATCAGTTAAAGTTACAAGAACTTAAATTTGACTATAAATACAGTCATGGTAATTTGCCAGTTTATTTACTAAAATGGAGAATTATCCCAAATTATAACATATACAGTCAAAACACTCGCAATGTTACAAATTTACACACATGACTTTACAAAAAAATGCTTAAAATACAATTTGCCTCACCTTATAAATGATACTGCATAATTAATTGTATAAAAATATTAACTCACAGTCTATGTGGGTTTGCGTACTATTTAATTTATTTACAAAATCAAATTGTTACATATGTCAGTTAATTCTCCAAAACTAATAAAGTGCACAGATATGTGGGTGGATGCATATATATTCTATACTTACACGTACTTAGGAATCTTCACTCAATTACTTCTACTTGTACATGTACTACAACAAAGCATACCCCTACATACACTTCAGATACAGCTATATTTATAAAGAGATAGACACGTATTAAAAAAAGTTTGATAATAGATTCATAGGAAGAGAGGCCAATTAAATGTTTGTTATATTATGAATGTCTCTTGTGATAGCGACATGTTTTGTCTTAACAGGAGTTACTGACCTCATTTCACTGTTTTTTCTTTTATTATATTGTTTTTAATTAGTTATAATTTAGTTACGTTTACTAATAGTTGAAGAATACGATACTGTGATATACATGTACTCTTTGGGGTTAAAATAAACATATTGTTCCTGTTGTTATTTTCATTTAAGGTTGTAAACGACCTTCTAATAATTACCATGATACTGCTTGCTTTATTAATCTTTTGGTTGCTATGCTTGTCAAATTCTAGCTCTGAGTCAATAATAACCCCAATATTTTTTTTTATTCTATACGTTCTAACCCGTGGACCGTATTAATGAGTTTTAAATTGTAAGTATACATATGCTCATCTTTTCTTCCTATGTGCATCAGTTTACATTTGTGTGGATGAAATTTTAATAATCATTTGTTAGACCATGATGTAAGTTTATATAAATCTTCTTGTAGTGTTTTATGATCATCTGCGCTATTAACTGTTCTAAAAATGTTGGTGTTATCTGCAAACATATATACGTCTGAAGCTATATTGCTTGGTAAATTATTTATATAGATAATAAATAGGATTGGTCCTAGGACACTCCCCTGGGGGATGCCACTGGTTACACTTGTCCACTCAGAGTTTGTTCCGTTTATGCTGACCTGTTGTACAAGACAAGAATGCTTTAATTCATCTTAATGTTGAGCCTTTTTTATTATATGATTCTAGTTTGCCTATCAATCTTCTTGTTGTTTACTAAAAATGTTATTACTTATCATGTGATTAACAATGTGGTCTTTAATGCTTTGTTCCATGCATTTGCATAATATACTCGTTATACATACAGGTCTGTAATTTCCTGCCTTTTTACGACTTCCCTTTTTATATATTGCTGAAATCCTTGCCTGTTTCCATTCCTTTAGTAGCTCACCCATAGCTAGATAACTATTAAACAGCCTAGCTAATGCTCTACATAATTGGGTCGATAATTTTGTTATGAATGTAGGGTGTATATCATCTGGTCCTATTGATTTACCTACATTGAGATTATTCAGTTTTTCTTTAACCATTTCCTCTTCATTAGTCAAATTTTCGATGCTATGCTTTAATTCCACCGGCGGGATGTGGGGATGTCACCATCTGTTTCTACCTTGAAAACACTTGAGAAAAAGTTACCTAAGACATTTGCCTTTTCTATGTCAGAATTTGTCAGTCACGATTTCGGGTCATTAGGATCTATGTTCAAATCTGAAACACCTTCCCTACTTTTTGTTTTGGAATTGATGTATTTCCATACTGCCTTTGGGTTTGACTTAGCTTCTGATGCTAAGTTTATTTCAAATTCCTTCTCGATCTTCCACGGTAATTTACTACAGTATTCATTATAGTACTTCTCGTCTTTGGTTTCCATGTAACGCTTTCATGGTGTGTATGTTTGTGTTACTAACTACTCTATGAGGTATGAAATCATCCTCTATTTTCTAATATGTTCCTAAGACTTTGTCCATTGATCGTAATTTTATTTTATCATTGCCAATTACGTCTTCACAATCAGTGTTATCCAATTTTTCCTTTATACCTTTATAAGCTCCTTTTTGTAGTAACATTTTATCCATTTTCGAATTGCTATATCATCATAACACCTGAACGTTATCACGAGAACAGAGTGGTCACTTTTCCCGAGTGGACTCTCATGTACTATTTCGTCAATCGTACCGTTTCGTTTGTTATAACTAAGTCAAGGACGTTTGATTTGTTTCCTAATCGCCCCCTTGTGGGCAGCGTCACATGTTGGAAGAGAAAATTATCTCAACTTTATCTCAGGTAGTACACCAATTGTGCCAGTCTATATTTGGTTAAATGAAGTCTCCAAGCAGAAGAAAATGAGAGTGGTGATGGTTCATTGCGACGCTAATCGCCTTATTAAGATATTCATCATTGATGCTCGAATTCCCTGGTCTTTTATAGACGCAACCTATGAGTAGTTTATCTTTTTTATTTAATTTGATTTCCACCCCCACGGACTTCTAAAAATATGTCTCCAAAGATAGAAAGCTTGTTGCTTTAAGTGATTTATGTGTGTACAGAAAATTTTTCTTTCTTGTTTGTTTATTATATTATGGAATAAATCGTATTCATTTAATGCCAGTTCTGCTGGGTTTAATAACTATTTCTGGTTTTCGGATTTACATTTGTGGTCCCTATTATCATGCATTTGTTTTCTTTAACTCTAGTTTTAAAGTCTGCGAGTTTATTTATTAAACTACCTGCATGTGTGTACATACATGTTCGTTGTTCATGTGTATCATTTATTTCGTTTACATTATTTTTCTGTTTTGTCGTTCTTAGTGTCTTTCTTCCTCGCTCTTTGTGGGCTTGATTTTTACAATTTTCCTTCCCCATTGTGGGCTTCTCACTCTGTCTTTTGCATTTCCATTTAATGTAAGTAATGTAAGTGATGTAAGCCAACTGACTCAGTAGAATATAAGACCGAACCATAAACTATCGTGACTTACCGCGGGATCTCCTCAGCAGATACGGCGTAGACATTAGAGTGCGCTACCTTGAACAGTTTCCAAAGAACGTCCAATTCATGGCGATTCTGCTGAGATGATCCGACGGAGCAGATAACGACAAAGACAAACATCAACAATCATCTAGACCATTTCACTGCCGGGTGGATGAATTTGATTCGACAGGTTTTGTTTGTAGTTATAAAATCGTGCACACGCTCGTTAGCGCGCGAACACATATACTTCAGGAGTAAGATATATGTCCATGCCGTGTATTGTTGAACCTCGCTTTACGGTCACCTCGCTAATACAGCCATCTCGCAATTAAGGTCAACCTATGATAGTTCCTAATTATTTCTGTAAAGGTAGAATATAGGAAATTAGTTTTGCTAATGTGGCCACCTTATTTCTGTCACGCGTGTGATCTTAGTAGTGAAGTTTCACTGTATTCTAAAAATATTGCAAAACAATACGCTGGAGAAATACAATACGAAGATAATTCCAATAAAACATTTGATAATTACGTTCTGCTTATTGAGAATCGGAGATAAAGAGGATAAAATATACACAGTATTCATCGAAATGATAACATAAATGCATTAACTTGCGGTAACGCTTCCTCTGTTGTATCGTAAAATGTAGAAACCAACAACGAGACGCTATATTTGTAGATTATATGATTAGTTACAAGGATCTCACAATACAAAATTGAAAAGTTGTTGACCTCTAAGAGTACCAGGGCCGGTGGGGACATGTTGACTTGAATCCAGTGACCACTTCAATTTGGTCTATATAAGGCCTAGGTAATAAATAAAATCATGTTACACTATGTGTTTAGCAGTACATGAGACACTGTTGTCAATAAAGTTTGCTAAATAATCACGTAAACACTTGTCTTTATACGGATATGTATTATTAATTGATTCTGGTTTCGGGGTGGTCTTGTCCGCCTACAGTATTTCAAATGAGTGAAATGTTTTACTCATTCTACAATCAGTTTACCTTTTACCGTGACGTTACGGCTGTTCTCGGCAATCTTCCTCAGACGGCTACCGCTGGTTGGCGACACGGTAGGTCACTCGTATACGTATTTCAGTTTGTAATACAATTTGATGACTGAGATGTGACGTAACAAGACACAGGTTAAAGTGTGAACATCGATTTTATTCCCACCATGATTGCACTCTGGTTGTCACGGGGTTGTCAGGTTGTTCTTAGTCATCTCATGTTATCATCCACTCATCTTCCTGCGACGATTTGTGAAGGCAGGATTGCAGAAGAAACGTATTTTTATTTCACCGTATCAGTTCTGATTGTGTTACTTGCAACCACGTCGTGGACAAATATTTACTATACATATGGGATGCACGTCTAAAAGTATATCATTGCTTTGTTTCTTGCGTGTTGCTAACCTAACACAATTCTCTTTTCGCGCTCAGTAGACTGCATTCATGACACACAACACTAATTAATGTTTACTCGTACGAATTTATGTCAAACATTCCACTGAAAATATATTTTGACGTGTACGTGTTACTGATACATAGATTCGTAATAAATTATTAAATGAACGCTAATTAATCGACTGGCATTCTGTCGTTGCAACATACTTATGTTGTCAATATTAATAACTGCAGAAACATACGAACTTCGTTCTTACGCATGCTCGCTGCGGTTAATGGAAATATTTCACAATTTCTATGAATCCCGTGGGATTTCATTCAGGTTTCTTTTAGTGTTCGTTCACACCAACGGGTAGTTGGCTGCCGTTGCAATTCCACACATATTACCGTTGTTCCGTGCCAACATGACGTAACCTTTCATACCCCACGACTTACCCCAGCTGCAACACAAAACGACAACCAGTCAAATGAAACTAGTGTTGTGGGAGATGTTTGCATAATTCATCCCTCATAAAAAATGAATAAAATTGAATTATGAAAGCCACATACGGGTACTACCCAGTTTTTTTGTAGATAAGGGGTCTCAACGGTGGTATAATCAAGGCGAGAAATATGCCCCACAAAACGTATGTATGACAACTTTGGAAAAAATCCAGTCGGTTCGTTTAATCGAAGTTTACTCGACGTAGCAAATGTTCAAGAAGTAAAAACGGATATTCATGCAAGGATATGCAAATATAGCACCCATTGTCTTTCTGCATGACACACTATCAGGAGTAAAAAAATTTCCTATCCGTTTTCTAGTTGGCGTCTTCGGCGCCATTTTGGTTAGTTTCGGGAATGGGCACGTGTGGAGCCACTAAACACAGTCCATCTTTCAGAGTCGAAACATCACCCAGCTGTTTGCAATCGTGTCTGTACTATTTAGCCGACGGTACGAATTACAGAAACTTCGACTAGGCTGTACGGCTATTCTACTCTCGAATTACCCCCAGGAATACCTGTGCTGCATCTAAGAACTTCCAACAAAATTTTACTTCAGCAAATGAACCAGTAATTTAGTCAAACAATCACCACTTTTATGTATTGCATCGGCAAATACTAATTTGTGTACGTTTCCGTGGATAACATCTATGCAACCGCCTAGATTCGAGTTACGACTATATGTATACCAGAAATATATTGCTCAATACAACAAGTAAAATACATGAAAAATTAATGATTGCAAACAACCTGCTCAAAATCACCGTGCACTGTCTAGAAACACATTGTATATCAAACAATAATTATTGTCCATATACAAACGTCGAGACAACGTTGTTCGTAATTATTCCTTTAAGGGCGTAGTACACATGACGACGGCAACAGCAAAACCTCGGCGGCAAACCGCAAGCAGAGCCTAGTACACATAGTGCTGTAATCTTCGACGGCATATGCAAATTGGTCACGTGAGCAGTTTGTGGACGCTATACAAATGGAGATTTTTATAATCGGGATGGGACAGTGCATGTAACAACTCTCTTCTCTCCACCTCAAGGGTCAGTTTCCCTGCCAACATCTTAGATTGTGTTAGGGTTTTCAACAGAAGACGCCGCTAATTTAGCAGGACGCAAATCCGCTACAGTTTTATCTTACATCCATGTACCTACGATTTTACCTTGCATCCATGTAACTATGTATTATTCACATATTTTGTTATGTTGGAATAGCACTATAAAAACTGTGTTCCTTCGGCAAAGAAGTGAATGCTGAGCTCCTAGTAAAACAGTATATTCACTGGATTACACACCTTTCTTGAAAATCAAATCAAATATATCAATTTTAAACAAACAATATAAAACACTGAATATTTAGTTTTATATTTAGTTTAAATCGTTATCTTGGAATATGTGCAATTTTACGTCAAACCAAAATAACAGTGCAGATTGGCCAGAGTAAAGTTGCAGAGCGACAATTTTTCGAAAATCGCTTTTGTTTCGATTCTCGACAGTTCGCTGTCGAGCAGTTTTGCCATCGAACGGTTTGCCGCCGTATGTGTACCACGCTCTGTGCTATTCCAGTTAGAGCGATTTTTATTTTGCCGCTTGCCGTCGATGTTTACCGTTGCAGTCTATATGTGTACTTGGCCATTTTGTAAGACGTTTTAATGAATCATACTGACACCCGACATAGCTCGCACACATTCATTGAGACATAAACATTATTTTCAAACGACTCAAACAACTTGCAACACATACATCTAGCGTCTAACAAATAGACAACGCTTTTATTATGACGAATAGCACGTAGATGGCACAACGTAGATGGCAATTACAAATCCCACTTTTCTGTGAGCGGGTACGGGCGTTCGGGAATGATGACAGGTCGGACGGATAGGAACGGTTGGGGTCCAAAGGAATGTATTATTCATTAATGGTAGAGTTAAGAAAACGCACATTACCTATTCTTAACGAGCCAGTATTCTTGACCTTTGTCCGTCGTACCGTAGCCGACCAGGAGTACGCCGTGGACCACGTCAATCTTGTCGCAGGTATTGTCTTTGAAGACGCCGTCTTTGTATTTCTGCAGCGAAGAATAATGTATTGTCTGTTTGTTTGTTTGTGTGTGTGTGTGTGTGTGTGTGTGTGTGTGTGTGTGTGTGTGTGTGTGTGTGTGTGTGTGTGTGTGTGTGTGTGTGGTGTTTGTGTGTGTGTGCGTGCGTGCGTGTGTATGTGTGTGTGTGTGCATGTGATATTTGTGTTGTTGTGCATATGTATGTATGTATGTATGTATGTATGTATGTATTTATGTATGTATGTATTTATGTATGTATGCATGTATGTATGTATGTATGTATGTATGTATGTATGTATGTATGTATGTATGTATGTATGCATGCATGTATGTATATATGTATGTATATATGTGTGTGTGTATGTATGTATGTATGTATGTATGTGTGTATGTATGTAATATGTATGTATGTATGTACGTATGTACATATGTACGTATGTACGTATATACGTATGCATGTATGTACGTATCTATGTATGTCACCTGGAAGCTGTACGTGGTATCGATGGTGACGGAGATGGGCCCGACAGTAGCGACTGCTTTCTGTAGACACTCCTCCCGACCTGATGGGATGTCGACAGCGCCTATAATCTCACCGCCTATGTTCTTCTTCTTGAAGTGGCAAACGAACCCCGCCTACAGGAGAAACAACACTATGCACAAACAAACACCATAACAACGAGACTTGTAATATTATCAAGTAAGTCGTAGCCGCCGCAGCAGCAGTTGCCAACACTTCGTAAATGACGTCGCAACAAGAATAATTTCTCGTTTTATGTGTACCGTACGTTTCTTTCCGTACGTTTCGAACTTTCGGCCATTTACAGCGTACTTTTTCATACGACTATCGGTAGATGGTGCATAATGAGTAACAATCTACTGGTAATCATGTAATAAAGTCCTCTGTAAGCGACTGAAACTAAACGAAAGAAAACTGTAATTGTGGTAAGTAAAATAAACATTATAGAACTAATCGGTCTGACGAGTGTCGTCTCACATTGTTGCAACAAGAATACGTTAGACACAATTATGTTGTTAAAACAAGCCAGCGGATAATCATACTATAATGCTTTTTAAAGCGACTACGACGTAATAATGTTGAGGCTGTTGTAAACAACAGAAACGAGAATGTGCGATTATCAAGTCATGGCACAGGGATGCATTCAGCCGTTACATTCACATGCCATTGAACATTAAACAATGACCAACTGGACAAGGCTAAGCATTGTAACAGGGTTTAACCTCCTCTGTCCTGTTAAAAAACATAGATGAATACATATTTTTGTTTTGTTTTTTGTTTAAAAAAATACACATAAACATATACAAACACAGAGGGTTCGCTACAAGATAGAAAAAGTATTTGCGACACGATGGTGTGCATCTGAATCAGAGGGGGACGAATCTGTATTTAAAAAACATACGGTGGCCGTACGAAGGTATGCGCTGAAATTAAAGTAAACACGGGATTGCGAAGTTGTGGTGCTGTCCACAGAGCCGCTACTGCTGACCACCCCACACCTCCACAAACACGTGTCCTGTTATTAATAATTAATACATGGGTATTCAGTAATTATTTCGGACGGTAAACCTGTAAAACAAAAGAAGCCATTACATTATGTATGAAATATATCTATCCTATCATAGTTGTACAGGAGACGGAAACATGTGAAGCCGTACGAGTCATTGTTCTGTAGAAATCCGTTGTTCATTGTAATTTGGTGCCCACCAGCATATCTTTCAAGTTTTTGTTCTTTGAGAATGCTGTTATAAATCTCGGCGTGTGTATTTCTGGACACGCGGTTTGTAGCAGTTTATAAGCGGCTTTAGCTAGTTTAGCAATTGTTCATCCCTGGTGGGAGAA
>CM034532.1:43968825-44008825 GCA_020002185.1 Paraescarpia echinospica | reverse complement strand
ATTGAAGGAAACTATGCAGCGGACGCCAGAGGATAACAATAACAGATAGTATGTTAATATGGTGTGGAAGGAGTGTAACATAACTCCTATAAACTGCGAACGACCGTGCGGTTTGGGGGACCACATCGCCAACGCTTGTGACAGACATGACGCACAGAAGAAGAAGAAGAAAGAAAAACTATCATTTTTCAAATTGGACCTAATATTAATTCATGTTATTTAAAAACTGGAATATCCACACAAGTGTGCAATACGATTACGCATGTTTTTTGTATTGACTTTGTTGACTTTCATTTCACTCTCGAAAACCACAAACAAGTTCAAGGCTTTAAAGGCAGAACATTGGCCAGGTAATTCGTTTACGAAGTTACCACATGTAACGACCAAATTCAACTCGTTCGAGAATTATAAACAAAGTAGGCACGTTTCTACTAAGCCGGCTGCGGATACTAATAACATTATTCACCTACTACATATTTGGATGTTAAAGAACCAGATTTGCGATAGATTGAAAGAGTCGAGGAAGCAACTTTAACTGTGCTACCTGGTTCTTGACCGGCGTGACGTAGCCTTTCGTCCTCCAGTCCACACTGTCAGGCAGTCGACCGTCGTCGTTCTTACAACACCAGTCGTCGGAAGGCTGAGCGAAACGTGGCTCTGACCAGTCCTGTTTTAGGCCATTCATCGTCCGACTGAACTCTTCAGCCGACTGAAATTATCCGACACAAAGGGATCGTCGATATCGTATTATGAATCTGTTTGTATATTTCTTATACTCGTTTAATACATTGTGTGTGAGTGCATTTGCGTGTGTGTGTTTGTGTGTGTGTGTGTGTGTGTGTGTGTGTGTGTGTGTATGTGTGTGCGTACGTGTGTGTGTATGTGTGTGTGTGTGTGTGTGTTTGTGCGTGTGGTGGTGTGTGTGTGTGGTGTGTGTGCGTGTGTGCGTCCGTGCGTGTGTGTGTGTACGCGCGCGTGCGTGTGCGTGTGTGTCTGTGTGTGTGGTGTATGTGTGTGTGTGTGCATACATGCATACATGGATACATACATACATACATACATACATACATGCATACATGCGTACATGCATACATACATACATACATACATACGTACATACATACATGCATACATGCATATATGTATACATGCATACATGCATCCATACATACATACATACATACATACATACATACATACATACATACATACATACATACATACATACATACGTACATACATACGTACATACATACATACATACCTATACACATAGATAAATACATACATACATACATACATACATAAATACATACATGTATACACGCATGCATACATAAATACATACATACATACGTACATACATACATACATACATGCAAGCATACGTACATAATTACATGCATACGTACACAGTTACTTAGATGCATACACACCTAATTATGTATGTAAATATATGTATGTGTGGTGTATGTGTGTGTGTGTGTGTGTGTGTGTGTGTGTGTGTGTGTGTGTGTGTGTGCACACATTCAAACATGCATATATACATACATGCATACATGCATACATACATACATACATACATACATACATACGTACGTACGTACGTACATACGTACGTACATACATACATACATACATACATACATACATTCACATACACGTAATTATGTATGTAAATATGTATGTACGTATGTGCAATGTGTGTGTGTCTGTGTGTGTGTGTTTGATGTATGTGTGCGTGTATACATACATACATGCATACATACATACATGCATACATGCATACATATATATTTATACATACATACATACATACATGCATACTTACATACATACATACATGCATACATACATACTTCCATACACACATACATACATACATACACACCTAATTATTATACATATATTCGTACGTATGTTTATGTGTATGTTCGTGTGCATGCGTGCGTGAGAGTGTGTGTGCGTGTATTCGTGCACATCCATATATGGACATGTTATTTAAGTTGTACAGCAATGGTTACTGGATATTGGAGGATGTTATAATATAACCCTATAAATAAATGTCGGTACGCCGTACGCAGCAGCACTTACCATGTCCGAGTATTCGTTAATACCCATAGTGAATGTTTGCAATCCAAGGTCGTACTCCAAGTTGTGAATATTAATCAATGCGACGTTGTTTTCGAAAATCCTTTTTCTGAAATTTAACAAGTATGAGAAGTAGCCATTAAACAGAGAGAAACGTACCAGCGAGTATTCGAAAGATGGTGTGTTTGAATGTCTGGAACTGTGTCACACAATACACATTCGTTCACGGAATCTTGCTGAAAGGCATAACTTTAGTACCCCTGATTAGAATACCCGCAGTGGCCTACTAGGTGACCAACTGTGCATTGTTGTTCTATGGAGACACACTTCAAGCCCGCAATGTGGTTGATTTGAGGGTAGGGTTCGTTTTGGGGCACATTTGAGCCAGAACTTCAACTGCGGTTTTGATACATTTTCTGAAGATGGGGATGGGGTTAGGGAGAGGGAGATGGTGCTGTTGAGCATTTTTATTACTTCAGATTTTTTCTTTGATACGTCACGAATTCAACCCAAGCAGAATTAATTCCGTTCAAAGCGGAACTAGTTCCGCCCAAGTGGTTCGCTTTTGCCTCGCCCACCACCCCACATCAACGTACGGGCCTCCATCTCGCCTTCTGTACGCTACCTATATGTAGTTAATACCCGGCTTTTTAGCCATTGATTTCTTACTGGAGACAATTAGGTTTGATGTAAGTAATACAAGTAATGTAAGTGATATAAATGATGTAAGTGATGTAAGTGATATAAATGATGTAAGTGATGTAAGTGATGTAAGTGATGTAAATGATGTAAGTGATGTAAGTGATGTAAGTGATATAAATGATGTAAGTGATGTAAATGATGTAAGTGATGTAAGTGATGTAAGTGATTATAAGTGATGTAAGTGATGTAAGTAATGTAAGTGATGTAAGCCAACTGACTCAGTAGAATGTAAAACCGAGCCATCAACTCTCGTGACTTACCGCGAGATCTCCTCAGCAGGTGTGTCGTAGTCTTTAGAGTGCGCTACCCTGAACAGTTTCCAAAGAACGTCCA
The DNA here is from genome assembly GCA_020002185.1 of Paraescarpia echinospica. Lineage (NCBI taxonomy): Eukaryota > Metazoa > Annelida > Polychaeta > Sabellida > Siboglinidae > Paraescarpia > Paraescarpia echinospica. Next base: position 44,005,699 of record CM034532.1, on the reverse strand, counting down.
ATTCATGGCGATTCAGCTGAGATGATCCGACGGAGCAAATAACGACAAAGACAAACACCACCCCGATGGCCGTCATCTGCAAAGACGAACATCAACAATCATCTAGAGCATTTCACTGCCGGATGGATGAATTTGATTCGATATGTTTTGTTTGTATTTATAGTATTGTACGAACGCTTGTCAGCGCGCGCCCACATATACTCCTTATACTTCAGAAGTAATACATCTGTCCATGCCGTGTATAGTCGAACTTCGCTTTACGGGCACATCGATAATACAGCCACCTCGCAAATATGGTCACCCTATGATAGTTCCTAATTATTTCTGTAGAAGATTAGTTTCGCTAAAGCTGCCATTAAGATCACTTTTTCCCAGTCCCAATTGTGACCTTAATAGTGAGGTTTCACTGTATTGTAAAAATATTGCAAAACAGTACGCTGGAGAAATACAATATTAAGATAATTTCAATAAAACATTTGATAATTATGTTCTGCTTGTTGAGAATCGGAGATAAAGAGCATTAAAATATATATAGTATTCATAGAAATGATAACATAAATGCGTTACCTTGCAGTGACGCTTCCTCTGTTGTCTCGTAGAATGTGGAAACCAACAACGAGACGCTATATTTGCGGATCATATGATTAGTTACAAGGATGTCACAAGACAAAGTTGACAAGTTGTTGACCTCTAAGGGTCACACTTGCCTGGGACGACATGTTGACTTCAATCAAGTGATCATTTCAATGATCGTCTGTAGTGTTTGCAATGCCTAAAATATAAGTTCTTAATTTAAAATCATGTTTAAAGAGATATTGTTAACAGAACAGGCAAACAAACTATTGCTGTTTCTGTTAAGATTAGTTAACATGAATGTCAACGTTATTGATAAAGTGTTGATTTAACCCCCAAGTAAACCTAGTAATATCACAAAGTATACATGCAATGTTGACTTGCGATCTGTCTTCAGCACTAAAAAATGCCACAATTGTGAAAGAGAAAGTGGATCTTCTGCACAAACGGATATACTCCCAGAATACCATTGATTATTTGCCCAAGTCGGCGGGAGTTTCGAAAGTAGCAGGGCAAATGCTCTTCGCTACATACATAGATGCGGTATATTTTGTAGTTGATATTACTATATTTTTAATTCCAAAAAAGTATTATTATTATTAACTGGGGCATTGCCTTTAAATCTACGACACCATTACATTTTGTATAACCCACCACATTCATTTATTTTCCGTCGTGGTGTCAGTCTTTGTGTTGCCCACGGATACATGTAAACTTCCACAGTCAACGTTCTTCCAACGCAAGTAGGCCTTGCAGCCGTGCTGACGTTATTGATGACTGACACACCAAACCCTTAAAAGCACGAAGTCAGAAATGCCCCTGCTGCCCATGCATGTATCACTATTGGCGGCGGTGTAAAATAAGTCCAATCAAGACAAAGCGGACACTGTTCCCAGGACGTCATTTGATTATGACTTGGATAGGGAGCAAGACCGCCAAGACGTTGTAGCTGGGCTGCTGAAGCAGTATATCGCAAGACAAAACATAACGGGCGAATGACGGTCGTCTGCTATTAGACGTGGTGGAGTTCACGAAAATGCTTGATAAATTCCAGTTCCTTACGAGCAAAATGTTTGTGGTGAATGATGAAGAGAAGGAGCAGAACACTTTTGAAATATTTGCCATAGTGTCAGGTCCCTTTCTAAATTCGTTACCCCACGCTCGTGTCTTCGTCCTATCTCCATCCTTATGGCTCACCCAACGAAAACCAAAAACGCAGGTTCTAAACTTGCATAAAGATACATCATGTGGTTGAGCATTCGTTTATACTTAATCTGCTTTTTCCACGAACATTTGGAATGAACTACCCATTTTTAAAGAATTATATAATACTATAATATTATATAGCCATCTTCATAAACACTCAACATTAATTCTTTGACATTGCATTCCATCCTTAAATATTCGGCGTTCCTATGTTCTAATGGTGACTCTTGCATGTCCTTTCCATAATTTTTCACTATGATAATTTTGTTGCGCTTCTGGTCCGAAGTTCATGGGGACATAGGCACGATAGAAGCCGATTATTATTAGTATGTATCCGCTTCATTCAAACTTACAAATCCGTTGCCAGAGAACGAACTTCAGCAATCGCACTGAAAATACAGGCAGTTTTGTTGTTATATCTTTCGGTAATATGAACAGCTAATTTGTTTTTGTTGCGACTGTACTGTACACACCAGAACATCGAGATCACGTAACTCCGACGACGACACATATGTAGCTATAATAACTTCCGTCATTCTTAGTTTTTCATTTTAATTCTGTGTGTAAGAAGATTGCAAAACGTCTCAGTCTGCGACAACGAACTGTGGAAAGCGCGTAATGTAGCACATAAACACGTATTGGCATATTGCCAGCAAAGAAATGCCACCAGTTTTCTTGTTAGCGCATTTCCAGATCGTCTTCAAAACCATCGCGGACCTTGAACCTGCTCCTAACACGAAGCACCATCCTGCGAACTACAGCCACCGCCGCACACGTCGCTGGATATAACTGCAAAACAAAGCGACTACCTCCCACCGGAAGTGAGCATCTGTCAGACTGAAGAGGAAGAAGTTGATGTCGTGATTGGTGTATCGCAGGAAAACCATCGTCGTGCTCAGGCTGCGAAGACATCGGCCAGATGAGGACCACAACGAAGAACAGTTGCATGGGAATGACTGAGGCGATTAAGGCGATCGACAAGCCCTACGCTCTTGCACGTAACGGATTTTCGCACGACCTTTCGCATCCGCTTCCGCCGCAGTGTTCATATTATCGCCCAATTACAGGCCACGGGATGACGTGGAGACGACGGAGTTAATCCCTATTCTCCAGTAGAACACATAATGCTCATAATGTGACTGGATGACGCAAACATTGCGCGAATCGTTGATGGTAAGGTTGAGTATGAAGCATAGGTCAACGTTCTTGACGAAGACGAGCACCAACAGCAATATGGAACATAAGCCGGCGTTGCGCGGGATATACAGACGCAGTTTGTGTAGCGGGAAACGCACGGCGACGCAGCTTTCGGAAGTGAACGCGACAGTGAACCAAATAGAAACGTTTATTAATGTTGCGTTTACTGACCACACTGTGCAACTGAATGGAAAAACATCGTTCTCGAACTTGCTCGGGTTGTGTGTGTGTGTGTTTGTGTGCATGTGCGTGTGCGTGTGTGTTTGTATATGTAGGAGTGTATATATGTGTGTGTGTGTGTGTATGTGTGTGTGCGTGTGTGCGTGTGTGTGTTTGTGTCTGTATATGTGCGTGTGTGCGTGCGTGCGTGCGTGCGTGTGTGCGTGCGTGCGTGCGTCTGTGCATAAATATATACATGTGTATTGTATGCTAAGTTTTTTTATCTAAATACTTTGCATCTCTCGCGCCAAACTGTCATCGATTCATCTACGACACTTCGGAAGAAGAGTAACGCCTTCAGTGGTGTGGCAATATTATAGTGCATTTGAATAGTGACGATAGTCAATTAAATTCTCAAAGCGTAATAATGCTACATCAGCGCAAACGATGGCCTAAGCGTAAAAACCGGGGATGTGGTGGGAGGAGATATGTTTAGCCCCCAATATTTTGAGTTGGAGGTTTTAGGTGAGCCTCAAACAGGGGTGCTATTGAAAGGTTTGGTGAGCCTCAGTCCCCAAATTTTAACCAATTTCCGATGCAAATGGATGGCGCTACCCAAATGACGTTGAATCCTGACTCAAATGCTTTGTCTTTATGTAAAATACTCTTCAAAAACGTCCAATACAAATACTTCGGGAAACCGTCTTCTACAGCAGCGTGTATGTAGCGCCATGCGAAAGATGGTCATTATTGGTAGTTGTTATCAAATGTTATTTTACTTTGACCTTGTGAATAAAACGTTCTGAAAATAATTACAATCTAGTTTTTCTATGGAAAGACACATGTCGAAATAACCTATATGGGTAAAATTACTAAAGCTTCATAACGCCGCGGCTAAGATATAATGTGATGTTCAATGCATAATTGTTTATTTCATTTTCTAACAAATCACCATACCAGGTGAACTGATATTTATTAACGTGTCAAAGACATTATTATCATTTACGACATCATTTTGCAAGTAAATGTGATACGCAGAACTCAAACACAATTCGAATGAAACACGCGATAGCCGTCACCCACCGCTCTGCCTCGTCATTTCGCATGCAAATTAAATTTTAACAAGTTAATAGTCGTCTTATGTTTGTTATCTCACTGATATTAAACCAAGTCTCTATATCGTCGTGGATTTCTCGATGGTCGTTGCACGGCTTCACACGAGCGGGTAACTGGCCAAGTATGCAATTCCGCACATGTCGTCATTGTTTCGCGCCATCTTGATGTATCCGTCGATGCCCCACGATTTGCCCCAACTACAGCAAAGTAGAACTATGTAAGTACGTTGTTGGTCGATGTTTGTGAATGAATATAATAATTACATTAACAATAAATAATTATATGTACAGATGCGGAGCAATTGTTTCACGCAAAATCGAATCGATCCTTGATTTGAATCGTATGTGCATATGAATCGGATGTCGTCACTGCGGAGGTATTTTGCAATCCGCGTAAAAAATCCTAGCTTTAGTTTAGTAGGTAAGTAATTCGCACACATCCACCCACCAACACAACACCCGCCCACCCACTCATCAACTCAACCACCCACCCATCCACTCACTCATGCATTCACCCATCTACACATCAACCCCTCTTTAGCTGTGGCAAGATAAAGCAATACATGGTACCTGTTCTTCACCAACCAGTAGTCAACGCCCCTTTTCGTCGTGCCGTACCCAACAACAAGAACGCCGTGGTTGGGTTGGGTCTTCAAGCAGGCCGTGTCATAGAAAATGCCATCGCTATATCCCTGAATGTAACGAAACAATAGAGAACTCTCAGTAAGGTCCACAGAGTGAGTAGTGGGTCTAGCTGGCATAGACAAAACACCGGCAGTAACACGCACATGCACACGCGTACGCACGCGCACACGCACGCACACACACGCACGCACACACACACACACGCGCGCACACAACTGCACACACACACACAGACAGACAAACACACACACACACACACACACAAATACACACGCACACACACGCACGCAATATACATACACACATGCACACGCACACGCGTACGCGCACGTGCACGCGCACACGCAAACGCACACACAACAACACACACACATGTAAACTACCTGGAAGCGTGCTGATGCGTAGATGCCGACAGAGATGGGCCCTATTGTGGCGACTGCCTTCTGCAGACAGTTCTCAGTCTTGGGCAGGTCGACGGCTCCCACGTCCTCTCCCCCGACGTCCTCCTTCCTGAACTTACACTTCCCGCCCTGGAGGAGAAGAACCGGTCTTGTTAGATGGATTTAATGAGTTGCTTTCACAACTGTAATGTGAATATTAATACGATAACATCGAAGTGTTGTAAGTGTATCTCCTCCCAGGCGCCGAGGTCCACTCACCTCTTTCTATGGTCGTTTGTCTTCTTGAACAGGTGGCTTCGGACTTAACAAGTGGCGATGTATTTAAAAAAAAATAGGTATGGGAACGAGTTTAAGTTCAATATAATTCTAACTGTGACAATTCCTGCCCCTTTGTGTTTTGCTCCAGAGTGGGTGTACGGTAGTCTATAATATAGACTAATATATAATGTAGAATTATATATTATATTAGTGTACTAACGTTGGATCATTGTAAATGCATCTCCTTTGATTCGCTGAGAACAGATCGTCTCTTTCTATTTTCACATGCTTCCCTGGACCACTGCCCTCTGACCTAACAACTGGCGATGGATTTCATAAACACAACGATAGTTACTAAGAGTTAATTATTAGTGCTTTGGTATGTTTTTCTAGAGGGCGTTTCTTCTACCTGGTAGCATTCAGAGGGGAACAATTCACCAGATGGCGTCCATGTAGACGATTGATTGGTTGCTACATGGGTGGATGTAAGCTGTGTCAGTTATTACGCAGTCAGATACAATGAACAACGATCTTGAAATATGACCTGTGAAGAACATTACATCTGGACATTTATTTTGTCATGTTTCCGTTGTCTTATATATCCACTGTTTCGAATCAAGTTGAAGGACATATACGTACAAATTGGCGGTACGGGTAGGATGCCTCCGTGTCGATTCCTTTGTTGATTTTAATGTATTTGAAAGAGTTGTCCATCGTACCACCGTCGCATCCTTCGTTGCCTGAAATCAAAATTGAAGATTACATTTAATTAATTACAAACCATCATGGTGGTGCGGATACAACACCTGCCTGTCGACCGAGGAGGCCGGAGTTTGAAGTAACCTCAAGCCTTTTCGAAAAGTCGGCAAATTCGTTCATGTTGCGTTGCCTATATCTTTCCGAAGAGACATTCACTATAAACCGTTGGTTCTTTTACCTGTTTCTGTGCCGGGGTACATTAACGATTCCGAAAAAGAAACAAACCTGCCTGTGACACACAGAGACAGAGACACAGAGTCAGAGAGACACTCAGACACACGGAGACACGGAGGCACGGAGACACGGAGGCACGGAGACACGGAGACACGGCTACACGGAGAAACGGAGACACGGAGACACGGAGACACAGAGTTACAGAGACAGAGAGACAGAGACACAGTGACACAGTGACAGAGAGACATAGAAACGCGGAGACACAGAGAAAGAGAGACACAGAGACACAGAGATACGTAGACACAGAGGCACAGATCCGCAGATACGCAGATACGCAGAGACGCAGAGACGCAGAGACGGAGAGACGCAGAGACGCAGAGACGCAGAGACGCAGAGACGCAGAGACGCAGAGACGCAGAGACGCAGAGACGCAGAGACGCAGAGACATTGAGACAATGAGTCAATGATACACGGGGACACAAAGACACACAGACACGGAGACACAGAGGCACATGGACGTAGATCAATGGAGACTCATACAGACAGACAGAGGCAAAGAGACATAGAGAGGTGGATACACAGTGAGACAGAGAGAGACAGAGAGACAGAAAGACAGAAAGACAGAGACACAGAGACGCAGAGACGCAGAGACGCAGAGACGCAGAGACGCAGAGACGCAGAGACGCAGAGACGCAGAGACGCAGAGAAGCAGAGACATTGAGACAATGAGTCAATGATACATGGGGACACAAAGATACACAGACACGGAGACACAGAGGCACATGGACGTAGATCAATGGAGACTGAGAGAGACAGACAGAGGCAAAGAGACATAGAGAGGTGGATACACAGAGAGACAGTGAGACTGAGAGAGACATAGAGACAGAAAGACAGAGACACAGAGACACAGAGACACAGAGACACAGAGACACAGAGACACAGAGACACAGAGACACAGAGACACAGAGACACAGAGACACAGAGACACAGAGACACAGAGACACAGAGACACAGAGACACAGAGACACAGAGACACATAGACACAGAGACACAGAGACACAGAGACACAGAGAGACAGAGATACAGAGACACACAAACTCATAGACACACACGCACACAGGGAAACAGACACACAGGCACTCGGACACACATGCAAACAGATACACAGACTCACATACACACAGAAAAATACACACACGAATCATCGGACAAACGGACACAGAGGTTATAAATATACTGTATCACCATAAGACGAAACTCGGCGTTAGAAACTTGTTGCAAAACGACCAACTGCTATGTATACGTAGACTCCGTGCACAAACAATGAACACGGAAGACCTACCCTCATCCCACGAGCAGTCAATGATGTTCTTCTCCGATAGTGATACGAGTTTGCCTGTCTTGTTGAACATCTGTCCTTCCAGTGATCCGGTCGCTGAGAACGCGTAGCACGATCCACACAGACCCTAACAAAAATCGCAACGGTTATTTCGCGAGACATTATAAAGTTGGCATTTGATATGTTATTGTTTTGGTGTCCATTATTTTAACATAAGGGTAAGTTGTTTGCAATGGGCCGCTAAGGTATGACAGATATAAATTATTTAATAGTGCCGTATCCAGTCCTTTGGACTGCTCAAAGCGCTATGATAGGGGTATAGGGAGAACACTGATGAATCCGTTTTTAGTTGATGTAAAACATTATGAATAAAACAAGCTTGGTTTAGCACAGATACTTTGAAGTGTGTTTGACTGTCATGTTTATTTATGCATTGTATTGTTTGTTCAGTCTTGAACAATAATCGGTTCTTGGCGTCAATACATTTGCACCGATGTAATTTATGCCATGACATTTGAGCATAGGCAATACATTTTGCCCATTTACAACTAGCACACTGTTTCTGTTATTGTATACATCAAACTAGCTGCGGCCATTATGATTGTACCTGTAGTATAATAATTAATTATAGTAATAGTAATAGCCCGACAGAAGACATAAACGCAGAAGACATAAACGCACTTCTGTCTGTTTGTGGTACAATGTTACATTTGCTCGTGGAATTATATGTCGGTGCCTAGAATATTTATGTGTTGCACGATCCTACCTGGTCGTTCATTTTAGCCATTACCATAATACTTATCATACTGACCTCTCGTCTTTTGTATTAATACTATATAAATGTTTTTAATAATCATCGTCACCATATTCGTCGTTGTCGTCATTATCTTCTCCGTCGTCATGATCATCTTGATCATCATCGCAATCATCATCATCCTCGTCACCATCGTCATCATCGAAGTTTTCACAATCATCATCATCATGACCATCACTACCAACACCACCATCACTATCATGAACAACATCATCATCATCAGCAGCAGTAGCGTCATCATTAACACGATATTGTCGTCGTTGTCATCATTATCATTACCGCAGTCATCATATAGTAATATTGTACGACGTCTTAATACCTGGTTTTTGACGGGCGTAACGAAGCCTTTTGTTCTCCAGTCGACACTGGTCGGCAGTGACGTTACGTTGCAGTCCTTATCGACCAACGACTGGGCGAACCTCGGTGCAGAAGAGTTGTAAGTCAAACCGTTCATCGTGCGACTGAACTCGTACGCCGACTGCAGCAGACAGATGTGTGTTTTAATGCTGATTCTTCAAATAGAGTAGTCGTAACTTTGTCGATGCCAACATACTTCGTTCGGTACAGAAATAAGCAAGAATAGTTTTGTATTTTTGTCAACACATTGAAATGTAAATTAATTTAGGCTTGATAATTGAAACGCATCAGCAAAATCCACTGTCATTATGAAAACGTTGCTTATAAAACACAGTTTTGACTAGCTGCAATTTAGTAATTCGTATATAACGGCACCCACCAAGTCGGAGTACTCGTTTATTCCCATGGTGAACGTGTGAAGTCCAAGATCATGTTCAAGGTTGTGTTTATGAATCTTGGCAACGTTTTCTTCAAAATTGCCTTTTCTGCAATGAATAATTATGATTTAACTGTTACATGTTGTGGTCAATAGTTAGATCAAATTGTACCTTTGCAAACTGTAGAGAATTGGATTTGAATGAGATGACAACGTAACTGCAGGCCTGTGGGCCCGGGGCCGTGTATTTTCTAATGGGCTAGTAAATGGTGCTACAAGTCACAGGCCCGGTTGGCCCGCGTTTTTTGTGAATATATATGTCGATCTAGCCATACAGCGGAGGACAAACAAGAATTATAAGAAACTCTGCAAGAGTGGAAAGAGGTGCATCGTTCGAGGTGCACATGCTGAAGAATAGCATTGAAAAACAGATTTTGGGTGGTTGGCAAAGGGAGTCACAACATACATGAATAAATCAAACAAATTGAAAGGGAAAGTAAAACGATTGCGCGAGCGAGTGTGTGTGTATGAGCGTGTGTGTGTATGTGTGTCTATGAGTGTGTATGTCTGTGTCTGTGTTTGTGTGCGTGCAGTGTGTGTGTGTGTGTGTGTGTGTGTGTGTGTGTGTGTGTGTGTGTGTGTGTGTGTGCATAATTTTCTTGTCTTAAAACCTTTAAAAGAATGATTTTCTCTGTTGCAAACGCCAAATAATACAGAGTTGCTTGAGTGGAACTACACAATTACGACAGCTGATATAAGACCCGCCAGACCCACCGTTTCTGCTCCTCCCTATGGCAATGGTAACTCTTCGAGTGCACCTCCTTAAACATCTCCCATAAGGCCTCCAGGTCGTTACCGTGTAGCTGAGACGCCGTCGTGGAACAGACCATGACGGCCGCGACCAGCAGTACTAGGGCCTTCATCTGTGAGACACCAACAACAACATCAAGAGTACTAATGGTGACACCGTTGAACACACATATCTTTGTACTTTACCGTACTATCATCACTCATTGTTCACATCACAGTGGTACTGTCCTTACATTAAGAGAGAATACAGTTTATTTCAACAACACCAACAACAATTACAACACAACAATGTGAAACATACCATTTTAAACTACAGTATTGGTGTTGAAAAGGCAAGAAGAAGAGTGACACTTATAACACTTGACTAATCACCATAAATATAACTAGAAGCAAATACTTACAGTATGCAACAGGCATGATTTCATCGTAATATTTATATGTAATTTTATATAAATTGTGAAATATTAACATTTAGACTGGAATATTACCGTAGCCATTGTGTTAACGAATAAACATTTGTTATAGCCAACATAAACAATACGTTTTAGTAGCTAGTATATATATATATCAATATTTACATAACCAAGTTGTTATATTATGTTTACTACGTAGCTAACAAAACAGATACTTGTGAATTGTTTAAACAATGAACGTTTCTACAAAGTATTATTTTGTTTTTTTATATGGTCTGATTTATTCCGTGTATATGGAACCGACTATTTGAAACGTGTTATTGGTTACGATAGCAGCACATATATGATAACAGAACATATACATAAAACGTAGGAGGCTTGAATTAAATAATGTTTCCTGTCTACAGTTATGTCTGTTCAGAGACACACCCATCATATCCAATAAACAGTGCGACATACCGAAATCCTAATAAAAAGGTCGCATGTTAATTAGCATAGGAATGCATTATTCCCAGTGTATCCTAACGCCGACGGCAAGTGACAAGAATAAACCATATTACAGTGTGTAATATTTAATAATAGTAATAATACTTATGTTATTTAATATGGAGCCATATCAAATTAAGATTGTCCGTGGTATCTACGAAATATAAGACACCAATACAAGTCATGCACGAATACTTTTAAAATATACTAATTACATTAATAATCATTCTGACGCGCATAATTAACCTATACTATACTATACTATAAAGTACAATACCTTGCAGCGTATGACTGTCAGACTGAATGTCAGTTTCGAGAGAAACGAGATGATATATTTAGATCAGCTGTGAGGTCACGTGACAGTCACAAGGCTGTTTGTTTACTCCTCCAACCGTCGGCTGAGTGTGCATCTTGACAAAATGTTAATTTTGCTACTCTAGACAGAAGTACGTCATCGAACGAACGAATCATCCACTTCATTTGCGCTGTTTACCGTTGCATTATTGTCTAGACATTTAAAGTTACATTCTGAGGTCGTCCTTTTAAAGGGAAACAAAATGCATCTTTACGTCTTCTGTCGGGCTATTACTATTACTATGATTAATTAGTATACTGAAGGTACAGTCATAATGGCCGCAGCTAGTTTGATGTATACAATAACAGAAACAGTGTGCGAGTTGTAAATGGACAATATTTATTGCCTATGCTCAAATGTCATGGCATAAATTACATCGGTGCAATTGTATTGACGCTAAGAACCGATTATTGTTCAAGACTGGACAAACAATACAATGCATAACTAAACATGACATTCAAACAAACATCAAAGGTGAGGGGTGTTAACCGCCTAAGGACACCTCACACAGAAAGCAGGGGCGAACCGCCACACAAAACGTACTTATAAAAAGTACCCGCACTAAAAACCCTGTGTTCACAGAGATCGTCCATATTTTAAAGGGAAACAAAATGTATCTTTTGGTGTTATGCACCTAAACGTCACGTCAGTGGCTAACTAGGAATGCGGTCTAAAAGTGGAAGATTCTAATAAATAATAATGCCCGATACCGTGGAGACTGGCATCTTGCCCATGGCGCAGCGAATTATTGACAAATACGCGCTGCGACTTGGCCAGAGAACATGTTAAGCGGTTTCTGTTATGGGGGTCATGGTCTCTGCTAGGAAAGAAAGCACTTAAGAAAGCAACCCAGGCCTACATTTTATCAGTCTGAATTCGGATATTGAACCGTCGCGACGTCGGTGTTTTGACCATCATGTTATCAACATCGTCGTCACCGATATCAGCTGTGCCCAGAAGTCTTCAGAAACGTTGTATGGTCTAGAACATCCAATTTACAAGTACTCATCAAGTCAATGTTGTGCCTTTTCAGTCTATCTGATTGGTCCCGTTGTTGCTATCCTCCCTGCTGTACAGGAGTGAGGGTCAAGTACAATATTGCTGAACCACTTCAAGATACGATACGTATGGCGATACAGTCTACATTGATATAACAATAATAAAAACACGTTTATTTAGTGAACCAAACAAAACGATTGTGGTTAAGCTGAACCAGGCTGAAGTATTATTTTAATTAACTTCATATAAAACTACAGTTTACCGACTAACGAAATACGGTTAAACATAACACGACTTCTGGAATCGCAGCATTTCGCTACCTCTAAGCTTCGCTAATTCTTACGCGTCTATAATAGTCCAGATCGACGCAAATTGACGATGCAAAAACCCGGGCGGAATATGGATATGTGAATCAAAGAAAACGAAAACTTTTTTTAAGTTGTGGTAATCAATTAATCACTGTTACACATAACGACGAGTGCAAACGTGCAGATTCCAAAGGCCTTTACAAGCGAAACGGCGAATGAGAGCGGGTCTAGCTGGTGCTCACATGGACTAGGCAAAGCTAAGGCAGACGTCATGCCTTCACTTGCTTGTGGTCCAATGTGCGCTTTGAAAACAGCATAATTTGGGTTATGAATTGTACATAATCATCGGGGAAGCATATGATGTTTACTTCTTCACAATTTGACTAAGACGGCGTGATCTACCACGATCGCATATACCTTAGCGTATCGCGATACAAATATTGTGTATCGTGTACTGCACCGTGCGGTAAGTATCTCGATGTACCGGTGTTTCGTTTTGTCCCTAGGTAAGTTGGGCGTACCGAAAGTTTGGCGTTTTGAAGGTGTTCGATTGATTAAATGAGAAGTCAAACTTGTCTCATACCGGGTGTCTCCAACAGTTCAACACGTACAACTACTTCAATCTGCTTTTGTCAGATTCATGTCACATGGATCACATTCATGTTATAATCATCTAACATGTCTTTAAGCTTACGCTGAAAATATCGTACGGCTGTCATGTTGAAAAAAAACCGAATCTTTTATTCACCAAATCGTATGTAGCACTCTGCCAGAATATCCAGTTTTATTTTTTAATCTGTGACATCGGCATATTATATACTGCACAAAATATGGGCCACCGAGAGGTACAGCTCAAAACTTATCACTTACCAGGAATATCCAGCCCTGTCGCCACTTTCTCCCAAGATCTGGCCTTCAAATCCCTATTGCTATATTCTTTTGTCGTGGAATCAAACAAACAAGGCATCTCCTGCCAGAGATCTATGATTTTTTCTTCTAAATTTTCCCCCCAAAAATGGTTGCCGCCATTTTCTCCATGTCTGGGACCGTCCCATGATTTCTAGGGAGCTCCTGATTTGCTAAGTGTCTCAAGCACTTTTGGAATAAAAAAAAATGCGTCGCAGTCACGGTTGTACCGGCATGTACACGTAACGACGCGACTCGCCGATGGCGGTTTGTCTGTGACTACGTGTTTTTAATGTCAAACATGTTTGATATTCTACGACGCGTCAAAACTGGATAAAGACTGCCCTCAAGACAAGCAGGTAGTTACGTGTATGCCGGGCTTCAGAGTTACATATGTGTCGTCGGAGTTACGTAATCTCGACGTTCTGGTGTGCACAGCACAGTCGCAATAAACACAAACTAGCTTTTCATATTACCGATTGAAATAACAGCAAAACTGCCTCAGACTTGCCGAAAGTGTATTGCACCTGTACACACCTATGTCGAGATACTTTATGAATACTGAAAGACTAATTGGCTTTTGCAATTTCAGTGCGATTGCTGACGTTCATTATCTGGCAACGGATTTGTAAGTTTAGATGAAGCGGATACATACTAATAATAATCTGCTCCTATTGTGCAAATGTCCCCAAGAACCTGATACAAGAAGCGCAACAAAAATAATCATCGGGAAAAATTATGGAAAGGACACGAAAGAGTCACCATTAGAACAAAGAACTGCCGAATATTTAAGGATGGAATGCAATGTCAAAGAATGAGTCTTGAGTGTTTTATGAAAGATGGCTATATAGTATTATAGTGTTATATAATTGATAAACAATGGGGAGTTCATTCCAAATGTTCGTCGAAAAAGCAGATTAAGTATAAACAAATACTCAATGTCAACTACTCAACGCAATCCGATAACTTCGTACGCTTGTTTCACTGTTATCGAGATGAACAGGATATTTCTTTAATAATAATAATAATAAGATAACTTCTATTGCGCCTAAATCCTTGGAAACCAAGCTCAGAGGCGCATCAAAACAAAAGGATTGGTCAATCTCAAAATCCATAAGTAGTTTTCCAGTTGTCAACAGATGGGTCAAGGCGCTAGGGAGCTACGGTGGATAGGCAAGGTTGTAAAGATACGTTTTTAAATGACGACGGAATTTTGTAATATTTTCAACTGATCTAACACTAAGAGGGAGCATATTCCAAAGAGTTTGTGCAGCAACAGAAAAAGCCGTAGTTCCAATGTTAGTGTTGACTCTAGAAACAAAAAGTAGGTCAGAACTAGATGATCGAAGTTGGATAGGTTTTCTTACAGGAGTAAGCAATGAATGCAAATAAGATGGTTGCTTATTGGACAGTGCCTGGTATGTAATGGTACAGATCTTAAATATTATACGATATCGTACAGGAAGCCAATGCAAAGACTTCAAAAGTGGTACTGAGCGAGAAAAACGAGGAGATCTACTCTTGCTAGACAATTTTGGACACGCTGAATTTTTGTGATATCCTAGCTAGCGATATTATAAATGAGGGTATTGCAATAGTCAAGTCTGCTGCTAACAGGCGCTGTTGCAATAGTCTTAGCAACAGAAAATGACATATACCGGCGAATACGGCGAAGATCACGAATATGATAAAAACAGCAGCGACATGTTTGAGATATGTGTTGTCGGAAATTGAAGTTACTATCAAAGATCACTCCTAGATTCCGCACCGAGGTTTCTGGCGTGATATACTGATTCAAAATACGCGTAGGGGAAAAACCATCCAGTTTACTACGCTGCATTGGAGTACCAATAATGATCAATTCAGTTTTATTTGCATTTAATTTCAACTTGCTGTCAGTCATCCAGTGGAATATATCTTGAGGGCAATCACTAAGTTGTTTAAGGGAGCGATTTGTATCCGGGGTAGCCAATGAAATGTAGATCTGAGTATCATCAGCATAAAGATGATGATCCAAGTTATGTCTTTGTATAACAGAGCTTAGTGGCGTGGTGTAAAGAGTAAACAGCAAAGGCCCAAAACAGACCCCTGGGGAACACCAAATAAAGCCGGCAGTGCAGCTGAAAAGCAGTTCCCAATCTTTATAGTTTGATATCTATCAGTTAGATATGAACAAAACCACCAGCTTAGAGCTGTGCCAGATATGCCGTACCACTTTAGTAGGCGTTCAATGCGAATGCTGTGATCAATCGTGTCAAACGCGGCAGAGAGATTTAGTAAGGTAAGTGCAGTCACTTTACCATTATTAATGTTAAAATTAATGTCATTATGAACCTTTAAGAGGGCAGTCTCTGTTGAATGAAACTGCCTATATGCTGATTGTGACACATTAGTTAAGACATTTGTGCTAATGTGAGACCTTAGACGACTTGCTACAACCTTTTCTAGTATTTTGGAAATGAAGCTGGTATTAGAAATAGGTCTATAACAGTTTAGGTCTTGTTTAGGCAGAGATGACTTCGTAAGAAGTGGTGTGACATTTTGTATTTGAAATCATCAGGAAAATGGCCAGAGCGAAGTGATGCATTTATAATATTTGCTATAGGTCCAATTAGTTTTTCAAGACAAGCTTTTAACAGTAGTGTTGCAAATGGATCAAGTGCACAAGATTTATTTGGGGAGGACATAATTATTTTCCTAACATCATCAACTGTTGCAGGTTCAAATGATACAAGTTGAAAATCTACTTGTGGAAAGTCCACACTGACTTATATTATGACGTGGGAAAGCAGAACGAATAATACTGATTTTATTCTTAAAGTGACTAGAGAACGAATCACATAGAGACTTAATTGACACATGATCAGGTAGCGATGGAGTAGGCCGTCTGTGTAGAATGTTATTGATGCAGTTCCATAACTGACGCGGATTATCAGACTTATTTATGACCATATTTGTAAAATAATCTAATTTAGCTTTAGCCATTTGTCTGTTACAGAGGTGACATTGCTTAGAATAGCGCGATCTATCTAATGGCGAGCGTGATTTGCGCCATACACGCTCTAAATAACGACGACGCCTTTTAGATAGTATAATTTCGGAAGTCATCCATGGAGCATGTTATGCAAAGACTGCAAGCCCATACGCTGATGTGGGAGTGATGGGTGAGGCAAAAGAGACTCACTTAGGTGGAAATAGTTCCGATTTGAGGAAAATGAAGTGATAAAAATGGTCAACAGCAACCTTCCCCTCTCACAAACCCCATCCCCGTCTTCAGAAAATGTGTTAGAACCGCAGTTGAAGTTCTGGCTCAAATGTGCCCAAAACGTACTCATGGCCTAAAATCAGCCACATTACGGGCTTGAAGTGTGACTCCATAGAACAACAATGCACAATTGGTAAGCTATTATGGCGCTGCGGGTATAATTCTGATCAAAGTTGCTAGTCGGACGCCTTTCAGAATGACTCCGGGAACGGCTGTGTATTGTGTGACACAGTTCTAGACATTGAAACAAATTCAAAAGGATTTTCGAGAACAAAACGTCGCATTGATTAATATTCACAACTTGGAGTACGACCTTGGATTGCTTACATTCTCTATGGGAATTAACGAATACTCGGACATTGGCAGTGTTGCTGCGTATTGCTGTTGAACTTAAATAACATATCCATATATGGATGTGCACGAACACATGCACGCACGCACACACACGCATGCACAAACACGCATACACACACACGCACGCACGCATACGAATACACACATACGTACATACATATTTACATACACAATAAGGTGTGTATGTATGTATGTACATACGTATATATGTATGTATGCATGTATGTATGTGTGTATGTAAGTATGTATGTATGCACGTATGCACGCACACTCACATACACACCACACATACACACACAGACACACACACACACACACACGCATACACACCCACACACACACAGACTAACACAAACACATACACACACACTCACACATACTCACACTCACACACACACACACACACACACACACACACACACACACACACACACACACACACACACACACACACACACACACACACACACACACACACACACACACACACACACACACACACACACACACACACACACACACACACACACACACACACACACACACACACACACACACACATACGCACAATGCGCGCACACAGTGTATTAAAGTATCATAAGAAATATACAAACAAATGCATAATACGACATTGACGATCCCTTTGTGTCGGATAATTTCAGTCGGCTGAAGAGTTCAGTCGGACGATGAATGGCTTAAAACAGGACTAGTCAGAGCCACGTTTCGCTCAGCCATCCAACGATTGGTGTTGTAAGAACGACGACGGTCCACTGCCGGACAGTGTGGACTGGAGGACGAAAGGCTACGTCACGCCGGTCAAGAACCAGGTAGCACAGTTAAAGTTGCTTCCTCAACTCTTTCAATTCATCGCAAATCTGGCTCCCTAACACCGAAATATGTAATCGGTGAATAATGTTAGCCGGTTTTATTATTTAGTAAAAACGTGGTTACTTTGTTTATAATTCTCGAATGACTTGAATTTGGTCGTTACATCTGGTAACGTCGTAAACGAATTACCTGGCCAATGTTCAGCCTTTAACGCCCTGAACTTGTCGGTGGTTTTCGAGAGTGAAATGAAAGTCAACAAAGTCAATACAAAAAACTTGCGTAACCGTATTGCGCACTTGTGTGGATATTCCAATTTATAAATCACAAGAATTAATATTAGGTCCAACTTGAAAGATAATAGTTGGTTTCTTCTTCTTCTTCTAAGTGTTATGTCTGTCACAAGCGTTGCCGATCATGGCCCCGCAGACTGCACGGTTTTTTTCCAGCTTGTAGCAGTTCTGTCGCGATCCTTCCACAACATGTTGACAGACTATCTATTATTGTTAAGCTCTGGCGTCCTTTGGATATTTTTCCTCCAATCTTCCCTGTTGTTACTATGTTTTCTAAATTTCTCTTTATATCATGGCCTATAAATCGTGCTTGTTGTGTTCTAATTTAGTTTGTTTATCTTAACAAAAAGTTACATAAACCAGCCAGCATGTCGTCATGGACAATATGTAGATTTCTGTCTTGAAAAAAATTATTTGAAATTACACGAGCGAAATGTCAAATGTGTCACAATTGAAAACATCAGCATGCAAAGGGGTAAACTCTTACTGGAAATAAATATATTGTGGCTTAAGATACATGAAACGAATAACGTCCTAGTAAATACAAGAGTGACGACGTGAACAGTTATTTGGCCTATGGTTCTCGACGCCTTCGCTTACGCCGTTGTGTAGGCCCTACGTGATGTCCGTACCATGACGTAACCGCAATGACGTAACTATCATGACGTAACCACTATAATGTAGCCATCTAGACTCATCACAAACGTTCCAATCGAACACGTCCCATTGCTAAATCATAACTGAACTGCGAGGCACAACATTGCCCAGCCGCGTTCAAAGTTCGCTCCCCGCCGCGACGTCGCTTTTTGCCCCGGAAGTCGATTTTGCTTTTCAAAGTTACGTCATGCTGACGCCGCGACACGCGCTCAGTGATCTATATACTTGGATAGGTTAACGTTTTCCTCTTAAGGATGCCAGAATATCATCAAACCTAGTTGTAGTTATAGAAGGTATATCCACATGTAGATTAAATTCACCAAGAATATAAAATTCTGCATGCATAATTGTCAGATTTTCGAACAGATCCTGTAAGTCATTTGCCGGATGTCCCGAAGGGCAATAGATACAAACAACTTGATTGCGGAGAAAGAAGAATCTGAAATTTCAGCACAGATGGACTAAAAACTGGAGTTTTCAGGGTTGGAATGAAATTTAACTTTGAACTGTTGTGATATTAGAAAGCCAACACCTCCTCCACAGCCGATTAAACGTGGTCGATGGTGAAAGGTGTAACCAGAAGGGAAAACGTCAGCAAAGCATGCATGTGTATCATGTGGTCTGAGTCAGGTCTCAGTTACAGCACGAATGTATATATTCTTTGAAATTAATAAATCACAAATTGGGGCTCTCTTATATCGTACAGATCGAACGTTTGTAGTGGCCACCAGAATGTGTCTACTAACAGGTGGCCCAGGATTGAGACTTATATCTCCTGATAGTAATAAAATTATTGCTAATTTCAATGTTGGCGTAGAGCGGGGGATTGGCAATAAATTTATGTTATAACAAACATGAAGATTTGGCAGGCTATGCAAAATTGAAAATATATTCTAGTGTGATTAGGAAAAAGCACATTAAAATGATTATATGTCAATGGTTTGCATACAACAAAATCTTTATCCCCTACAGCAACATAGCAAGACAAGCAGAAAACACCCAATAAGAATAATGGTGACATAATTATGTTATACTATTATCATATTCAGTAGAAATTAATAAAGCAAAACCATATGATTATATATCATATAGATAATAAATAGTAAAGAATGTTAAGCACAGAGCTAATGCTAAGGCGTAAGTCAAAAACTAAATTATATTTACAAGATCAGTAGAGTCTCAATTATAACAATAAATCCTACTTTATTTAATTAGACATGTTGAACCGGGGCCAACCTCGGTAACTAAATTGAGACCTACAAGCCTGTTAAGGGAGGGAGAACTATATATATATATATATATATATATATATATACATATTAAAATTCACTCAGCCGTAGCCTTAGATAGGCAGAAACTGACTGCAGTGCCAATCATTCAATGGCAGTGCCTTAGGTAACAACTCAACTGCACCATGATTTCGTTTTAAATACCGTTTTAATGTAATAATATAAAAGGCCAATAATAATATAAAAGGTCAATAGAAAATAGCCCACAGGCAGCATGTTTTGTAACTGAATCATTTAATTGTACCATATTTACAAAGGACAACATTTTGAAAAAATTAAACACTGCCGACCAACGAAAGTGAGCGATAATCATTGATATTGCCTTTTTATTATTGGCTAACGGTTTTATTAAGTTGAATATGACAGGGCCAAAACTTGTTAAAAAAATATGCTTATAGTTTAAATATACTTAGCTTATGGTTGAATTTTTGGTTCTGTAGCGCTTTACAAGTTACATAATGTTAAAAGTAATCTATTTAAAATAATTAGTATACTATAATTGATCATTACACGAAGGATACATTTTGAAAATAAACATTATGCCCCGCCCCTAGCGAGCGTCGTTTTAATTAGTTCTACGGTAGCTGCAGTGGCAGGACTGCAGACAGTCAATCTAGTGCAGCTTATATAATGGGTTGTTTCATAAAGTTGTTTCATAAAGCGGTTAAGAACGTACTTAATGCTAAGATGATTGTCGTAGTAAATGACGTGATTTTTGTTAATATAAGCGAACATTGGAGTTTACGCAAACACGTGACGCTAAGTAATTGCGTAACTTTAAGTACGCTTCATGAAACCAGCCCCAGGTGCGGCGGGTAAGAATAGACTGGGCGAGGCCGGCAGTTTTACATTTTGGACCTCTGCGTTGGGAGTAGACAGCGGAGACCGAGGTTAGTTGAAATACGGGATTAGTTGAAACATTGGTCGCTACACTGGTATAAATAAATATAGCAATTTAGGAGCTCCCTCTAGCCAACAAAGAACTTGTCACACATCGCCCACGTCGATATAGCCGAGCAGAACGTGCAGGGAGAAAACAAGAGAGATTTGTTGCATGTCTTAGATTAAAAATTCGGTATGTTATAATTGTTCTTATTCATATCAGCTTATATACAATGCTGAAATCGATTTAACAAGCACGAGATGTTAAAGCGGCGAATTTTATCGTACGGCGAAATTAACGGATATTACAGCATATGAACAACCTTTGGAGCAAGGATCAATCGTTTTTATAATTCGTGAAGTCATAATTCATCGTGTCAGAGCTATTCGTTCCTATGAGGAGTATTACAAAAAGTATATCATAAACGTGCACCTTTTATATGAAATCGGCCATTTGTTTTATTTTCTCTTGCAGTGTCAGATGCGATGCGGCATGCCAACCCCCTGCGCACACAGTTAATAAGGGTTCTTCGCTTACCAAAAACGGCAGCGGCGCAAAAGTAAGACAACAAGGCAGGAGTGGCTGATGAATAATGAAGAATAGGCAATTCCTCCGAAAACATTAAAAAACGAACGTCAACAAGCAACTTGGAGGTAATTGTCCTTCTTCGCAAGACTGCAATACATAGTCACATGATATTGTATCATCAAATTACATGGCCTGCCAGGTGCTAGCCTTTTCCCGGCCTAGTCTAGGAATGTTTTAAGAATTCTTATATATTTTAGTATTGCTACATTACGTTCATATTACACACATTCTTCAAAGTTGAAAGAAAGTAATCCGTTCATGGAAAGATGACAATGTGAAGGCTTTTTTCAATTGTGTTAACATTACTTAATAACGCTATACTACCAGTGTACCCGCTAAGCTTGGGAGGGCGCATGATGATGTGTTTTCCATCGATTGCACCTAGGCAGTTGGGGAAATTCCATTTCTGGTAGAATCTATCCGCTCTAGCCAACCACTGGGTCCGGGAACCCTGGAATGAAATATAGTAATTTCGTTTACGTCAGGTAATCACACACGTCATGCTTTTCTCATTAATGTATATACCATTACTGTCTTCTACAGATGTGTTATTAGGAATTGTTCTTGATTGTTTCCCTATATAGAAATCACTTTTAGTTTTGGCTAAATTAAATTATTTAATTGTTTACATATGTCCATTTCGCCCGTGTCAACAGAAGTCGGACTTGGACGAAGCGGAAGAAGAAGTATTGGAAAGCATCGTTCCAGAAGTAGCAGAAGAGAAGTCCGGATCCGAAGATGAGTCAACAACTCAGGGTAGTCGTGAGGCCCCATCAACAAAAAGACCACTGGCACAGCGACAAACTGTGCCAAAGCGTTCAAAGGACGGGATAGCAGCAACGGAACTTGAGTTGCTAAACGAAATGGCTCAAATAATGAAAAACCCACCAGATGCCTGCGAATGCGTCTACTCACGTGACACATGCATTTGAGGCACAACCCAGAGTCGGCACGTTGGGGCAGATAATGTTGGAAACACACACTCCTTTAAGCTATATCCAAACAGATAGAACTACGGCTTTTTTCCACCCGATGTCACCGACATCCATGTCTCTTCGGCCACAGCAAACCCTACCAACAACCCAGATGCCTTCACATTCCCAGACCCAGCGGTCCTCTGTGGAGTTCACCAGCATGGACGCAAGGAAGGTGACGGATGCTTGGATGGCTGACAACTACTGAAAACTTATCAATGAAACACTGGAAAAGTCATCTTTGGCATTTCGTTGATCTGATCTAAACTTGTACCTATGCACAGAGAGACAAAGCCCATAAATGTGTTGTTTAAAAAAACATGAGGTTTGTTGTTACGTATGTATACTTACTGTGTTTATGTGAGTAGTTATGCTAGCGAGGATTCGTTAGAGGAGATTAAAATTGTCCTATGTAATTACTTACTTTAAACAGGTTTTGTTTTTACCTGGTGGTATTTCTCGCGTAGAGCATACACAATCGCTTGGCATGTCTCTATCACAATCCCACCTATGGTAGTTGCGTGCACACGGTACGGGTATGAAAGACGTTTGAACGATTCTCCTGCAACATAAATTGATATGTATGTTTATCCGTTTTAGTACATGCACCCAGGCATTGTTAATCGGTATCCTGCATCAGATAGTGGTATAACCAAATATTGCATTTGTCGATTGTCACATGACGATGTGCTTGAAGTAATAATAAAACATTGATTTGAGCGTTAAAATAGAACACACCTTAACATAATTATTTCCTAAACGCGTAATTTCCAAGCGCCGTTAGGAGGGGGTCATACAGGTAACGACGCGACGCATATTCGCAAAAAAACGTTGCATATTCGCAAAAAAACGTCGCAACTAAAAACACTAAACCTGAGTCGCATCGTTATATGTATGCCGGGCTTAACAACTTCCTTCATTCTTAGTTTTTGATTTTCATTCTGTGCGTAAAAAGATTGCAAAACGTCTGAGTCTGCGACAACGAATGGAAAGAAACTAATATAGCACATAAACACGTATTAACATACTACCAGCTAAAGAAATGCCACCTGTTTTTTGTTGTTAGCGCATTTCCAGATCGTCTTCAAAACCTTCGCGGACCTTGAACCTGCACCAAACACGAAACAACATTCTGCGAGCTACAGTCACCGCCGCACTCGCGCGCTGGATATAACTGAAAAACAATGCGACTACCTCCCGCCTTAAGTGAGCATCTGTCAGACTGAAAAGGAAGAAGATGATGGCGTGATTGGCGTATCGCAGGAAAACCATGGACACTTCGTGTTCAGCGTGCATGTGTAGACATCGGCCACACGAGGACCACGACGAAGAACAGATGCATGGAAACGACTGAGACGATCGACTTGCCCTGACACACGAATGTCGTGCGCGTAACGGTGTCCCGCACGTTAATTAGCGCCCCATAGCGACTGTTGACTCACTTCCGGTGATGTCACATCCTTAGTTATCGCCCCCTAATGAGTGGTATGGATTGTGGATAGCCGCCTCTTAGTGTGTCCGTGTGTGCAACAATGGAAACAACTACCGTTATAATTTTTAATGACGTCCTTTTCTGACGTCGTGTTGATGCGCGTACCTTTAAAAGTGTTGACATGGGGCTTGTTAAAAATTACGCCTTGTTTATCGTTCCCACTGCGTCAACAACATATATTTTTGATTAGGCACCAACCACACGCGCGCGCGCACTTGGAATGATTGTTACGGAATTTGAAATGCGAAGGTAGCCTGCCATGTAGTATCGACTATGCGAATAACTGAGGTCATTAACAAGTCGAAACAATGGATAATTAGCGGACTTTAATGAAAGCCAATCATCATCATATGACTCACTATTCATCGCCCTCCTCATAAATAAATCACTTATTCCTCTTTTCAGTCCTCATTCCAAAAGGCCTCTCTAAAAATGTTTTAGCAAACTATATACCCTACTATAAAATTGTCATCAAGCAAACATACATCAAGACTTTACGTATTGTTTTTTATCGGAGAACAACTAAGTGATATTGAAATGACTGTGGAGGTGTTTATTACTATATCATGGAGAAAACGCTAAGGTTTTTTTGAATTGATCATCACACCACGAAACTAAAACCGTTAATTAATCCTGTCAAATTTTTATAATAAAAGTAACGGAGTACTTACATTTGTGCCCTGCACTGAAAACAGGGACGTAGAACCAGTATTTTCGGCCATCGACATATACATCCACAACGAGCAGCCATCTTTTCGGATCTTCCCTCCCGCTTCAACCGCTACTTCAAATGTGACGGTTATGAAATAATCTTTTGTCTCACACCAGCACGGCTTGACATAACCATTCATTCTAGAAAAAAAAACATACCCTAACTACGCAACGCGATTGAGATTAATTGTTTTGGACTTTTGACGACTGGGGGTCGGCAATGCGAAAAATGCACTGCTCTGACATCAAATTAAGAGGGGCGGCTCATTTTTTTTTCATCATTTTTTATGTGTGTCGAATTCATGTGTGGGTGAAAATTTCGTTTGTGCTGAGAGCGCTTACCAATATCGGAAGGCTATGTTTCAATGTGATTGTATTGCGGCTACAAAATCCAAGCTTCACGAAATGGTTTAAAGGCCAAATTCCTGGGTAAATCGATCAAAGAAAAGGTCGATTTACGCTCACTGTGGATCGATCAAAGACGGAGTATTTTGAAAGTGAAGTGAGTCACTTCACATTAAATCCGACAAAGGGTGGAAGTTACGGTGCAGTCGACGCCTTGCGAAGTGTCATGCGTATACCGAGGAATGTCGTCTAACAATATTTGTCGGAACAGAACGCCTATACCCTACCCTAACCGATGAAACCTCTTTTCGAGGAACGATGCGTTGTCGTGGGTGAACAGAACCAACAGTGGCAGGCCGATCTCGTCCATGTGTCCAGTCTGAAAAAAGACAATGACTGTACGACTTGTCTACTCACGGTGATAGCCGTCGTCTCAAAAGTCGCCCGGTGCGTTTCGGTGAAAAATAAGTTCGCCGCCGAGCGACCGATGACATTTCAGACCGATGAAGGACTTCTTGAACCGATAATGGAATTTTTGAACCGTGCCGTTCAAGGACTGTTGAAGAAATACGATATCCTTCACTTCTCACTTCTCAGCGCACAACGAGGAAACCAAGGCGAGCATCATTGCATGATTCAATCGCACGTCACGAAACACGAGACTGGACAATACATCGACGTCCTTCAAAGCTTTGTACGATCCTACAACGACACCCCCACCGCAGTATTTGTATGTCTCTAAATTTAGTGAACACGTCGAATCGGGAAGATGTGTGGCAGCGATTGTACGGTCACGACGGTAAAGGCGTGCCGAAGTTCCGCGTGGAGGTTCGCGTATGTATCAGTAAGGTCGAGAAATGCTTCGAGAAAGGGTACATGGCGATTTGGAGCGAGGGAATCTTCACGACACGCGAAGTGCATCCCTCCATTCCACCTGTCTATCGATTGATGGGCGATCTCGGTGAGATGCGGGATAGAACCTTCTACGAACCGGAGTTGCAGAAGGTGTCAGTGCCAGCCGAATAACTGGACCGCGTGGAATCGGTATTGCCACGACGCATCGTAGGTTTGCGAATTGAAGTGTTGGTGTAATGATACGGCTACCCTTCCAAATTCAACAGCTATGTCGGTGCTAAGACCATCGTCGGGTATAAAGACAAGGCCTGCGTTTCCCACCTCAAACACTACGTCTGTAAACCGCGCGCAACGCCGGCTTATGCTGCGTATTGCTGTTAGTGTACGTCTTCGTGAAGAACGTTGACCTGGTTTTTTTCATGCTAAACATTACATCCATGATTTGCGCAATGTTTCCGTCTTTCAGTCACACTCTGAACATTATGTGTTCTACTGGATAATATGTATTAACTTCATCGTCTCCAGCGTCATCCCGATACATGTTTTGTACTTGCTTGTAATTGGGTAAAAATACGAACACTCCGGCGGATACAGATGCGAAAGTAGTCATAGGGTCCACATCGATGCTTAAATCAGGGTGCTTAAAATTCAGGTACTATGAAATGCTGATTCAGTTCCGTTTAGTTATCACCCTTGGCGATTTTTGACTCACTTTCGGTGACGTCACATCCCTAGTACAGGAGGGTGGTTTGTTGGAGACGCATAAAACTGTCTCCTCTTAGCAGGTGTTTGCGTGCGTATATGAGTAGGACGATATGGTGAACGGTTAATGACCGCCTTTTATTGGGTATGTTATCGTATACGAGTGCACACGTACTATATTTACCAAAGATACAAGCGGATAACGATAATAACGTGACTGGCGGGTATTTTGTCACCGCGTCAACTATTGTAAACTTTAGTGTGATTACCACCACGCCATCGGCTCAAGCATGAATGATTTACGGGTGTTTTACCTCTATGCCAGTGGTCTGAGCTTACAGGTGTTTGATCACCGCACCATTCGCTCTATTGATGATGATGATGATCAATACCGAAACACGTCACAAACATCAAAATTTATATCAAGACTAGTGTCAAACTATACCGAAACTACTTATAAAACAAACAGTTGTGTTATATGATCGGCGCCGAAAGTAAACATACAAAAACTAATATACTTGCCGGAAATGCGGTATTTCTGCATACCTCCTTATCTCAACTGTTTAAGCCAATCAAACATGCGGCAATCGTTTGCCACCAAATCATTGCCATAAGCAATCACAAAAGACCTCACCGGAAAGCCGTGACAGCGAACCATAAGATAAGCGACACACTATTGTTCGCAAACGTTAGACAGATGACTCTGAAGTCTCTAGGTATTTTGATTTCGTTCTGCGCAATGTTTATTCATGAAAGCGCGGAACTCGACGTGTCGCGGTGGCAAGCTGTACGAGCAGAAGTATTCGCCGCGTCTGTCGCCGTCCAGGTACAGCGCTGTCCAATGTTTGCCAGGTTTGTCGCCGATGAGCGAGTTGCACGAAGGCGGCCGGGAAAGCGTCTATCATCGTGGGTACTTTGTATTTCGGCACGATAGCGCAAACGATCGTCTCGACACGCGGGTCAGTGACGAGTAGGTGAGCGATATTCATGGTGTCCATCTCATCAGAAGTAGTAGATGATGTTGCGGTTCGTGACTATCTCCAGCATGGGCTCGAACTCTGCCTAGGCTATGACGTTCAATGTGATTGTCAGCGCATCGCGAAAATGAATCTCGAAGCGCAGGTTGCCTTTTTGTATCAGCTGGAAACAGGCGCCGTCGCACGCGTTGGGGTTGAGATCCAAACCGAAGGTGTAGTCGAGACGAGAGTCGGCGCGAGACAATCCATTTCCTTTGACCTGCCACACCTTAACGGTAGAGGTGAACAGGTTGTCGTCGAAATTCGGTTGGAGAGGTTTGAAGGGTATCTGTACACGGCGAGGAAGTTGATATCGTTGTTCTTGGCGTGGAACGGCACTTCTCGGACGAACTGATGATATACCCAATTAGAGGCGGTCATTAGCCGTCCGCCAGGCCTTCCTACCCTTATACGCACTCACGCACGCACCTGTTAAGAGAAGGCATTTTTAGGCGTCTCCAACAAACCACCCTCCTGTAATAATCGCTAGGTGGCGATAACTAGGAATGAGACGTCACCGGACGCGATTCATCAATCGCTAGGGGGCGTTAACTAACCGGAACTGAGTCAGAATTTCATTCTCCCTGAATTGTATGCACCCTGATGTAAGAATAGAGGTGGCCCTAAACTACTGTAGTATCCGCATCCGCCGCAGTATTCGTATTATCGCCCAATTACAGGCAAGTACAAAACATAAAACGGTAAATCCTGAATCAAATGCTTTATTTTTAGTAAAATACTCACTAAATTGGTGTCATAAAACGTCCAATACAAATACTTCGGTAAACCGTCTTCTACAGTTGCGGGTATATAACGCCGTGCGAATGATGGACATTTTGCTAGTTGTTATAATTTGTTATTTCACTTTGAGGTTGTGAATAAAACGTTCTCAAAAATAATTATAATCTAGCTTTTCTATGGAAAGAGACTGGTCCAAGGAGTAATAACCTACATGGGTAAAATAACAAAAGGCTTCATAACGCCGCGGCGAAGATATAATATGAGTTTCAATGCATAATTGTTTTATTTTATTTTCTGAAACATTATCATACCACGTGAACCGATATTTAATAACGTGCCAATCACATGATTAACGCTTGCGACATAATTTTGCAAGTAAAGGTGAGAAGCAAAAGTCGAACACATCACTCCATTTCGAATGAAACACGCGATAGCCGTCACCCATCGCTCTGCCTCGTCACTGCGCGTGCAAATAAAATGTTAACAACAAATAAATAGTCGCCCTATGTTTGTTGTCTCACTGATATTAAACCAAGTGTCTGTATCGTCGTTGTTTTCTCAATGGGCGTTGCACGGCTTCACACGAGCGGGTAACTGGCCATGTATGCAATTCCGCACATGTCGTTCTTGTTCCGCGCCATCATGATGTATCCGTGCATGCCCCACGATAGGCCCCAACTACAGCAAAGTTGAACCATGTAAGTACGTTGTTGGTACATGTTTGTGAATCGTTATAATAATTACAGTTATAATTCAATTGAGTAATTCCATATGTACAGATGCGTAGGAGTTGTTTCGCGTAAAATCAAATCGCCCCTCGATTTGAATCCTATGCGCGTATGGACCGGATAAGAAAATCCCACATGTGACGTCACTGCGAAGGTATTTCACAATTCGCGTTCAGTTTTCGTATGTATAAAATCCTAACTTCAGTTTAGATGGTAAGTAATTAGCACACACCTACCCACCCACCCACCCACCCACCCACCCACCCACCCACCACCCACCCACCCACCCACCCACTCACACTTTTACCTTTATGATAGGTGAGATTTACTCTAATGCATCGCACGTATCTACTTGCATAATTTCTTAATTTCACTCTTACTCTACTTCACTCTACTCTTACTCTAATGCATTTCATACGTGACTACTTCTACTTATTTTATCAATCCTGTAAATACTCAACTTCAATGACTCTATCTTACTTCATTTCACTTTCATTTCATTTCATTACTTACTTCCATTTCACTTTACTTCACTTTTCACTACTTCACTACTTCATTTCATTTCACTTACTTCTTGATTTTACTCTTCACTTCACTTTTCACTTTCATTTCATTTCATTCATTTCATTTTCATTTCTTATTTTCATTTACTTACTTACTTTATTTACTTTCATTTCATTTACTTACTTATTTCTATTTAATGATGATGATGATGATGATGATGATGATGATGATGATGATGATGATGACGATTGATGATGATGATGATGATGATGATGATGATGATGATGATGATGATGATGATGATGATGATGATGATGATGATGATGATGATGATGATGCATTTATTTATTTATGATGAGATGATGATGATGATGATGATGATGATGATGATGATGATGATGATTTATTTTATTTATTTACGCATTTACTTTAATGATTTATTTGATGATGATGATGATGATGATGATGATGATGATGATGATGATGATGATGATGATGATGATGATGCATTTATTTATTTATTTATGATGATTATTTATTTATTTATTAACCATTGATGATGATGATGATGATGATGATGATGATGATGATGATGATTATTTTATTTATTTACATAGACGTGATGCATTTATTTATTTATTTATTTTATTTATTTATTTTATTTACTTATTTATTTTACTTTATTTATTTATTTACGCATTTATTTCTATTTATTTATTTCATTTTATTTCACTTTATTTATCAGATGACAAAATTTATTGGGGACTTTATAGATTTTCATAATTTACTTCTACTTACTTACTTATTTATTAATTACTTCATTTCTTTGACATTTTATTTCTATTTCTATTTCATTTATTTTATTTCATTTCATTTCATTTTATTATTCATTTATCTACCCATTTATTCCATTTTATTCTACTTATTTTACTTTACTTTAACGACCGATTTATAATTTTACATAATTCTATTATTAATTTACATAATTTTATTATTAATTTATTATACCTATTACTCTATATACTAATTTAATAATTTATATTAATTTTATTATTAATTTTACATACCTTATTATTACCTTAAATATTTAATTTACTCCATTTCATTTCTTCTATTTATGATTAACTTATCTTTAGCTGTGGCAAGATAAAGCAGTAAATGGTACCTGTTCTTCACCAACCAGTAGTCACGGCCCCTTTTCGTCGTGCCGTAGCCAACAACAAGAACGCCGTGATTGGGCTGGGTCTTCAAGCAGGTCTTGTCATAGAAAATGCCATCGCTGTATCCCTGAATATAAAGAACCAATAGAGCAATGTCAGTAACGTCCAAAAATTGCGTAGTGGGTCTATCTCGCATAGACAAAACACCAGCTGTAACACGCACATGCACATGCGCACGCACACTCACACATATGCACACACGCACATGCACGCACGCACACACACAAGCACAAGCACAGACATAGACAAACAAACACACGCACATGCTCACGCACACGCACATGCGCAAGCACAAAACACACAAGTATAGGCACAAGCACAGACACCCAAACACATGCACGGACACACACACACACACACACACACACACACACACACACACACACACACACACACACACACACACACACACACACACACACACACACACACACACACACACGCACGCACGCACGCACGCACACACGCGCGCGCGCACGCACGCACGCACGCACACACACACACACACAAACTACCTGGAAGTTTGATGATGCGTAGATGCCGACAGAGATGGGCCCTATGGTGGCGACTGCCTTCTGCAGACAGTCCTCTGTCTTGGGCAGGTCGACGGCTCCCACGTCCTCACCCCCGACGTTCTCCTTCCTGAACTTACACTTCCCTGACTGGAGGAGAAGAACCCGTCTTGTTAGTTGGATTTAATGAGTTGCTTTCACAAATGTGATCTGAACATTAACACGATAACGCTATTGTACGTGTATTTTCTCCCAGGCGCCGCGTTCCACTCGCCTCTTTCAACGATCGTTTGTCTTCTTGGACCGTCGGCTTCTCACTTACCATCTGGCGATGTATTTAAGATATAAATTGTTATGGCAACGAGTGTAAGTTCAATATAATTGTATCTGTGCCAGTTACTGCCTCTTTATGTTTTGCTCCAAGGTGGGTGAAAGATAGTCTATAATATAGACTAATGTATAATATATAATAGGGAATAATATATTATATTAATACACTATCTTTGGATCATTGTAAATGCATCTCCTCCGATTCGCTGAGAACAGATCGTCTCTTTCTATTTCCACATGCTTCCCTGGACCACTTGCCTCTCATCTAACAATTGGCGATGGATTTCAAAAACACAACGATAGTTATTATGAGTTACTTATTTGTGTGTTTTGGTATGCTTTTCTAGAGGGCATTTCTTCTACCTGGTAGTATTAATTGGGGATGAATTCACCAGCTGGCGTCCATGTAGACGATTGTTTGGTTGCCACATGGGTGGGTGTAAGCTGGGTTAGTTGGTACGCTGTCAGATACAATGAACAACGATCTTGAAATATGACCTGTGAAGAACATTACATCTGGACATATAGATTATTTTGCCATATTTCCGTTTTCTCATATACACTCTGTGTCGAATCAAGTTGAAGGACATATACGTACATGGTCGCGGTAATGGTAGGATGCCTCCGTGTCGATGCCTTTGTTGATTTTAATGTATTCGAAAGAGTTGTCCATCGTACCCCCATTGCATCCTTTGTTGCCTGAAATCAAAACTAAATGAAAGGATATATTTAATTAAATTAATTATAAACCATCTTGGTGGGGCGGTTACAACACCTGCATGTCGACCGAGAAGGCCAGAGTTTGAAAGAATCTCAAGTCGTTTCGAAAATTCGTTAAATGCATTCGCGTTGCGTTGCCTATATCTTCAGGAAGAGACATTCATTATAAACCGTTGGTTCCTTTTATCTGTTTCTATGCCAGGATACGTTAAAGATCCCATAAAAGGAAATAATCCTGTCGTGTACGTGCTGAGCTAATTCTCAATTTACAAAAGAACAGCATACTAGCGTAACACTGTCTGCTACCATGGGCGCCTTGTCAAGGGCGAATAATTGCACTATATATGGTTACATTCTGTTAGTATTATTATGTTAATCTCCAACTAATATTTTTCTGGGACGACGCCCTATTGCAGATACTGAGAGATACGGAGACACGAAGACAGGAGGTACGGAGACAATGGGACACAAAGACACAGTGCCATAGTGACACAGTGGCACAGAGACACAAAGACGCAGTGACACAGTTACACGGAAACACGGAAACACGGAGACATGGATACATGGAGACACGGATACATGGAGAAACGGAGTCAAAAAGACAAAGAGATACAGAAAGATACACAAAGATACAGTGACACAATGAAACACAGACACATATAAACATTGACACAGAGACAGAGTGACACAGAGACACAAAGACACAGAGACACAGAGACAAAGAGACACAGAGACACAGAGACACAGAGACACAGAGACACAGAGGGACGGAGACACATATAAGCAGACGGACGGGGACACAGAGACACAGACACACAGAGACACAGAGACACAGAGACACAGAGACACAGAGACACAGAGACACAGAGACACAGAGACACAGAGACACAGAGACACAGACACACAGAGACACAGAGACACAGAGACACAGACACACAGAGACACAGAGACACAGAGACACAGAGACACAGAGACACAGAGACACAGAGACACAGAGACACAGACACACAGAGACACAGAGACACAGAGACACAGAGACACAGAGACACAGAGACACAGACACACAGAGACACAGAGACACAGAGACACAGAGACACAGAGACACAGAGACACAGAGACACAGAGACACAGAGACACAGACACACAGAGACACAGAGACACAGAGACACAGACACACAGAGACACAGAGACACAGAGACACAGAGACACAGAGACACAGAGACACAGAGACACAGAGGGACGGAGACACAGAGACACAGGGACACAGAGACACAGAGACACAGAGGGACGGAGACACAGAGACACAGAGACACAGAGACACATAGAAACAGAGACACAGATACACAGAGACACAGAGACACAGAGACACAGAGCCACAGAGACACAGAGACACAGAGACACAGAGTCACAGAGACACGGAGACACAGAGACACAGAGACACAGAGACACAGAGGGACGGAGACACAGAGACACAGATACACAGAGACACATAGAAACAGAGACACAGATACACAGAGACACAGAGACACAGAGACACAGAGACACAGAGACACAGAGACACAGAGCCACAGAGACACAGAGACACAGGGACACAGAGACACAGAGACACAGAGACTCAGGGACACAGGGACACAGGGACACAGGGACACAGGGACACAGAGACACAGAGACACAGAGACACAGAGACACAGATACACAGAGACACAGAGACACAGAGACACAGAGACACAGAGACACATAGAAACAGAGACACAGATACACAGAGACACAGAGACACAGAGACACAGAGACACAGAGACACTGAGACACAGAGCCACAGAGACACAGAGACACAGGGACACAGAGACACAGAGACACAGAGACTCAGGGACACAGGGACACAGGGACACAGGGACACAGAGACACAGAGACACAGAGACACAGAGACACAGAGACACAGAGACACAGAGACACAGAGACACAGAGACACAGAGACACAATGACACAGTGACACAGTGACACAGAGACACACATACACATTGACTCAGATATACAAAGACACATAGACACAGAGACAAAAAGACACAGAAAATGGAGACACAGAGACACATGGAAATAGAGACATGGAGTCACGGAGACACGGAGACACGGAGACACGGAGACACGGAGACACGGAGACACAGAGACACGGAGACACGGAGACACGAAGACACGGAGACACGGAGACACGGAGAAAAAATGGAGACACGGAGATACGGAGACACAGAGACACAGAGACACAGAGACACAGACACACAAATACACAGGGACACAGAGACACGGATACACAGAGAGACAGAGAGACAGAGAGACAGAGAGACAGAGAGAGACAGAGAGACAGGGAGACAGGAGACAGAGAGAGACAGAGAGACAGAGAGAAAGAGAGACGCAGAGACTGAGAGACATAATCACAGGCACACAGATACACAGACACATAGACACATAGACACACAGACACACAGACACACATACTCACCGACACACAGACACACAGACACACAGACACACACACACACACACACACACACACACACACACACACACACACACACACACACACACACACACACACACACACACACACACACACACACACACACACACACACACACACACACACACACACACACACACACACACACACACCCACCCACACACACACACACACACACAAACAAACACATGCACACAGATACACGTACACACGTTCACACAGAAAAAAACCCACATACAGACACATGAACACACGAACACACGGACACACGGACACACGGACACACGGACACACGGACACACGGACACACGGACACACGGACACACGGACACACGGACACACGGACACACGAACACACGGACACGCGAACACACGGACACACGGACACAGATGTTCTAAATATACTGCATCACCACACAACGAAACGACCAACTGCTATGTAAACATAGACTTCCGCACAAATACGGAAGACCCACCCTCCTTCCACGAGCAGTCGACTATGTTCTTCTCCGAGAGTGATACGAGTTTGCCTGTCTTATTGAACATCTGTCCTTCCAGTGATCCGGTCGCCGAGAACGCGTAGCACGATCCACATTGACCCTAACAAAAATATCAACGGTTTATTCACGAGACACAACAAAGTTGGCATTTGATATGATATTGTTTTTGATGTCTATTATTTTAACATATGGGTAATGTTTTCGCAATGGACCGCTAAGGTGTGACATATGTAAGTTCTTTATAGTTCCGTATCCAGTCCTTTGGACTCCTCAAAGTGCTATATGATGGGTGTACAGACACGGTATAGGATGGACACTGATGAAAGAAACAAATGGTTTAGGACAGATAACGTTGGTATATAATATAACATTTGTTTGTGGCACAATGCTACATTTGTTGTCGTGAAATTCTATGTCGGTGCCTAAAATATTTATGCGTCGCACGATGCTACCTGGACGTTCACTTTAGTCATTACCATAATAATTATCACACTGACCTGTCGTCTTTTGTATTAATACTATATAAATGTTTCTAATAATCATCATCTTGATCATCATCGCAATCATCATCATTGTCACCATCGTCATCATCGATGTTGTCATAATCATCATCATCATCGCCGTCACTACCAACACCGCCAACACCATCATAACCATCATCATCATCAGGATCAGCAGAGGCAGAGGCAGCAGCAGCAGCAGCAGCAGCAGCAGCAGCAGCAGCAGCAGCAGCAGCAACACCACCATCTGCAGCATTAACACGATATTGTCGTCGTTGTCATCATCATCATCATCATCATTATCGCAGTCATCATATAATAATATTGTACGACGCCTTGGTACCTGGTTTTTGATGGGCGTGACGAAGCCTTTTGTTCTCCAGTCGACGCTGGTCGGCAGTGACGTTACGTCGCAGTCCATATCGACCAACGACTGGGCGAACCTCGGTGCAGAAGAGTTGTAAGTCAAACCGTTCATCGTGCGACTGAACTCGTACGCCGACTGCAGCAGACAGATGTGTGTTTTAATGCTGATTCTTCAAATAGATTAGCTCGTAACTTAGTCGCGCTTACATTTATCCGGGCGTTAAATAATATCCGGGTGACATTTCTGCGCGTGCGCGTATATAGGGGAATACATTTAGAACCAGCTACGACTGTCGTGTTTTCATTTATCCGGGCGTTATGTATGTTTATATATATATATAT